>VZSR01003803.1:37709753-37725430 GCA_013398615.1 Brachypodius melanocephalos
GAATACTTTGTGCTAATCCTATACTACAACCCAGGACATCTGACTAAATATAATGATTGACAAAGGAAACCTGTTGTGAGAAAATGACAGATGTCAACAGGGCTTTCAATCAATATCATTGCAAAAGTTTAGTGCACAGTCCTTTCTAGAATTGTCATTTCTTGACTTTGATATTTGATATTGGTCTCCTTTCATTACTTTATTCCCCAACAGCAACCACATACCTTGATACTGTTATGTCCCACTTTTTTCTTGACAGTTACCCTGGTTGCTCCTTGTTAGTGGCGAAGGTAACTGAATCACCACCTCTATACTCCAACCTTCTTCCAATCTACATGGTCTCACTATAACTTTGTCTAACATTTTCAGCTTAAACCCCTAACATTTCAGAAACAAGTCTAACTTTTTAGGTATACTGTCTCTTTTTTTCCTTTTTTTTTTTTTTTTTTAACTTTTTCTTTGTTTTCATGACACAAAACTAGCACAAAACAGTATGTTTCTGTTTATACTTCATTGTGTTTCCTTGAACTCATAGCTTTTTTTAGTTTTCTTTTTGTGTGGAGGAGGGAGGCAAAATTTACCTATTGACATGAAAAAACAAGTGCAGTTTTTGGTGATGTTCTGGTGTCACCAACTCTGTATTAAATCTGACTGAATTATTAGTTAATTAGTGCATTAGATACTAAACCAAATCCAAGTTCAGTCACAGACTTTCTGAAAGATTTGAGCAAAATCATATAGCCACAGATTCATCTTAGCCAGATTTATGCACCCATTGTCCTTACGCTTGTGATCACAGTCTCCTGTCACAGACCAAATAGACCAGCTCTTCAAAGAGGGATCAAGTTGCCTTAGGAAGTTTCTGCAGGTTTGTCTAGACCGCAGAATTTCTGAACATATTCTCAAACCTGATCTGACCTGCAAGATATGTTGTATACAGAACACTTTATCTAAGTAATAAATGCACACTCTATGTTTGTACATCATTCTCATATTCAATCCAAAACATAGCACTGTACCAGTTACTAAGAAACTTAACCCTTTTCTAGTGGAAAACTGAACAATCTAGGACTTTTGTGATATAAATTATATGAGCATTTAAGTGTTGACAAGGTACTGATAAGACAACTATGTCTTGTCAACACAAGAGTGTTGTGGCTATTTTTCACAGTGAGATTTCCGGAAAGCTACAAGGAATTGATGGGTTAGTATTTTATTTGCATGAAATATTTAGATGCCAATTAGTTTTTAAATCATTATTTCAAGATAGTCAATGTGAAATTACCTATACAAATATGACCAAATTTTAGTGCTGTTACCTACACATCAGGGGTAATACAATGGGACTTATAATCCCTCCACCATACATTGCACTTCAGTGTTGTGTAGAATTTGCTCCATCAACTACAAATACAAATCTGAAGCATTACTTTATGGGACTGTAAATAATTGCTTGAGGAAACTATTTAGGCCTGACAGTCAGGGACAATAATTTACTTAATCACCCTCACAATAATCAACAAAGTTTTCTTCTAGATCATTAAAACAAACAAACAAACAGATAAGGGCATGAACAATAGACAACAAAGACAAGATCTATAACCTAAAACGTTTTAATTTATCTTTTTTTTCTAGATGTCTGAGAGATGGCACTTTATTTTATGTAATGTAATGAAAGGTTTTGGCGTGAGCAGAGCATAGGTTTGAGTGAGATACGGTGTTATTGCCATTTTTACTAAACTAGACAGTAATACCAAATAATTCTTTACTATTTGTATTGTTGTAAATAGGAAGACTTTACCCTGAAGGTGTGGCAGAGGGAACACAAAGATCAAGAAAGAGAAGGTGCTTCATGACAAAGGAGATACTGAAGCCAATGTAGAGCCTGAGCTAGAGCAGATTTTTCCTGACAAGATCTGTAGCATGTATGAGAACCCACTATGGAACAGATTTTTTTTTCCTGAAGGACTGCAGTTCATGGAGAATCTGCACTGTAGGAGTGGAAAAATCTGAAGAGAAAGGAGAAATGGAGAGGAGCTATTATGGACTGGCTACAACCCCCATTTCTTACTCCCTGCAGTGATCAAGATGAGGATAGAAGAATCAGAAGTGAAGAAATTAAACTGAGATTAGAAAAGAGTGAAGGAAAAGAATTTGTCTCTATTTTCCATGACTCAAATTAATAATTGTATTTTTCTTTTAATTGTTAATTATTAATATTCCCCTAATAGAGTCTATTTTGCCTGCAGTGTCAAGATGGTAATCTCTCCATTTTTCAATCTGTGACCTTCTCCTTCTTGTTTGATTTTCTCCTGCTGTCATGCTAGAGGAAGGTGTGAGCCAGCAGCTGGGTGGGCATTTGGTAGATAATGGAGATGATATGGACAATTTTCCCTCAGAAGATATTGTCTACATTTAGAAACTTTAAAGCTAATTCTACCCATTTTTACCCTCTCCCCTTTGTGTCCTACTTTTAGTTTTCAGCCAGTATATACATCATGGTGAATAAACCCACCACCAATAATATCTAATGGAATATTTTCTAAGTTCCAATTCTGATGCAGTTGAAGTAATACATGTAAAATGTATTCTGCTTTGGTCTGTCAGAGACATGCATCTGATTTGGACTCTTTTATCTTACTACTTGTGCATATAAAATGCAAATAACTTGACTTTAACATGTAAGAATAATAATACCTTGTAGCCCTGGTTCCATGCCTGAGGAGTTTTGTTTTTTTGAAATTCTTTTCTCAGGGAATTTTCTGTAAACAGGAGAAATGATTTTGTAACTGTACCTATGTTATTCATTTCTTTTCCCAGGAGGGTATTCCTCTTGATGTCCCTCTAGTTTGACCAATGTAATTGAAGAGGTTTGCTTTTGTTTCACCAATCAAATTGGTCTGTGTAAAATAGTATAAAAGAGAGACACACCCCAAAAATAAAGGAGTCATTTTCAGCCTTCTGAATCTCTGAGTCTGTGTAGTTGTGTTGTAAAACAGCATCAATACCTCATTAATATTGTTCCTCCTGTGCTTGAAGCTTAAAAACTAAAGTAGTCTACAACTTAGGTAAATATACTGGGTTTAAGAAGTTAGAAGGATCATAATTTTTAGAGCAGCATCTTCATGCCACTGTATGTGAGATGGTGTTATCATTTACATTATAAATAATTTAAACAATTTTAAATCAGTAAGAGAAAAATCTGTCTTATTGCATTTTAGAAAAATTATAATGCTTAATGCATCTTCCAGGCTGAAGGGATCATATGATAAAATTTAGCATTTTCCTCTAGGGGCTTTAGGAAAGAATCTAGAAATTCAGCTTTAACCAGACAATTTAAAAAGGTTTCTAAATGCTACTTTAAATGTAAAGCTTGTTTAAATATGATGTAGTTCTATGCCAGGATAGGATGATTTTGCAATGTATTTCTAGGACATAGACTGCAATGACTGCCGCTATTTGTCAAACAATGAGTGATAAGAGTAATGTTACTCGGAGGACAAGAGAGAAGTCACAGGAAGGAGAGGATATTTGTTGCTACCAGATTATCCAGGAGTCATGAGTGTGCATTAGGAGGGAGAAAATATATTATATCATTCCAAGACTTTAAAAGAAATATTGAAAACACTTAAACATTGGTTTATTTGTGTGCTAGTAAAGAGTCTTACTGATTTCTTATGTATTATGCACTTGACTGAAGCAGACATTTAAAGAATTCCTGGACTGTTGCTGAGAGTGAGATGTTTTGAGCATTTTCATCTGTCCTTCTTAAAGTCTGGAACCAAAGGAAAAAAAAAATAAAATTAAGAGAATGTGAAGAGTGAGTGGTCATCTGGCAAGCAGGGTCCACCCTGATCTATTTCTTAAAAACATGAACTAGGAATTAGAAATGTGTTAACCAGTATGGAAGCATTAAACACTGAAGATTCTATTGGAGTCATCTAAAGTTTAATGATATGAGTTCTGTATTTGATTCTAAAGCCCAAATTTTTTTTTCATTCTCACTTTCTTTCATCAAGGGTCTGCAGCAGGATTAATGGAGCTAAACTTAATTTAAGAACTTGATCATAACTGTTGAGAAAAAAAGCAGGAGTGCTTTGCAGTGGATGAAAAATAGTTGACCAAATTCTACCTGTGCCATTAAAAATACCTTGACTACATCACAGTTTCTGAGTTTTATCTTGACATTTTTCTTTTTTATTTTGGTCATGGCAATGTCAAGGATTACACAAAAATTGTGCATACAGTGTTCTAAAAGAGCAGCAAATACTTAACCTTTGCATGAGGTAAATACTAGGACAAAAAGAAAAGATCCATAGTGGGTATATCTGGCCTTCGTAAAACCTGAGTGATTACTCAGTTTTCTGTATTTCTTGTGAGAGTTTTTAGTTCAGAAAATATCAGGGGATTTTTTTGTATGGTTGCTTTGGAACTTTTCCCTCTCTCCTAAAGAGACACTGCAAAATCCCATTTTCTGGAACACCCTTTGCTGTGTCTTAAAGCACATTCCGTTTTGTCCACTTGGTATGCCCATATCACTTGGAGTGCCATTGTATCTAAACATTCAAATTATTTCAATCTATTGAAATCAGCATGATCAGATAAGAGATTTTATTTTGTAGACTTGACAAAGAGCTCATTAGAAACCCTCAGAAAAATTTTGCTGACCTGTGGGGTTTGTAGTGCCAAGTTCTTGCACATGTTGCAGATGAACCACATGCGGAGCTAAAGGGGCAGATATGCCTTGAAGCAAATAAAGATTTTAAGATTTTTTTTCTCCCATGACATTCTATGGAGCCTTCAAAAATAGCTCCTGCTTGCTTTACTTTTTGATACTATATTCTGTCCCACTGTAATTATATCTGTAATTATATCCTCCACAGCCTTTGAAAATCTCTAACCATATTTCATGTTTGGGAAATAATCATACAGGTTTAGGGTTTTAATTCAACAATGCTTTTGTATATTTAGAAATACTCCTTTAATTTCTACTCATAATACACAAAACTGTGATTTAAGTAACTATTCCTCTTATAAGAAAGATTGCTATGATGTTAATTTACTTAGTGTGCAAACTGCTTTTAAACATGTAATATAGCTTTCAATAATATTCCATTTAACCTGATTGATGTTTCAGAAAAGCTATTCTGAAGAAACTCACAAAACATGGTTTTCTCAGTTTCAAAACGTACATTCCCATCTAGCCCTGGCTTTAGGAGTATGGCAGCTAATTTGTAACAGTGCTCATTTCTTCTAACCTGACTTTGATTGTTACTGTTGAGCCTTACCTCTCTGGAGAAGGTTAGAAAAACAATCCAACAGAAAACAAACAAAGAAAAAAACCCAAAAACAACAACAACAAAAAAACACAACAACAACAAAAAAAAACCCCCAAAAAACAAAACACCACCAAAATAAATAAAGCAAGCAAGGAAGAAGATAGGTTTGGTCAGTAGATGGCAGTAAGAGCTAGCAAGAAGCCTGTAGGCTCAGCTCAGCCCTTAAGCACATTAATCATACATACAGCAAATTCCACGCAGTACAAGCTGACAAAGACCTTGCTTTGCTACAATCAATCTTTATTCACCACTAGATTACAGTGGTTAGATATACTTGATTGCCTCAGATCCAGGATAAAGCTTATAAAAATCTATATATGTAATCGGCTTAAATTTTTGCTATTGTATTTTAGATTTTGTTTTTATTTTAAACTGAGCTTTGGATGAAATTGGTTTATTCTTATCTCTTCTATGGGACAGTCCATCTGTGACCTTGACTGCAAAGTCGTAATTTTAATTTTTGGCTCAGTAAATATTTAAAGTGTCATTCTCTTCTTTACAAAGGGAAATGTGCAGCTAATAGACTGTAGTTGAAGGAGGACTGTCTTAGCTCACTTGTCATTATTCCAAGACTTTTACTGCTGTGTGTCTGTAATATAAGCTGAAATAGCACCACAGTTGTGAAATAAATGCTGTATTGCAGTGCAGAATCCATTTTGTACAGCTCTATTCTCTGGTCTCATTTCCTATTTCAAAAAGTCAGAATGTATCAAGGATGCTCCCTTTGGAAAGTTAACAAGGCAAACATTCTCCTAACATACACTCGACAACAGGAACTCTTTGTGTATATTTCAAATAAAAAGGAAAAAAATGGAATAATGGTGTGAGTTTTCTTTGCATTTCATTCTATAATGAAAAGCTTATTTAGAAATGTATATTTAGGTTTGTGCAATCTTGCAGATTTGAAATGATAAACTTATATAAAATTGAACTCCATGCTATATTTTTTATTTGGCTCTATTTGTGCAATCTGTGTACTTCTGTAGCAGTTCTATGATGTTTGATTATTTAACAGCCCTTTCTCCATGGGAGATATATCTGTTAGTTTTTTCCTTCTCATTCAGTAATGCAAATATGCAAAACAACAAAAAAATTATAATCCTAAAACATCTTGTTGCGTGTTGTGTTGCATTGTATTTTCAGATAATAACACCTAAATAACATTCCATAAGGTTAAAAAATAATAACACATCAAATGGAATAGAAATTATTTGTTGTATTCAGTTATAACTACAGAAGTTGATGTGGGGTACAAGTTAGAAAAGAATCACCTCGGAGAGAAGGTCTATTGAAACACACACACACACAGAGATATATATTTATATAAATGTAATTAGAGATGGCGACAGGATAAGAATTCTAGTGCTTTTTCAATATTAGGAATCTCTACAGGGCTTCTGAATACCTGCCTTTGCTGCTTGGTGCTTCCTTTAAAAACTCAGCTACCACAGTTCAAATGCAGTCATACAAGTGAATAAGCATCTTTCCCCAGCCCCTCCCTGGGCTACAATGTTGTTTTATATTCTGCTGAAATCAGCTGAAGTGTGTCATATTGGCACAGAAAGAAAACAACAGGTGGTGATTTCAGATTTCCCAGGTGAGGACTGCAATCAGTTGATCAAACTGCAATTGCTTTTTGCTCTGGGATAAACACAAATATATATGGATTGTTCTTCAGGGTGTTGTTTCACTGGGGTCCAGCTACTTCTGACATCAGCAGCTTAAAATACATCTCCTATAAAGGCAGATAATGTTTTCCTTTTGCCAAGGACATTCACGTAAGTCACAGTGTTCTGTGCATGCCTTGGCTGCGGAAGAATAATTTGCTTTAACTATTTGAGAAATAAATATATTCTACTGACAACTTATCCATTCTAACATTTGTACATTGTTTGTTTTTCTTTATTCTTTTATTTGTCACTTTCTCATTAAACAGAACATTCCTTAAAAAAAAAAAAAACAACAAAACAACAAAACCAAATAACACAAAGCAAAAAAGCCTTACTGATCAAGTGCCAAAGAATATACAATAAAGTTTTATGAAAACTGTGATTTATTAATTGCAAGTATAAGCAATATTGAGCAACCTGTAATCTAATACTTTGGTATTAGATTTTTTTTTCCCCTGTTTCAAGTGATTGGTGGGCTGTGGAAAGCTCTATTCATTTTCTTGATTAATACAGTAAATTATTACCTTTTTTTCTCCACTAGCATGAAGGTCGACATAGACAACATTTCAAAGAGAAGAAAAGAATGATAAATAACGTGTAGTATTTTTTGAATAAAACTGTTGGTTCCAGGCTGAAAAGGAGTCATGAAATACCAGCATATTAAAACTTTGTAGAAAAATGTGGTAGTTTTTTTAAAATTTAAGGATTTTTTTCATTTGCATGTTTGCTTGTTTTTTTAAATTTGTTTTATACAATCAGAATGTCTGGATCTTGAGTCTCTTTAAGAAAATGTCCAAACCTCACTAATACCTCTCCTGAATTTAAAATCACGGCTTGAAATTGTTTGGAATTGTGAAGAAGGTCAACAGATAAAAGTGCACTCCATTAAGTTAATATGAATAAAAATAATCACACTGATCAAAATTTATTCCACCTTATTAATTCAGAATGAAATCAGATAAATACAGGCTTAAGAACTTCTCTGTTTAACCCCAAATTCAAAAGGCTGATGTGCATTCCACTAGTAATTTGCTAGTAAGTAGATATTTTGGATCAGCTTCTTCTCCATTGCAGGTTTTTTGGCAATATTATAATGCAGTAATATCTTGCCCTGGAAAGAAGTGTTTATAATCTTAATTTAGTTCTCTTTATTATCAGAACTTTGGAGCTAGTGACAAAATGATGCAACAAGTTAATAGTGTCTGAAAAGAACAAAGTAAATAATGACCTACAGGTCTAGCAATATCAATACTTTTGAAAAGGGAAAAGGTAAAAGGCAGGTAACTTCAATCTGAAAACCCACCTTGAGTATTTGGCAACGAAGGAAAATACAGAGGACAGAACTGAAAGCACAAAAAGACTGTAGAGGAGTGATTTTCATGTAGCATTCCAAATTAAGGAATTAATCTAAGTGTTTCGAAATAATAAAACAATAAGCTCACTATCAAGAAAACTGATTTTTTTAAAAATGAAGGTTCAGGTATCAACAGTATAAAATTACATGATTATTTTATCAAACAGAAGATCTTTGAAGCTTTATTTGTCTTTCAGAGAAAATTATAAAGCCTTTTTATTAAACACAAAGGCACTCACTACAATAATGTCCTGTGATAACTTCATATGATCCAACTGACAGTCCCTTATATACACAGTTCTTTGTGTTGAATGCCCTTGTTAAGGCAGGTAGCTGGGCAGTAGAAAATACCTTTCTCCACCTGTCTGCCAGTGTATTCATCCATCATTTGGAAAGATACCTTCTTCACTTTAGACAGAAAAATTCATTGTAAGGGTGTATTGAAACCACTGTGACTTGCTAGGTTGTTAGAAGACTTACAGGAACAAGATACAGTATGTTGTGAGTAATTACTTTTGCTTGAGGATACCAGAGTATCCAGGCTGCTTGCTTGCAAAAACAATTAGTTTTAAGTGGTATTCTGTGATGAAAGACAGAATGGGCTGGGTGTAGGACAGAAGTGGATAGTAAAGCATGTGGCAAAATGAATTCAGAAGGTCAACTGGGTAACTAGCTCACAATGCCTCATAAAGGTCAAGAACATGAACAATAGCATTCACCAAATTTTAAAAGAGCTAGCCTGATCCCTCAATGAGCTTGTTGAAGATACCAAGCTGGGGGAAGCTGCTGACACTGTGGAGCATAGGATTGATACCCAGGGTGACATGAACAGCCTGAAGAAGTGAGTCAATAGAAAGGTTCTGAAGATCACCAAATGTAAATGCAAAGCCTTGCACCAGGGAAGAAAGGAACCCCCAGGATAGTGCAGGATGGGGACTGGTTGGCTGGAAAGCCACATTTCTGAAAAAGATCCAAGCTCAACAATAAATTGGAAGAGTTAGGAATGCACCCTTCTAGTAAAGGAGACCAAATACACCATGGGAAAAACTAGCAAGAATGAGCCTAGTAGATCAAAGCATGACGTTATTCCCTTCTAGCACTTGTGAGATTCTATTGGACTGATGATTCTGCCTTTGGGCTACCCATTCCAAGAAAGACATTAGCATACTGGAGGCAGTACGGGAGGAGTCCACCAAAATCAGGAGCTGGAGCACAGGAAGCAGAAGAAGATGAAGAAATTTGGTTTGTTCAACCTTCCAAAGAGAATGCTGAAGGGGGATCTTATTATTGTCTTCAAAACCCTAAGGAAAGAGTGAAGAAGAGAGAGTTAAACTTTACTCAGAATCTCACAGCAGAAGAATGGGAGGCAACAGACTCAGATCGGAACATGGAAAATTCTCAGGAGAAAAATAAAATCAGAGGGGTTATTTTAACATAGATCAAAAACCATGCTGCATTTCCTGCAGATACTGTGGAACATTTGGATGAATGTACTTTGGACACATTCAGAATTTGACTAGAAAATGTCCTAAACAATGTTCTTTAACTATATGAGTTTATAGCTCTTTCTATAAGGGGTTTAAACTAAAAGTCTTTTGGAGGTACATTCTGAGGTTTAAAGGGGGAAACTGCATTTGCTGGTTCTGCACGTGAAAGCTTGAAGTGGTGGGAAAAAAAGAGATATTTCCTCTTCTCTGAACAAGAGAGATCCAAATGAAGATGGTGAGAGGCCTTCAGAGGTGGGATTTTAGAAATACGAGGACAATGAAGCTTTATCAAAAGTAAATGTTAACTGTTTCTGTGAGTAGAAACCAGTCTCTATTGTATTGAAACAATGTATTTATGTACTATAAGTGACTCAGTGGGGAACAGGATACTTTGGTTTTACTTTATGATTAATTTAATGAGCTGCTTGTGAAGATCACACTTCTACACATTACTGAACTGCATTCTTAAAACTCTTTTGGTGTGTTTCTCTTGACATCTATAATTACTATAAATATTCTGAGAGCATGTCTGTCTTGCATAAAGCAATACCATGTGTACACAAATACCCTATTGTTCAGCATGACAGATTCAATAACAATTAGTCTGCACATAATTCCATATGCATAGACTGGTGATATCTGGGAAGCTGAAATCTCCCATAAGGATAAGGAAGATTTTGAAAAAAGTGAGGTTAGAATTGCAGTACATTGGACAGGTACGTGCATAACTTTCTCTACCATTTTATTGCCATCAGTCATGTTTTTTGGACATTTTTTTTTTTTGCCTAAAATGGCACCCAATGTCATCTGCGATCCTTTAGGTATGCAAAATATTCACCCAGAGCTCACAGGTAGGAGAGAAGACTTAGAAGAGACTCATATCTTTCTGAGAAGCAACTTGAAATCTAAAAGACTTCCCCATAGTGCCTAAAGCTACTCCAGGTGAATATATTGAGGCAGCTGAGTCTCATCCTTCCTCTATTATACTTCAAATCTTATTTTATGTTGAAGTTCCTTAGAAGTCTTGGTTAGTTCTTTCAACTATTACCATTAGTGTGAATGTCTGAGCCAGGAGATAAAGTTGCACAGATTTCTGGTGACATCAAGCCTGCTTTTGTCCGTATTAGTTTGAAAAATCTCGAAGGCAAGGATAATAATGTCTTTCCATGAAACACCCTGTAGCCTGTTGTTGCTGTCAGAGCAAATATTTCTAACAAAATGGTGGGAGGAAAGACTTCAGACTTAGTGCTTAACTGAACAATACAATAAAGGTATTTTGGAGGGTGAATATAAACCAAAAGAAAAATTTTGAGCAGCAGCTTATATTGAAGGGAAAAGGTTTTCCTTTTGATGCAAGATATGCTGATACCATAAGACAATAAATCTTGTAGTATGACAATAGGAAAAGAAATGCATTCCAAATAAAACATATACAATTCTTGGGTAAACGCCCTTGTAATCAATTAGATCTTAAATTGTTTCTCAATCTCTTAAGATTTGCAGGGGCAGAATAGCATTTAATATATGCAATAGAAGAAAAAGTACTGTGGAAAAAGCAAATATAAGTGCAAGCTGACTCTTCTATTAAACTCTTAGGGATTTTACACATCCCTTATATATTTTTTTCAGTAACATTTGGATAAAACACATAAAAATCAGAGAGAAGAAACCTAGTGCTCCTTATTACAGAGCTGTATCACTTTTCTTTCCCTTCCTTCTCTCTTTTTTTCTGTATTATTCCTTTAAGTCCCTTGCAGTAGGGTATTGTTTTTGTGAGCAGTATTTTAGTTTTTTCTGTTTTATAGATATTTTCAACCCTAAATTCATGCTTTCTGGGCACTGTTAGCTAGCAAAAGCTTTGAGTAAAAATTATTTAACTCTCTATGAGAAAATATGCTTATGACTGCTGTGTATCATACTGAACTCGAAGTTATTATGTGTTGGCATGCTTTTCACAAGCCTATTTTAGCCAGTTCTTCAGGAAAAGGGGCCAGGAGCACAAAATCCTGAATGAATGCTTTGGTGTGTTGATCTCAGCTGTCTGCAGATATCCACTTGGCTGCTGCCTCACTTTCCCTTCTCATCAGAAAAAAAAGAAATAAAATAAGATGTAAAAGATGTAGAGTTGAGTTAAAGACACAGAGATCACTTATTTTCACTTGGGGGAAAAGAAATTGATGATAAAAAAATATTTAATTTATTGATAATTAAAATAGATTTGATAGTGAGAAACAAAGACAGAAATTAAAACAGCACCTTTCTTCCGCACATATTTTATTCAGGATCAGGTAGAACTTTGTTCTTCACCACTTTACCTTTTCCTTCCTCCAAGCTAAGAGGAATAAAGGGGATGGGGAACTAGGAGTTGCAGTCAGTAAATAATGGTTCATATCTGTCAGTCATTATTCTTCCTAGTTTTCCCCAGTTCCAGTGTGGGTTCTGCAGGGGAAGAAGGCCAACCTCACTAAACAAAAGAGCTTTGGTTTTAACTCAGGAGAAAAAGAGAGTGTATCACCTTTGGATAAAGGTCAGGCAGCTTGGGAGAACTATAAGGACGTAATGAGTTCATGCAGGGATAAACTTGGAAGGTCCAAAGCTCAGCTAGAATTTGCTCTGGCCATTGCCATAAAAGACAATGAAAAATGTTTTTATGAATACATCAGCAAGAAGAGCACAATCTTCATAATTTACTGTCTGCTTGGGGAAACATAGTGAAAAAGGATAAGGAAAGGGCTGAGAAACTAATACCTTCTTTGCTTTAGTCTTTAAGAGCAAGAATAGTTGTCTTTAGTGTACCCAGCCTTATAAGCTGGAAGAAAGGAACAGGGAGCAGAATAAGTGTCCAATAATTCAAGGGAACATGCTACACCACTTAGACACACATGGGGTCAGATGGGATCCACCCAGGAGTACTGGGGGAGCTGCAAAAGTCATCACCAAGCCACCCTCCATCATTTAGCAGTGCTCCTGGTTGACTGGAGAGATGCCAGTTGACTGGAAGTTAGCAGATGTTAGACCCATCTACAAAGGTTAGAAGGATTGATCTGACCTATTGGCCTGGCCTCAATGCCAGGGAAGATCATGGAGCAGAGCATCTTGAGTGCCATCACATGGCACATACACAGCAATGAAGGGATCAGACCCAGCCAGCATGAGTTTGTGATGAAAGCTCATCCTGCTTGACCAAAATTATCTTCTTCTCTCAAGTTTACCTGCTGAGTGGCTGAGGGAAAGGTTGTAGATGTTGTCTGCCTGGACTTTAGTAAAGCTTTTGACTCCCTTTTCTAGTAAAAACTGTCTGCACATGGCTTGGATATTTGTATTCTTCACTGGATGAAAAGTAGGCTGGATGTGCAGAAGAGGATCTGGGGGTGCTGGTTGACAGTCACTAGACATGAGCCAGCACAGTGTCCAGGTGGCCAAAAGGGTCAAAGGCATCCTGGGCTGTATCAGGAGTAATGTGACCATTAGAGCCAAGGCAGGGATCAGCCCCCGTAGCTGGCACTGGTGAGGCCAAACCTTGGATCCTGTGTTCAGTTCTGGGCTCCACACTGCAGGAAGGGTCTGGAGCACAGGTCCTGTGAGGAGCAGCTGAGAGAGCTGGAGATGTTTATGCTAGAGAAAAGGAGACTCAGGGAGGATCTTCTCACTCTCTACAACTACCTGAAAAGAGATTGTAGCCACGTGGATGTTGGTCTCTTCTCCCACATAACCAATGACAGGATCAGAGGAAATGGCCTTAAGTTGCACCAGGGGAGGTTTAGATTGCATAGTAGGAAAAATTTCTTCATGGAAAGGGTTGTCAAAAATTGGAATAGGGGCATAGTCAGACATTCCAAGAGTGATGGAATCACAACCCCTGGAAGTGTTCAAAAGGTGTGTGGATATGGTTTAGTTGTCAATCAGACAGTGCTGGGTTAATGGTTGGATTCAATGATTTTAGAGGTCTTTTCCAACCTACATGATCCTATAACTCTGTATAGTATGTGGATTTCACTCTTATGTGCAGGTTCTAAATATTTCTCATGGATTCAAAGTTTACTTCATAAATCTCTCCATTCTTACCAAATGCTACCTCACTTCAGGAACCAGATGAAGGTAGAATCCTAAATTCATCACCAAAAATTATGTCCATTTCTTGAATCTCAGTTTTTGGATTGCTTGATATACAAATAATAAAATGATGGACATTTCAGAAATCCTAGCTGACAGACCTACAGTGACTTGGGAAATAAAATTTTCAGTTTGCACTGTTTCAAATATATCAACTAATCAGCTTATTCCTTCTGAAGAAAACCAAAGTAATCACATACACAAGAGATTTAGTCACTGGACCAAAGACCTGATGTTGCTTTTAACACAAAAGTTTTACAATGCAGTTCTGAATTCTCAAATTAGTTTGATTTGCTTCAACCTGAGAGGACTGTAGATCCCTAGACTGTTCTGTAGAATATGCAATTTTGTTAAGTACCCGCTGAGTATCACAGAGTAAGATAAGGTGTATAAGGAGTTTTTTTTCTCTGCCATAGATGTTCCTCGTGAAGTGTATTAAATGTTTGTTGCAACAAAATAAGTATCTTTCTAAGGGCTAAAGTAAAACTCCATCTGTCTTTTGACATTAAGAGTTTATTGAGAGACTTCCTAAGGGTTTTTCCATACAGATACATGCAGACACCTTTATGCAGTATTTCTAGATGATTAAAGAAGCTATTCTTTATGAATCTGTGCCTACCTTGTGCTTCTCTCTGTGCTTCCAGTGTTCAGGCTGCCTTTTATGTTACTGTCTACTCTTTGACAGATGATGCAACTTAACTTGCAAAACAAGTTATTTAGCCCAAAAATGACAGCCCAATTACAACTCCAAAAGTTGAAACTCACGAAAGATATGTAGTTCTGGATGTGAATGTGTTTTCTCCAAAATGCTTTCCTTTTTTTATGAACAACTTTAATTTAAAGTCTACACTTTCTGCAAGTATCAGCTGTAACTTTCTCATCTGAAAAATAGCTGACAAATTAGCAGTTAAAGTGTCATATACTTCAGAGAACACATGGCAGTTATTAAAATTCATAAGAACTTCACAGTGGTCACAGATCATGTGTCTTTCATCTATGCAGTGCTCTGCACAATTTTCATCAGACATTAAGTGAAGAATTTCTTCATTCCTCTCTGCTCAGAGCATATGCTTTCTACCTGACTTCTGGAAAGGGATCCTGTATAGGCTGCTGTGACTCATTGTGAAGCCCAGTGGGAACATGAGGCAAAAATTGAACTAGCAGCATGCTCTGAGTTCTTAATGAACTAGCAGGAACAGCCTGTGTGTTTATCAAAAAGTGATGTTTTCTCTTCCCGGCTTAATCAATTTGTGTGTTAATGTTCCTCACTGACCTGCCAACCTAGCATCTGTCTGGTACACTCACCTTCCATTGCAATAATCTAATCTATAAGTACAAAAGTATAAAAGGCAATTGAAATCCTGACACAAAGGGAAATTTTATTAGATTTTTGTGCAATTCCAAAGTAAAATAGCTGTAGTTGAGAGAGCAAGCTGAAAAATTGTTCATCAGTAAAAAAACTTTATTTAGTATTCTGCAGTATTATGCCACAATTGATACCTGCTTTGGTGTTTATAAATCTGCTGATGTTAGATCTGTCTGGTGTCATGTTACAGATTATGTAACATGGTGTTATGTGTTACAGATTAAGTTTTTTTTTTTTGTTTGTTTCACAGACCTTTTTATTACATTATGTAATTACCTCCAGGAGAAATACTTTATTGCTAGTTGCATCTATGGAAAGGAAAATTTTGATGCAAGGGCTTTACTACTG
>VZSR01003803.1:37732775-37750997 GCA_013398615.1 Brachypodius melanocephalos
TTTCAGTTGTGTCAGCCCTCTGACTGCATGGCAGGGGTGTGCATGTAAGGGAGGATCTATGTGCTGCTTGGTGGCCTGCAGGGGTTAATCCAGCACACCACCTCATTTACTGAGAAAATCATTCTGCTGTAGGGAGCAACCAGTTTTGTCAGGTATGATTTCCTCCTTGCCAGTCCATGTTGACTACTCCCAATTATTATCTTGTTTTTAATATGTTTGGATTATTTACTCCACCACTTTCACAGGGATTCCGGTGGGACTCACCAGTTTGTACTTCCTTGGATTGTCTCAAATTTCAGATCTTGAGATGCAGCTGCTGCTTTATCACTAATATAAAATAAAGAAATATTGAAGAAATAAAATTATATTTAATCCCAGTAACAAACTAATCCAAATTTACTCTTTCCTTAGCCCCTTTGTACACCTTAGTGTCAGAAAATTCTCTTCATTTTTCTTGCTATAAGAAATGTGTTTAGGTTAAATGGATAAGGAAAACAAACAAACACACAAAAAACCCCAACATCCCCCTCCCCCCTAAACCTCAAGAATGGAAAGAAATTTGCTTTTTTAAAAATTTCCTGGTCAGCTGAGGACTTCTTGGTCACTGAAGCAGAGAACTTCACCAAAACAATGAATATATTGTCATATCGTCAAGAAGGTTTCGCCCTACATTTGACTGAGGGGACAGCTCGAAGTGAGAAGTGATGGTTCTGTAATATGGAGAATCAGGCACTGTGACATCGTGGTGGGGTTGCTTAAATGTAAGTGGGAGTGAAGGCTACAATTGACATCATCAGTTTTAAGAAACAATGACTGCTGTATTAATATGGCACAAAGAATCACAGAAAGATAGGGCAGGAAGAATTCTAATGAGACTGCTTTTCCCAAATATCCACAAGGCAGGATAAAATATAGTGATAGTAATCCTGATGATTTTGCCTTACATATTTTAAAAGGCTTCTACAGAAGCGTGTTCTACAGAAATAAGTGTTTTTCATCACAGTCTTTAGCAGATTTAGTTGAAGTGGTGAGTATAGTAGTTTGCCCAAAACAAAATAGCAGTCCTTAGCCCTAGGAAGATTATAAATCATATGATAAACTATCTCCTTGACTAAAAACACCGTTGAAGTATCTTTTATGCATACATAGTTAAAAGAACTACAAAAAAAATTCCACCAATGTCAATCAATAGACCCCTATTGACTTCAATAGAACTGTCTATTTACAGCAGCTGAGACCCTGGCTCCAAATTTTGTAACCGAATCCCACCATAAAACAGAGAGAAATTTGAGGAGGCAAACAAGCCACAAAATTAAATTGATCTGCAAATGTGCAGTATTTCTCACCATAAATTAATTTGTCAGCACATACTGGCTTTTATAAAGTAATTTCAGGAATCTCATTAAGCAGTGAAGGAACTGAAGTGTCAGTCAATTGTAGTTTCTATATTTTACCCTTCAGCATCCCCAATATAAATGACTAAATATAGGGGTTTTAATGGAAAGCCTGCAAAATCACTGAAAAAACAGCATAACAAATTCAGCTGCAGTAAATTTCAGCTGCAGTAAAACAGCATAAAAGCAAATTTACTAGAATGATGTGTAGCCAGTTCATCATCACAAGTGTAGTAACGTTTTAAGTAATAGGATGTCTGCTCCCTGGGCACACTGCAATTAGAATGAGTTCACGACAAATGTGTTCATTAAACTGAAGCTGCTCACAAAAAAAGTATTAAAAAGAGCCATCAGAGAGGTTACTTCTCTAGTTTCCTTTGTTCATCTCTTCCCTTTCTTCCTTCTCTTGCGTGTTTGAAAGAAAGATATTTTTCTTTTATAGACACTCACTTTAGGTGTTAAGTTACGTTTGTTTTATTGATTTTTCCTACATAAGCTTCATGGGGAAATTTGTGTTTCTTCTATTAAGGTTCATTTTACTTTTTCATTGGACTAGATTATAGGAAAAAGCATCCAAATTAACTGTAAATTTCTCATGTATGATTTTTGTGATAGCTGCCTTTTTGCCAGCTGTATGAGTGATGTTTTCTTCCAGTTGCATGATAGAATTTTATTGTGCTGAGAATAAAAAACGTGTCACAGGCATTTAAAATCTGTTTAAAGGATCTGATTAATCTAATAAAGGAGCAGATGAGCTCTCTTCCTTTCTCTCCCTCTCCCTCTCCCTTCCACTGCTATATTTCCTCACTCAGTAGTGCCTTTTATTACAGCAATTTATCTAGATCTAGCAGAGCTGAAGGGAATATAGAAGAAGAAGTGCCTTCCTATGTAGTTAATAGTTACTCTATGACACGAATGGTTGTTTCAGGTTACAGAAAGACTGATGAAGATAATGCAGTTTCTAGTAATTGAACTTATTTGCACTGGTTTTGTTGTCACTGATAGATGATGTAAATCAGGTAGATCTGGTTGCACATATAAAACTAGTGAAGGTGTACTGAAGATCAGGGTCAGATGCTATCTAAATAACAAACAATAAATTTGAGTGGTTTTTTTCACAGTTGTAAAGGACTCTGGCTATTTGTTATAGATCTATGGAAGTTCTAATTATTTAAAATTAATATTCAAGTCTTTGGACTAATTAATTGTTAACATTTGGGATTTTTTTACTTTTAAATAGATAAAGACATAGTCTAAAAATAAATATGATGTAGGAAGTTTATGAAAAATAATGCTGGAAAATATAGTTCCTACACCAAAAGTTTCAAAAGTGATTGATATTGTACTATGAATTTTGACACAATCAGGATGTTCACATTTGACCTCCTGAAAACCATTTGGGTATGTAACTTTTTAGTGACTTTCTCTTCCAAAATATTAAATATGTAATAATTTCCATTGTCAAGAAAGAGAAAAAAAAAATTCAAAATGGGCCTAGAGCTGATAAAGACTAGTTCACTTTAAGTAAAAACTAAGTGGAGATGATTTCCTGAAGTTCTACAATTCTGTCTTAAAGAAAAGGATTTTTCATAGAAACTTCATATCACGTAATATTTTTGCTTGACTTGAACACTCACTGAGCCATCGCAATTCTGTCACTCCCTGAGCTCTAAGAATCTTCACAGTCAGCATAAAAGTCAGTGTACAGCCAGAAACTGAATATCTTCAGGACATAGACACTCCAAGGTCACCTACTCACACAATGCAGACATTGCTTCTGGACTTCCATTTTTGCTGCACAGTGAGTTAGCTGGAGGAGATGAAAAGTACTGGGGGATGGGCCAATGGAATTTGAATAGATCTAAGGTAGACGGTCTTAGGGACCTCCCTGTACTTTTTAACAGTGTTTTAGCTTCTGGGACATTCAAATAGGGCAGGGATGACCTCTGAGTACGCTCCTAGCTTTCATTTAATAGTTAAGTTGTTCTTGATCACTCCATTGCGTCTGTTGACTACCCTTAACAGAGAATTTTCTCTGCATCCCAAGTGAATGGAAACTACAGCCTTGGGCATATCATTTTAAAGATCTCAATGCTTAGTGTTTTCTGATGACTCAAGGCTAGTTTCTTCCTCAGAAACTCAGGGTTTTTTTAATCTTTGTTCTAAAAAACAATTCTTACACATACTGTAGGAAAGACGTAGTTCTGGATTCCACTTCCAGGACAGCTGACTTTAAAGTGATAATTTGATATAGCTGATAGGAAAACTTGTTTCTTTATGGGATACAGAGACGTGCAACTGAACTTTGGATACTATACCATGAAATCTGGAGCCCTCAGTCAGGCTTACTGAGTCTTCATATAACAAGCAAAAAAATGGACATCTTCGAGTGGTCTCTGAGTCAAACAGTGCACTCCACACTGAAATAAGAAACACAGAGTCCTGGTTGAAGTCTCAAATCCTTTCTCCAGCTGTGGCATGAGTTTTTGTGAAGAAATTCCAGCAATTTGAGATTTCAGTGAGACCCTATACATGAAGGCAGGTAATGAAATCTGGCTTTCGGATTTTTCCTCCCAAATAATTATCTAGCACCTAGCCAAAAGTTTTGATTTCTTCTCTGACTGCAAGACCACCACCTCCTGCTGTGCTAAAAGAGACACTAACCTCTGAATGAAGCCTGCGTTTTATGGGAGGGCATATGAAAGTCATCCCAGTAGGAAAGGAAGAAGCCTACAGTTTTTTGGTTCTGATCACAACAATTGTCCAACAAAGTGGATTTCTGAATTTTGTAATCTGCTCCAAGTCTTATTACACTACATAATGCAATATATCATGTTTTAATAATCTAATTATTAACAGAAAAAAGCCGTTAGCTTATAAC
Source organism: Brachypodius melanocephalos (assembly GCA_013398615.1). Lineage (NCBI taxonomy): Eukaryota > Metazoa > Chordata > Aves > Passeriformes > Pycnonotidae > Brachypodius > Brachypodius melanocephalos. Next base: position 37,737,051 of record VZSR01003803.1, read on the forward strand.
AAATACTTATTCAAAACTTTCAGTCTTACCTTCATGCTTCTGAGTATACTGAAGAAAAACTTCAGGTTAAAAATAATTATATTGCTAAGCTATAAATAGAACACTAAAAATATAAAATAAAAAGGTTGGCACTCACCAGGGCAGGAAGTGTGTATACATATACATATACACATGTGTGGGTATGAGGCGTTATATGTGCATACCTTGAGAAAAAAAAAGGGTTTTTTACATAAAAGTACTTAGAGATTTGGGAACAGCTGCGATAAATATTTAAGGAACACTTATAAAATTACCTTTACTTATCCTAATCCTTTATAGACTTTCTCCACCAATGGTTTTTGTTCTACTAAATTTAAAAGAAAGTAATCTATAATCTACCCACTCCATCTCATAAGAAACAAAAGCAGACACACAGCCAATTATATCCTTCATTATTTAATATGTCATTATACAATCTTCTCTTCTTGTGTTCAGGTGTCTAATAAAGTTGTTTGACTTTTCCTGTGTGGCTTTACACAATTAAATGTTTCTAATTATTGACCAGATACCTGCTCCTTCACATCTGATCAAAGTGAGATAGATGGATACTATTTAGCTCTGAGTTCTACTTATAGTTCATTACATTTTTCATGAAAATTTTAGCTTTAAAGTTCCAGTTCCTCAAAATAAGAGAACATTTAAACTAAAATTTATCTCAGAAACTGTTCAAATCATGAATATTTTCATATTAGAGACTTTCCTATTACAAAGAAAGCAGAGCTGTTGGACCTCTGACAGCACGGCTGTCAGCTAACAGAGTTAGCTGATCAGAAAGTGGAAGTAATTTCGAGTGAGTTAGTAATTGTCCAGTATTCACTCAGAAAAGCATCACCCATTTATTATTGATTCAAGATTTGAAGAAGCCCACTTCAGTTCTCTTTGCAACAGGTCTTTGAGAAAATTTTTGGCTTGCATTGTTACTTTGATAAAGTATTATGCTCAAGGTGATGATTAATAGTCTGGATATTCCTCTCAAGTTAGAAGTGTTATGAAGTCCTTGAATTACAGTGAAATAAACTTGTAAGATGTGAATAGGATGCAAGAGTGCTTCTGGAACTACTTTTCACTGTAGTGAGGAATGTAAGAATCCTTTTATCCTTCCAAAATAGATTTTACTTGCTTGAACAGATAGATGACACCTAAGAAAAAACAAAATTTTCTTTTTTGTATTTGGGAACAAGGAAAAAGAATCTGCATTTATTTAACTTTCTTTATTTCTTACAAGTAACACTCTTCAGGAGCAGAAGATGTTTTGCATTAAGTAACGTGTTTTAAAAGATTCCAATAAACAAAAGCAAATAACAAAACCCCACAATCCTGAATATGTTCTGTTTGAAGATTATATATACTAAACAAAGTTCAGCTTACCCATCCAAAATTACGTAACAGAAAGATATTAATCTTCATTTATATTTCATTTAATCATTAATGGTGATCTATTACAGGTCATAATTTCCTTTCTTAAATATTTAGCTCTGATTTTATCTTGAGTGCTCCCTAATAATATGACTATCAAAATTCTATAAAATATTTACATAAGCTAGAGGGAAAGCAAGCACAAAATTTAAGAAAATTCTTCAAAATGCCCAAGTTGAGGCAAAGACTAATTTCTTGGGTTTTTTAGGTAGCTGGCTACATTTTAAATCTGGGAATACAGCTCACAGTATAATTTCTAAAGGTTATCTGCCTCTCTGCAATGTCTAAGTGAGCAAACTTCACTTGAAATATAATTTTCCTGCAAAGAAGAGGAATAATAAAGAAAAGAGAGAAAGAAACCTCAAAAAAAACAAAAAAACAAAAAAAAACACAAAAAAACCCCAAAAAACCAAACCAAAAACCCAACCCTGAACAAAAACCCCCAAACAAAGAACAGAACTATAAATCTACCAAACTCTTGACTATAATGATTAAAAAAAACCAACCAACCAACCAAACAAAAAAACCTGACTAGCCAGCTACACTGAGCCTTGAGAAGACTATATATGGAGAACTGAGTTTTGATTAGATGTATAACCTCTTGGAGCCCTGACTGTGTGATTAATGCTAAAATTTTTAATATAAGAAAAACATGTGAAATCTCATCCAGATTTCTTATGGGTGGCTTCCAGTTGTCCATTTACAAGAGCAAGCATCTCCTGTAGGTCCTGGTTGTCAGGCTTGCATGGTCCTCTTTGGTACCTAGGTCATCTCAAATGGGTAGACACTTAGATGTGTCAAATTAACTCAATCTTCAAACTTAATTGTTACAAGCTCTTAGATCTTGTTATTTTCTGTGAATGCCTACTGTAAAAAAAACCTGAAAGTACATCTTTTAGGCTGAACAAACTGTATCCCAGGGCTGCTAAAATGTACTTCCTACTGGAGTGTTTTACCTTTCTGGAGAAAAAGCTGGAGTTCAGAATACTTCCAAATGGCTTTCATGTGTCACCAGGAAGAAATAAAAAAGAGCAAATGAAATAATGTATTTCTAATGTTGTAACTTTACTGAATATCTTCTGAAAATTAGTTTCTCAATCAGCACTTTCCTAAAAGAAAGACATTTTTTGTTCCAGCTAGTTATGAAAGGAAGGAAAGAGCTAATCCATGCCTTAAAGCTGAGTTATTTGTACTTCTAAAAAAAGAGTAGAGACACTCTTTAGAACTGTACAAGCCAATTCAACAGATCAATGGCTCACTTCAGCAGAAAAAAACCTTGCCATGAGTGTGACCATAACATTACCTGTATTGTGTCTACTATATCATATTTATCTAGTATAATTTAAAAATATTTCAGCATAGCTGGTTTTGAATAACAAACAATGTGTTTATCTTTGCAGTACTTAGAAGCATCCTACCATATATAAATAATTTAAAATAAATATTTGTAAAATAAAACCCCTCGAAACTCTTTCCTCTTGAGTTTTGTTTAGAAACTACAAGCAATGTATATATTATTAGATGAACATTTTTATGGTTCTTATTAAAAAAATGAATGTTTTATTCATGACTGAATGTGAAGGACTGTAAAAATCCAACATGACCTCATTGATTTTTGGAATAGAAGCAGCACAGCTCTTCTACAGGATGCATTTAAAACATAAATGATTCATATGTAATTTTTCCAGCATAACTTGAAAAGGTGCTACACACTTCAGTGCCTTTATTGGAACCTTAGATGATTTTATCTTTCTGTATGATTGTACATTTATCCTGATTTACTGCAGGATCTGTTTCCTATCAGCCTTCTACCCCTTATGGCTCAAAAACCAGCTTGCTGCTAAGCAAAGGTCAGTTTGTCCTGGTCATCCTCCAGCAGTGCTGCTCACCCTCTCTGCACCTGGGCTGTTGTGCAGACCAGAGGATTTGCCACCACAAACCTCTCCTCCTCAGCAAACTTGGCCTCAGCAGAGCACCTTGCCATTTCAATGTGTTCCCAGACATAATTTGGGGGATTTGTCCACCATGGTGCCTTGTGGGCACCTCCTTGCCCACATGCAAGCAATCCCAGTCTCCACTGTCTTGAGTTTTTGATCCCTTTCCTTCATGCCACCCCATGATCTTTCCTCAGCAGACTTGTCTATTGCTTTCTTGCAACACTGCTGGTTGGAATCTTCTCCCCAGCCATCCTAGCTTAAAGCCCTTCTAATGAAGTCAACAGCGTTTTCTGAAATTACAAGGACAAAAAATTAAAAATATATATCTCCTCTGTTTTCCTCTGGAACACAATTTTATTTTGTTGCAGACACTGTAAAAAGAGCTTGATAATTTATTCTACTGCCATAACTGTATAAAGTTCATCACTAAATCATATTCTAAATTACCTCTTTCTCTGAAAGTATCATTCACTTGTAGTGGGTCTGGCTGGAACAGAGCTAATTTTCTTGACAGTAAGTTCTGCATAACACTGTTTTGGGTCTGTGCTGAGAACAGTGTTAACATTACAAAGATGTTTTTATGCTGCAGTGAGGGATAGAGGCCAAGAGCTAAACACACAGTCTACTCAATGATTATGTGTGAGGAGATATTTTCCTTAACTTCACAAGTTGCCTCTATATAGACCCTGTGTACAATTTCTGTATTCTTTCTTCCTGCAGGATAAGGATGTGTGGACATCTCTTTTTCTCATTTTTTTTTGTTCATTCCGTATTATGTCTATTTTAAAAAGACTACATGTGAAATACAGAAATTGGCTAAGATTTTCCATTACATATCCATAACTCTGAAGTTCAAGGTACTTGAAAACATATATAAAGTTTAAATTTCATTGAGAAGTATGAATCCCTTATTTCCTAGAACAGTTTCCACATGTCAGAATGGAGTATGCCACTGTCAAAACTGATTGCCAAAGAGTAGAGCCAGAAGAGTGCCCAGGTTCTCTCTTGGGGGCAGACTTACCAGAGTGAGAGTCAGTACCATCCATCCCATCTATAGTGAGAGGAGAGAGGACACCAGCTTTCTGGTTCCAGACTGTGAAGGTATTGCAGTGTATAACAACAACCATGAGTCATAAAATCTCTGCACTGACATATTTGACATTCCTATTTCCTTTATGTGCATTTTCCTTAACACGTATACTGACTTCTTTTTTTAAAGAATTACATTGTGCATTCCTGAAACAAGTGTGAAAATAGCTGGATTCCATAAAATTCAAAAGGAAGTTTATTGTAACTATAGGAAAGAACATGACTATAAACAAAAAGTTAATACTTATTCTTTAAATACATCTGTTTTCAGACATGTATAAAGAACATATTTTTTTATATTAGGCACAGAGGGCTTTCCTGGGAAAGAAAGTATGGGAAGGAATCAAAGATATTTTCATATTCAAACCAAACCTTGAAACTGATCTTTTCCATATATTTCAGATTTGATGTATCTAGATTTCAGATGGCAAACAAATACAGCCACAGACTGAGAAATATAGATGCAAAAAATTGCTTGGTATGAATAATAAGAGATAATGAGCTCATGTTGCTTCAGATGTGCCTGTTCATGCTGTGCATTTGTGCTGATGGAAGTAAAGTAAAAAAAAAAAAAATTAAATGCTGGGCAGCTCATTGCCTTCCCCAAGGCTAGAAATAGCTACATTTCAGAAAAAGAAATATGCCAGCTGGGTAATAATTTAAATATATGGACATAAAGTTTCTGACTTCTATGAGGTATTATCAAAGTCAAATCCATCGTTTTGACAGTACATCATGTATGGTAGCTATAGATCTCAGTCCTTCAGTAATTAGCAAGTTTATGAGGAAGTAATGGTCCATTATGCTCTTCTAAATTGTTTGAAATTTGTCCTGTCTTTAGAAAGGGTGACTTTTGAGTTCTCAAATACTTTGGTAGGTATGTCTTGAAGTAAGTTGTTCTGAAATCACTCAAGGGGATAGTAACAGCAGAACAAAAACACAACAAAATGAAATTTACACTCTTTACAATAATTCAAAAATTTAAGTCTTGTTTAAAATTGCATATACTGTCAGTCAATTTAGCTTGTTAAGGTAAATTAACTTTTTCTCTCTCTTTTTCAATTTTTCTTTCTCTTTTGTTTTCTATTGTAGAAACTGAAAAAAATAAGCACATTTAATTTCAGTGATTTTACTTTTTTACAAAGTGGTCTTGGGAAAATATCCTAACACAAAACGACAAGTTTTTTTAATGTGGTAAAGAAAAACCTGAAGGTTTCACGTTAAAACACATGAACTGAAACTGGAAATACACATATGTTTTAAAGGTACAGTGGTTTACATTCAAAATTAACCCTCCAAAAGACAGACTGTAATCTGTAAACAGAAATTGTGGGATGCATCTGACATAAATGATTACAGCTTCGCTGGAGTAAAGAAAAAAAATACTGGTACCACTTACTTATCTGCCCATGAGTATTTCATTCACCTGCATATGTTACAATGCATTCAGATTTTTTTCCAGTGTTATAAAATATGATTTGATGTTTCCACGATCACATTACCATAATTGATTTTTCCCAATGCTGATCCTAAAATGCCTAATCTGTTTCTATCATTTCATTCACATTGACATCAGGCCAGATAAATTTTTTTTTGAATGACAACTGAAAAAGAATGTTGAAACAGATTCAAAATTTGCCTATGTCAAAAGCATAGGAATTTTGTTAACGTTTGTGTATCACACTCTGTTACAGCATTATTTTATTTTTAAAATATTATAAAAATTGCACTGAAAAGAGCTTTCTAATAAATCTCTTACTTATGCTTTTCTTAGTGCTTTTCTCAATGGACAGTAACTAACATTTTTGATGCTTTTGAAATTCTGTTACTTACTTTGTATTATAATTCATGTTTATTTATTTAATCCAAGCAGATTATTACCTCTTGAAAAACTTCTAGGGTTACTAGAAACAATATGTGTATGCGGTATGTACAGTACATTTCATTTGCTTAGCCTGGAGAAGAAAAGACTCCAGGGAGAACTTGTGGTGTCCTTTCAGTACTTAAAAGAGGGTTAAAGGAGGATGGGGACAGACTTTTCATCAGAGTCTGTAGTGACAGGACAAGAGGCAGTGGTTTTAAATAGAAAAAAGTTAAAAAGTTAGGTTTCAATTGGACAAAAAAAAATCTTCTTTTTTTTTTTTTTTTTTTTAAATTTTTTTTATGAAGGTGGTGAGACACTGAGATAGATTGTCTAAAAAAGTTATGGATGCCCCATCACTTTTAGTGATCTAAGTCAGGTAGGATGTGGCGTTGAGTAACCAGGTCTTTTGAGAAATATTACTGCAAAGGGGATTGAAATAGACGACCTTTAAGGTACCTTCGAATGCAAAACCTCCTGTGACTGTGTGATTTTAAATTTGCAGTTGCACTTTCATATTCTTCAGCTGTGTAGTTTCATTAGATGATTTCAACAGATTGGTCGTAAGTTAAATATATGATCTGTTTTTATGTATAACAAACTCTGAGCAGATTTGAGTGAGTTACATCTTTGAGCAATGTGTGTGCCTATATATTATTCCTTTCCAAGGCCAGTATATGGCATTTCCTGTTGATGGACTTCATGACATTCTTGTTAGCCCATTTTCCCAGCCTGTTCACATCCTTCTAAATGGCAACACACCTATCTGCCATACCTACAGTGAGTTTTGTAGAGCCTAGAGTCTTGCTGAAGGTGAACTTTTTCTCCTGTCACTCAGGTTAAAGAGTGCTGAATTGCAGATGGCTGGGACACAGATGTCTGGTGACTGCTGTCCATCTGGACTTGATGTTGCTGATCACAACCATCTTGGCCTAGCATTTCTGATTGTTTTCAATCTAACTCACTGTCCGTTTTCCCGTTTGCTAAATATCTTATGGATGCCAACGGTGTGAAAACTCTTATTGACCTCTTGGCTTGAGCTATTTACCACTAGTTAGGGACAACTGATAAAGGCCTTGGCCAATCAGGAATATAGTTCAGTTAAACCTGCATTGCCTGATGGAAAGAGAAACACAGCTGAAGAAAGATTTGTATTGATCAGAAGCATTTAATTTTATTTTTTAATTGCTTTGCAAAGATGATTTTCTCAAGACTCAATGTCTTTCCCAGTTATTTAGCTAGTAGTTGTTTGACAAGTAGTTAATTAAGGTCATCTGATGAAGATTTTCTATGGATATGAATTCTTAAATAGTGCATTTTCTGACTTTTCTTTTGCATGATATAGAAGAAACCTAAGTTAAGTGCCTAATAGTAATTGCATATAAATTCAAAGTGTTTGTGCATCAGCTTGTCTGTGTGACTCCTTGCACATTTTGTTCTCATTAAAATGCCCTGGGGAATCTGCTTTGAATAAAACTAACTAAATAACAAAACCACGATTGAGATTAATCCTCTTTTTGGAAGAAACACTTAATAGGGATACACGTATGAAATTTGTCAACAATAATATTCATGATCCTTATTAAGAATATGAAAACAGAAAAGTCTGAAACATAGTTTGCATTTTACTTTCCATAAATTAGCACAAGGAGTAATGACCAGTGAAACTGCCTCAAAGTTTACATTAGTTGAACAGACAAGTTTGAGTAAGTTGAGTTGCGTTGATGACAGTAAACCAAGATTAAAATTTGTACAGAAGAAATTCTGCCTTTGACTAATATGGTAAATTGCATTTCAGTCTCATAGACAGTTATTTGACTATTTAGCTTTATTAATAGCATAAAACCAATATTATATACTGCCTGGTAGTTCTTGACACTATTTTTTAGAGATTTTTTAAATGTAGAAGGGTTTACTTCTGCATTAAAAGCCATGTGTGGATGGATGGATGGATGGATGGATGGATGGATAGATAGATAGATAGATAGATAGACACATATATCTAAATATATGCATACACACTATCTTGATACATCATAGCAATTGTGTTGTTTTCACTTTGAAGGAATCTTAACTCAGAATTAAGGTAGTAAAGACAGTTTTGAAAGGAAGATTTCCTCACCCTAGGATGAAATGATGGTTACCTCACCATTCCTCCTGTTTTTTCTGATGAGAGAGAATATCTGTGACATGTATCTAGGTTGATCATATTTTATCAATGATATTTTATTGATGATATTACTTATTGGTGATATTTTCCTAGACAATTTGGGAAATTTGTTCAAAAATCTGACAGAAAAGTAGGAGGATATGCCTGAAGAAACTGAAGCCTATTGAAAACCATCCAGGTTTATCCCAGAGGACTGCAGGCTGGGTAGAGAATTGATGCTTGAGCAAGGAAAAGTGTGAAAAGAAAGGAGAAGCAGACCAGAGATGTATGGAGACAGCCCCCATCCTCCCATCCTCCCCTTCACTTCTTGGATGGGGAAGGTAGAGGAGCCGGGAATGGCAATATGGAAGTCATTCTGGGAGAAAGAGGAATGAGGTATGGGAGGTCTTTTAGGGGGAGAAGAACGGGGTCATTGTTTCTTGCCATACCAGTCTATTTTGACTGATGATAAATCAAATTTATTCTTCTCAAATTCTGTCTGTTTTGCCCATGTTAGTACTTGGTAAATGAACTTCCTGTCTGTCTTGAATCATAAATGTTTTCACTGCCATGTCCTCACCTGTTGAGGCAGGAGAGTGAGAGAGAATCTCTCTGTGTGTGTGGCAGATGGCCAAAGGCAATCCATCACAGACTTTTATTACAAAAAGGTACTCAGTTTGAAAAATATATTCACAGAGAAATTATTGAATAAGGAGTAGGAAAGTGTTCCTGGATTTATTTATTTATTGATTGATTGATTTACTTACTTATCTGGTTTTTACATTTCTGTTTGTCATTCTGGATGTTATAAAAAATGGAACTCCTATGGTTAGAGTGAATTTTTGCTATAAGCTAAAAGATTTATATAGTAAACTCAGTGGAAAATCTTATTATAGGTGTATGATAAGTTGATTTGAACATAAAATTATATGCTGGCTGTTCACCTTCATCAAAGAATTTTGAGGTTTTAGACTATTTCTGAAGTTATAATTGAATCAGAACTGCATATTTTGTTCATTTATTTTTAAAAAGAAATATTTTGAACATCACCTTTCACTAGAATATATTTGGTAAGATAATTAAGAACAGAAAAAGAAAATAATTCACAAAGTGATGTGAAATGTATAAAATAATACAAAACAGAGAACAATATGCAATGCTGCGATTTTGGATCAATCCTTAAGAAGTAGACCCATCAGCTGAAAGTCCTTTAGAATTTCAACTTCTCCTGACTTACTGTCTCAAACCCTTGTTCAATAATGGACAGCTAATGTAAAGTGAGAACTCTATGATCTGGAACGTACAGTGAAATCAGATTATGATATTCCTCAGGAGATCAAAGAGAAACTGTCCTTTCTGAAAATCAGACAGAATGTTCAATGAAAAGAAAACAAAAAAACATAAACCAGGCTAAAATGAACAAAGCAAAAAAGAAATAAACCTAGTCTACATTCATCCTGCATTAATTGAGCATCACTTGATGTATTTAAATAATGAGCCTAGCTCTTTTACACATTTGTATGCTCACAAAACAGAGTTAATTATCTCCAGAGAATAATTCAGATTTTTAATTTAAATCTGTTTCTATGTAAAATATTTCTGTGAAAAAAATTTGAAAGAAATGTAAAATTACACCACTGAAGTAAGGGCTCAGTGTATAGACTTGATCTTGCTCTTGTCTTGCTTTCACCACATTATTGACTTTCTTCTACTTAGAAGAGTGTAATCTAGTTTTCAAAATCAAAAGCTCAAAAGATTGGAAAACCTGAAATGGAGACTTGCTGTACATATTCATTATGATAATCTCTTTAACTGCATAATTTTCTGACATTTTTCCAATAAGATCTGCCATTCAATGTCCATAGTTAATAAAAAATTTATCAACACTCTGCAGTAATTCACATTCTAATTTGCATGTCATGCAGAAAAAAATTGCAAATCCCAAAACAACCCAACAAAAACAAAACAAATACACCCCCAATCTCAAACACAAAACCAATCAACAAATCACAAATGCCTATAGTCCATTCTGAGTGAAAACTGAAGTAGAAGCAGGAATTTATGTCTGTTATTTACCAAGGTGGATTGTGAATGCTCACTTATTTTAGCACAAATAAAAATAAAAAACTCCAGAATTCAAATACAGTGAAATTCACAAGTATCAAAATTTTCCAATGAATTGTAAAATATTGCTGAAAAAGCACAAAAGAAGGAAAAACTGTGAAATAAAATGGTGTTAATCTTAGAGTAATACATTAGCCATATGCTACTAGATGTTATTTAGATAGTAGTATTCACTATATGTTACAAAGTATGTGTGAAATAAATGAATCTTGGGTTCACTTATGATATCTTCTAATTTGTCTTTCCAGGGGACAGAAGTCTTATTGAAATCTCTTGCATGTGCAGCATTAATTGAATGGTGCATTCCAGTCTATCACAAGTAAACAAGGAAATACTAAAAGGGTTTTGCAGAAAGAAAAATAATAATTAATGAAAAGGTAGTTATAGCTTGGTTTCTTTCTGAGTGTTCCTAAGGACTGGCTGTTCAAGGTTTTCAACACAGAAACCTCATAACAGTTGAGGTTTCAACCCCTCCTTTTTTGTTTTTTTTGTTTTTTTGGTTTTTTTTGGTTTCAGTATACTTTCAAGACCATTAAATGCTGTTCTTCGAACACGCAAATATTTTCTTGTCTTCTGGATATTTGCTCAAATATAAATACCTATATGCCACACACTGACTAATTAAAAGTTTATATTCCATTTATTTGTGCTAAACAGCAAGCTTTGAAAAACTGTAGTAGAAAAGATGTCTTTTAGCTTACATGGAAACTAAAAAAAATTTAAAATACATACATATAAAAATAGGTTTTAATTGTGCTCTTGTATATTTTGGCAACTAGTACAACTCATGGAAAAGAATGTTTTATGCTTGCCTTGATATGAGCAATAAAATCAAGACGAATAATGCTGTTCTTGACTGAAGCAAACTGGATTCATAAGAATTAGATTGACTAATTCTTGGTAAAATGGATATTTTTCAACTTTACTTTCAGTAAGGGTGGAATATTGGTTTTCACTCTTAATGGAAGCAACCATTTGTCTGTTTTATATATAAAAAATATGTAGCACATTTGAATGCACAAGATTCCCTGGGGATAACCTTTAACCATAAGAGAAGTCAAATTGTAAAATATATGTGTTTTGGCACATGTTATTTCAGCAACTTCTGGCAAAAACAATTAGACTATCTGCCCAAAGACATATATAAATGAACATTGTTATATAATTGAACTGATATTTTTGTCATGAAACAGTGACCATGAATTTTTCATACTGTGATGAGAAATTTATACACAAACCTCTAATCGTTACCAACAGTTTTAATTCTCAAAACTTCAGTCTGAGAAAAATATTCTCAAATTTTGATAATCATAAAGAAAACTGTAATGTGTGCAGAGCTGTTTCCTTGCATTGTTCTCACAAAAACCACTGTTCAATTCCATGTTACTATAAGGATGAATAGAAAACCAAGGTTAAACTTTTATTGTACTTCCTTTTATGTCATATTGAACTATGCCAAGTGTTAAAGAGGTGTAAATCCATTTCAGGTGGACTTGGAAAATTTGGCCTTGAGTATACTAGAGAAACATCTGAAAAGCAAAGGAAATTCATGCCATGTTTTCATTACTGCCATCACTGCATCAGTTCGGTGCTGTGTGAGGATATCTACTGAAAGGGTACTGCAAAATCTGATTGTCTGCCAATTTTGCAAACTCTCTTTTCCTGTTATTGTCTAGGTGGCCTAGAGGTGATCTGAAATGAAGAAAGCCAAAAGCAGCAGCCTCTTCAATAGCCTTCCTCTTATCCAGGAGATCATAAGTGGTGAAACAGAAGCTATTTACGCAGAGGTATCTTGAATTCTGTTAACTGAACTCCACTGATGTACATCCAGAATGCTGAAACTGCTAACACAACTTGGACTCAGCCCAGCATTCTGTATTACCAGTGTTAGCTGGTTTCTGGGGCCTAAAAAAGAATGGTGTTATGTTTAATGCTGTGCTACATGTTGGTCTGGTTTGGAATACTAAAGTAGAGGAGACAATTTTAAATGATACAACAGCTGTTTCAGAAGATTAAATCCGTCAGAAAAACAAAGAGAAACAGCTTACTTTGTAAGTTTTCATTAACTGCCAAAACAATTCCTAAATCCCAGGAAACACTGTCAAAGTGCCACAGTTTTTCTTCTTTTTCTGTTTTATTTCACAATTGTATGTATACAAAATTTATTTCAAGGCCTTCTTTCCTGGACTGAGAACAGCATAAAAACGTTAGAGCTTTTATAACTTCTTCTGGTTGCAGTATTAAATATAACACAATAACAAAAAATCCTGAAATCATTTATCCTCTATGGAAGGATGAAGGAAGCAAGGTATCTAAATTCAGAAACCTCTTTTACAAACCATCTTTCTATACTCAGAGAGTATAGAGTAATACCGTAGGTATAGATGAAGACTCAGTTTGCAGTAGTAAAACAGAGAATATCAAGAGGCAAAAAAAAAGCACACCAGAAAGAAAGAGAGAACAGGTGCAAACAATTTTTTCTGCCATGTCTAGAGCAGAAAAATATATGTCATATTGTCTTAGTGCTGATGTTGTGGCCACGGGGGAGAATGGTGGAGATAGAAACGGAGAGATTTGTTTTGTATTTCAGTCTTCTAAGAAAAACAGCTTTGAATAAAACTATAGGAAGCTGTTTCATCTCTGCAGACTGGTAAATGTGTGTTGCTGTTAGTAGCAGTAGGTCAGAGGTTTGAATTTAGCTGCAAGTTCTGAAAAAAATTATCAGCTGTGATTTACCTAATTTGTGAAAGAGTCTGGAGTTCTTTTTATTTTTTTTTTCCTTTATCTTTAAGACCAATTTCTTACGAAGAGAAGACTAAGGATTTTGGTCTAAATTGTTCTAGTTTTGCTTAACTTTGAATTACTGTGTGATGTAGCACAATGTAACATACTTTATATATATTTTTGCAATTAATTGATAGTGAAACACGACTCTTCTGTGTAGTGCAGAGTTACCCCAGGATAATGATGCAATGTAGAGGAGTGAAATCAGAGAATAACTGCAGAAGTTTCACAAGAGTGGGGGTAGGGTGAAAACAGAGGCTATTAACTAATCACCAAGAGTTAATTATTTTTTTAAAGGAATACAACTTCAGGACCTGGGTAAATTTAGTCCTTTTAGAAAGGACAAAGAAAAAATAAACAAGAAACAGACATAAACCACAACATGTAAATTCTGGTATAACATGGAACTGCAGGCCAGTTCTCAGAATCCAGGGCATCTCTGTCCTCACCCTGGATGTTCAGGGACCCCAACAAAGCAGTCTGGGAACCAAGCAAGGGGGGGTTTAATTTTGTCCAAGTGGGTTTCAGAACTGTCCATAGGGGTGAAC
>VZSR01003803.1:37751097-37787113 GCA_013398615.1 Brachypodius melanocephalos
TGAATTAGAGCATCAGACAGAGACAATCAGAAACTCCAAGCCTCTTCAAAACAAAAGAGATATAACCACCTGAATATCAGGGAAAAACCCAAACCCCAATAGCCACTGAATAAAAAAATCGTTATTTTTTTGCAGTGGTTGCTGCAAATTATGAAAGATTATTCTAAAAAGTCCATAGGTTGAAGAAGAAAGCATCACCATCACTACCACAATCATTCACCTGGTGAAGAGCTCCACAAGCTGATGACTTATCTTAACCTTCTTTCTTGTTGAGGAAGAATACAATCATTAGTCTTAGATGCACTGAAACTAGAGGGGTACTTGAAGGATAAGAATAAAAACAGATACTGGAATAAATACAATTTTTCCTGTCCTGATCAAGAACTCTATTCATTACAAAACTGACAATTCCTTTTCCACAGAACATTGTGTTTTTACTGAAACAACATTTAGAAAAAAATGAATAATTTTCCAAAGCTCTTAAAAATATTAAACAGAAGTATTTGAAATACTTCTGGAATTAGTCCAGCAGAGGTCTGAACGTCTAGGGACAAAGATGTTTAGGGGAGACAGCGGGAGACAACCTCTCTCATGAGAGCTCAGCCCTGAGAAGACTGAAAGAGATCTTGTCAAGGTCTATAAGTATCTGAAGGCAGATTGCCCACCGGGTGAAGCCAGGCTCTGCCAAGCAATAGGACAAGGGGTGATACACAGGGCAGAAACTGATACACAGGGAGTTCCATCTGAATGTGAGAAAGAACTTCTTAGCTCTAAATGGGGAAGTGCACTGGACAGATTGCTCAGCGAGGTCATGGGTTTTCCCTCACTGGAGGTAATTCAAGACCCATCTGGTCCCAATCTTGTGCAATGCACTCAAGCAGGATAACCCTGCTTGAGCAAGGGGGGTGGACCTGATGACCCACTGTGGTACCTCCCAACCTTATGCATTCTGTGATTCTCTTGGTCACCTTTTGCTTATGCACTGTGCCTTCAGAATAGCAACAAAGAACTTTTAAAAAAACCCTTAGAGTTCTACCACTGTACCCTCAGTGTGCATATTTACTTACAAGTTTTTCACCTAAGCATTTTTTTAATCAATAAGAAGGAACATCTGATCTGTGATCCATCTCATGTCTTAAACTGATCAATTATATTGTACCAGGAAAATGTCTGCTTTTCATTAACATAAATTTCATAAAAAATACAACAAAAACCCCTCCCAAGTATTTTGGCATTGCAGACAATTACAATGATGAGAAATGACTTAACCAGTGTATGTGCACTGTGAATATGTGCATGGAATAATGGTCATAAATATTGGATCATTGCAGACAGCCAGTGGCAATTTGCATGTAGTGTTTCAATTTAAAGGCTTGGAAGTTTGTAACTGTAGAGGGAGGTTTCAATTTTATTGTTTTAGCCTAAATGTATATATAAATTGTCTCTAAGAATGAAGTTTTATGGTGTATACATATATTAACTGGATTCTTGGATTCTCAAAAGAGTTCCTTTCTTGAGTAAATCTAGTCTTTATAAACCCGAAAACCCAGTGTATAAATTGGGGAGGTGCCAGGGAACAGCATATTAAAAATCAGTAAGAAAAACCTCTCAAAGTTTTAGAGTGGGGACATTTATAGCTGAATTAGTTATTCTAGGAAGTCTTTGGAGACAATGGAAAGCAATTGGTGCTTTTAGGCTACTTCTTATTCTAAAGTATAGTTTAAAATAGGTGAATCGAATCTTAGCCCACAAGACATATTTAATTCCTCTTCAGACTACAAAGAATACATAATGTGTCCACTGAGAAGCGGAAACTTATGTTGTAGGTGGCTGAAGCCATTCGAGATGAATCTTGTTACTCTCGACTACTAATCAATTCCCAAATCTTTTCCACAATTTCTGCAGTGAACACACAAATAGCACCTTGTTAGGCTGTGCTAACAGATGATAGGATTTTTCACTTGCTGCCTCCATTTTTGTGCCTTTTTCAAAGGCTAGGTTTAGAATCCAATTTTTTCTCTGAACGTGTTCTACTATAAAATCAGTCTAATCTAGAAAATTTCAAGCTAACAAATTATTAAGGAGGAAAAAAGACAAGAATACTCTTGGTGGATTTTATAAAGAAGGAAAGATTGATCCAAATTACGATAAACAAAGAATCCAGTTATAATCGGAGTATAAAAATTATTTTACATAAAAAATGAAGAAAAATACATTATCTAATGCTTATAAAATTACAATATTATATAGAACAAAAGCTAACATTATTGAAAAATTTGTATGTTCAAGAAAGCAAATAATATGAAAAATCAGAATTTTCCTTTTAAATATTTCTATAAATTTGCAACCATAGCAACCTTAACAACAATAAAAACAATGAGTATTATTACTGAAATATAAAAGCACAGAAGTATAAAGCTACAGTACAGTAAGGTAGAACATAAAAATGGAATACTCTCAGTTACATGAATGGCCTGAATTAGTATCCTATTTCTAACAGTGACCATAAATGGATGGTATAGAAGAGGAAGGGGAGGGCAAATACCTCTTCCAGGAATACGTCTCCTAGGAACATTCCAGATTTAATCTACTTTCACCTCAACTGATTTTTGCAGATATACTACCTGCTCAGCAGGTAATTTAAAGTTTATTTGTTCTGAACTGGTTTGTATTACCAGCATCTGACAGCTCATAGTTCTATATTCTTTCTCTGGAAATGGCTTCTGGCTTCTCTGAGATAGTCAGGTTAGCAAAACTGTAAAAAGAAGAAGGAGCACGCATTTTAAAAATCTGATCATAGTTATTTTGCAGCTGATGACCAGAAATGCTGCCTAATATAAATGATGAGAAGGCAGAGAGCAGAACTGTGAAACATGTAGGGGCAAAAACATTTGGTATTCCGTGTATTGGAGATGGGGTGACGATCCCTGAAAATTCCTATATGCCGTAATGCCTGTCATTTTGCTTCAAGGACCATGGATTTTCTTATTCAGTAAGATGGCAGTTTTGTAAGGAACAAAAGTTTTATAAACCAAAATTTTATGCCTGTCATATCTGCTTCTTTCAGGCACAGAACAAATTAACAAAGATATAATATCGCATAGGTTTCAGTATCTCCATATGTATTTTAACAAACTAAATTTCTCTTCTGAGGCCCTCCCAGAAAACTACTGATATTTGGAGGCTCTGTAGCATTTTCAGACTAAACCTTTACTTTGATAGATTGGTGCCTCAGGGAAGGTGGAAAGATAATGAGCCAGAGAAAAGTGTGATCTGAGGAAAAGAATGCAAGAGAGGAAAGATGACAGTAAGCCTTAATTAAGGCTAAAATCTGAGAAAGAATTTAGGTTCAAACTGTTCCTTTATGGTAACTGAGACCACCAGTCAACCTTGAAGGTTCTGTGTTTCTGGCAGGATGATTTCAGTCTGTCTTTCCACTAAGGGCATGAACTACACTGTTCAATTTATTCTTGATATAATCCAAATACTTTGCACACTGGAAATTGCACCTGCAGGATTGTAACTTATATATTCTAGCGTGAGTCTACTAAACAAGCTGGATGTGAAAGATCCCAAAAGCACTGTAAGAAGGCACTGTATTGTGCTTCACATCAGGAAGTTATCTATCTTTTTTAAAGGCTGTCACTCTTATTCTTCCCAAATTCCCACAACAGAGCAATGTGAACCCAGAAGTCTGGATTTACCTGGCCACGAGGTTATAAGCACTGGCCTTTGTCTGTTGACAATGAGATGAGAGGAGAGAGTGAAACTAGTAAAGAATGTTTTGTGTCTTTCCAGTTCGGAGAAGGTAATTTTGCCTATGAGAAGTTAAATTGCAGATGAATATTAGGGAGAAAATAAACTGACACTCTAAATTAAATTTACTGCATTTTGGAACTGTTTTAGTAAACAATGACAGAATCCTCTCCAGTCAGTGAGACAGGAATGTCTGTGAGCTGTCCTTTGTGATTCTATACTATATAGGAAGGCATGATCTTTTATGGGTCATTGTTTCACTGGTCCTCTGGACTTTAGATTTTATAAGAAAAATCCCTGTTCCTTGTCTAAGAGCTAATTTAGGAATGTTCAAATGCACTCTGAATTTAGCGTATGTGATAAACTGGAACTTCAAATTTTATTTCATGTAGTGATCTTTTTACTATAATTCATTTCTTTAAACTGTTAAAAAAATTCCAGTGATAAGCATTTCTGAAATTATTAGCACTAATTTTATTGATCGTGTATATGTCAAAGATTATGAATTTCATTTTAATGCTGAAAGAATGGAGAATTTTTCACTGGCATTTTTTCCAGCATACACACACTTTAAAGTGACAATTTAAACTTAGTATTGTTCTGAAATTGTGACTATATGTACCTGTTTTAAGCTCTTTTTCATCCTTTCACATCACTTAACAGCCCACAATAATAGTTAAATTATGGAGTGAGAGAGAAGAAAAACACTTAAAATTATAATTTGACAAGGAGCAAAGGTAATGGAAGGAAATAATAAAAGACAGGAGATATATGTCATCATATTATTACAGAACACCTTGAGTAGCAGCTGCAGAGTTTCTTTAAGACTGAAAAAAATTGGCTAATATATATATATGTATATTATAAAAAGTGTACAAACAATAGTTGGAGGTCAGGTTTTCTGTACACAGAGAATATCTACTCTTTAGAGGATTTAATACTGCAATGAAATGAGTTGCTGTGAATAGAACTGCAATGTAAGTGACTAATTTTCAATATATTTCAGTTTAAAACACTGTCACAGTTTAGTAACTGCCTGTAGCTCTGATAGTATCTCTCCAGTTGTCTCTTTGTATGAGACTGGTGCACGGATCAGGCTGTATTAGCTTCTAAACACTGTATAACTTCACAAATATTTCAGTTCATCATTTGAGCTGACCTGGCTCCTTGATACACATTTTAGAAATCCATGATAAGCCCCAGAGACCATTGTATAAAGGCTAAGAAAGTTAATGGTGGCATTTAAAAGTAATTTTTAGGTAGAAGATACTAAACTTGAAATTTGACAACATGTTTCTGTGTAGTTACTCTCTATTCATACTGAACTTGATGCGTACTAAAATGAACATAAGACATCTGTGATCACACTGGACTTTTAGGAGGTTTAAGTTTTTTTCCTTATTCTATTTCTTTCCTGACACAAATATATGATTCCAAAGCTTGAGAAGAATGACTGTGGAATACAAAAGATTTGACTTATGCCTAGAGGGGCTGTTGGTATGCCTCTCTACTGTGAACAGTGTGTTGGACAAGTAATGCATTAGGGCATGGTAAATTTACACACACACTTAATGTCTTAATGTGCTTGAAAAAAACCCTACAGTTTGTAGGGTTACTTGTACAAGTAAAAAAAAAAATTTTTCAATTCATAGTCTGTACTAAACAAAAAATTCTAATAAGACTCAAAGAAGAATTGAGTCCTTATCTTTCGATTAAATAACCCTTTTAAATATTTTTCAAGAAAAAAAAGAGACCATGCTATTCTGTACATTACAGTTTTCTGGGATATTTTCTGTTGTTTAAGCACCTTATAATAGCACTTTTCTTACAGTGCTATCAAACAAAATAAAAGTAAAATCAGAGTGATAGGGGAAGCTATTAATTTTTAAAAAGGAAAGAAAAAAGTACTGTATTCTAAAATTTGTATTCTGCATTGTCATAATCCCCTTGTTAAAAGCAATATCTTTCTATTAAATTATTTTTTCTATCATAAAATCATGATTATAGCAAGGCATATTGAAGCTGGAGTTCAATAATTTTATTTTCTGGTGTGTAGATGCATATGCACTTCAAAGAGGATTTAATTATAGCATTAATTTCCTATTTAAAGGATCTTATTAACAGTAAGAAATTATTGCTAAGAAAAAAAACCCAGAAAATGTTCTGGAAAAAAAAATTCTGGGGATAGGTGTGGTGTTTTTAAAATCACACTCTCATTTTTATTGGGCAGCAGTACAACAGCAGTCCAAAACAAAGAAAAAATTGATCTTCAGCAATGTTCTATAACACTAGTTATCCATCAAGACTTCCACTCAGAGACTCCTCTAATGATTTCACTGATGAGATTCTGTATTCCATTTTCTTTGAAGTCAGTTTATTTTGTTACTTGAGTATCCCTGGTCCTCACCAAAGTTTTAGGCAGTCATTTGTCTAAGCTTTTCAAGTCCGGCAAAATAAGAATGAATTGATAGCAAGATCTTATCTCAGTGGAAGTTCATGTGGATTGCTACTGCATGTGTTAAAAATGCTTGCTATAAATATGAATATTATTCACAATTTTATTCACTATCAATCCATAATTCTCCTCCGACTCTCATGAGATTCCAGGGTACTGAACAGAAGGAATGATGGAACAGAACCTGACACAAAAATTTAGGGGAGCACTTATGAGGGTAAAAGACTCGTGGTTTCTATTGCACACTGAAACTTTTTATAAAAACAAAACAAAAAAGAAAATAAGGTCAGTATGTCTCAGTGTGTCCCACCTCTGGTGTTATTGCTCCAAGACTGAGTAGTCCATAACATTGAGGTCACTTGAGAAAGCTTATAAAGCCTACTTAATTCACCATTAGCAAGAAGAAATAAATCAGAACTGCCATTATATAATAATATATAGGTCTGAAAATAGATTTGCTAGCACTCCAGATCACTTGAGGACTCTGGGTACTCCCAGAAGTACCCAAAAACTTCTCCATATGTCTCTACTCTCCCAAAAGGACTGACTAAAACATTACAAACAAGTTTGTAAAAATAGCCCTTCAGAGGAGATGGTGACAACAGGACTAAACACCTACAGTGGTAAATGTCCCAGTGCAGGAATGTGATTTACATCCTTACTTTGAAAATAGAATGGTCTTGTCAAAATTGCCTCCCTTGGCAGATGCCAGTCCATGCTGTTGGCTGAATGACATTCTGACATGGTTCTTGAAAGTAACATGGCAATCAAAATCACACTGTGAGGCAAGTTAATAATAGTGAGGTCTCTGGTTTGGATTGTGTCAGGTTTTGTCTTACTTTACTACTAAATCCTTAAAAATACCTCAAATCCTTCCAATTTACTATGGATACCCTAGGGAAGAGAAAAAGAATATGAGTATTGTCAAAATAACCCACATCATCCGATATTTTGTAGCTGTATGATTTTCTCAGAGATTTAAGGGTCTCTTCATATTCAATGCCACCATATAGTTTTCTCTGTGAGGTTGTTCAAACCCTTTTCCAAGTGGTTTCAGTTTTCCGCACCCACAGCAAGCCTAACTCCATATTGAATGCACAAGTCCAGTCTATTGTCTGTTCTGGACCAGTGATCAGTCTGTATCATCTGGTTCACTCTGGTGTTAGAGAATTAAACAAATTCTAGAGAATTTTCCCATGTGCAACTCTCATGAGTTGGATCTGATTCCAGCAACAGGGTAGGAGGTAAGTGTAAATGATCAAGGGGAGATCTGGAAGAGACCCTGAGAGAGCCTGTAGAGAGAACAGAGGGGACTCCACACCTGGTCCCAGACCAACTCGTGGTACCCTTGTGCTGACCTACCTGACCATGTTGTCAGCCCTGAAGGACAGAGGAGTCAAGTCTCTCCTGAACATTGAACTGACCTGTGACTAAGTGTTTGATATCTGAGCATTGTAGTACTCACATTACCAATTTAGTGCAAAACTGTGACAGGGACACAGGATTTAGAGTCCCTTTTATATCTCACTTCAGTCATCTGTCTTCTGTGCTGAACTATCTTAGTCTAATGCTGTTTTTACTTATATGAAGCCATTGTAGTTCATAGATCATTCTTTATAACTTCTTTATAGATCTTCTGTCTCTACTTTATTTTGAGAAATACTCATGGGTCATCACAAAGGTACACAATGTTTTACTTTCAGTCCTTTTTACTAACAATCATATATTTTTGTTATTTCTTTTTTGAATTGGGTCAGTAATTCACAAAATTATCTGCCGGAGCCCTACAATAAGCTTACTTCCACCAAGCTCAGAGACAAAATTTAAAAGATTGAGATTTATTTTTGTAAGCGTTTGCTTTACATCTACTTATGCATCTATTTATTTATGTTTTTCATAGTATCTCTACGGAAATATATGAATATCTCAGTGAACTTTATCACTTTTTTCTCCGCTTTCTTTTCCATCAATGTAAAGAGGAAAACTCTATTATTCTACTACACATAGATAATACTCCTGTAATAAGAGTAAATCAACAACCACAAAACCTGGACATGTGGTAAATTCTAGGTTACATTCTGGAAATCCTAAATCACATTCTAAAATGATGTATGTCATCAGACCTTAAAACATACAGTGATGAGTTGAAAGGTTTAGTAATGTGGCCACAGTCACAACACAAATGTAGGTAGATTTGGCTCCTCAGTGTAAACCAGGAAATGATCTTCCCTGCAAAATGAATAGTCATTAATGGTCTGATGCTCTGGACTATTACTTTCACTGCTATGGTAGAACATAGCCAAGGTCATGCTTAATAACTCGATTAATGAGGCAGTAATGTAAGCAAGAAATGTTCTTTTGTATAACCAGAAACCTGGAGCAATCAAACTACTAGAAGGCAAGTAAGATTTAGTAATCACAAATCACAGATTTGAAAGGGATTAGATTACCCAATTATTTAGAACTTTTTATTCATTGTTGTATTTTGGGCTGACAATATAATTTAATCAATGGTGACCTCAATTTGATTCTTATTCATACAGTAAAGAAGGGTTTTGAAAAACCACTTTCTTTATTTAAATTAAAATTTGCATTACTATAACCTACATATTTTATGCAAAATCTCCCCTCTTTATTTCGTAGGTGATTCTTCTTTACTGTTGCTGTTTAAACTAGAAAATTCCTTGTTTCTATCAACTTTAACTAATTGTTGAATTTATATTTATATCTATTATCAAGTGCATCATATCATTGTTACCAAAAATGTCTTTTTCTTTGTATATCTCAATAAGAATAAATGGTGCTTTAAGAATAAAACTGGAAGTAATGCCCCTACTCAGAGGAGTTTAAGGTCTAAATGAGATAGACAGCACAATCAGAAATGGCAGCATGGAGGGGATGAATAAACAAAATGAAGGAAAAAAACTGAAGGGAGAAACTGTCTTTGGGAATGTTATTTAGGAACACAGAATAGTTCTTAAGGTTTTTTAAACAAATTTTTCCACTTTATTTTGTTATTGTTGTTAAAGTTTTTGGTAACACATAAATTCAGACAAAAAGGTCTCACAGCATAATTAGGGCAGAGTTTATTATGATAAGCATAATGAAGTAACAAGTAGATTAAATAACACTTATTTTAAACAGATATATGTATCACATAGAGACAGGCATAAAATACGGAAATTCTAGAAATTATAATAAAAAAATTGGCATTTGTATTCACTTAATATTTCTTATGTGCACATTTAAAAATATTACAATAAACAAACAAGAAAACAAATCTCTTCAATAAGTAATATTTTTTCTCTTCATATACAGTGTTGTTCAAATTAAAGTTCGATAAAATATGATTTTTTGTCCATTCAAGAATGAAAATCTCTTCTTTTAAAATTATAAAAGACCCATTTTCAATATTAATTCTATAATTTTCTGTATTTTATCAATATTTCTTTTTCCCAAGCGTTTTTGTTTTTTTTTTTTTATCTATGAAGAAAAATATATAAAAAAGCCTTCTCATTAGTCCTCTTCCAGTGTGTTGGGATATGGCCAGTTGACTCTACTCAGTGTAACATATTTGTACCTCATAGAGGCACCTAAATAAGGTAAAAAGAAATAAAAAATAATTTTCTGAGTAGCAAGACATCTATTGAACATTCAAGGTCATTAGCCACCTTTTTATTTTTAATTATTATGTTTAGAGATCACTTACATTAATCAAAAGTATAGGAAATATCATCACCATTAAAATAGTTTTTTTAAAATTGAAATTAGAAAAATACATTATGAATTAAAATTTATGCTTAAAAATTAAAAATATCTTTATAATATCTCAATTAATATAAGTATTCTATATGTAGAACACTTTCAAAATATAACAAGTCATAAAGAAAATTATAAGAAAAGAGAAGCTGATAGCAAGCAGTTCATTCAAGTACTTCTAAAGATATTTAAAGATAGAAAGAAAAACATTCCTATGGTTTTCTGCCTAACTATATACAATTATTTATCATTTAAACTTTGAAACCCTTATTTCTTTCCTGATTCCTCTAAAGAAAGGAGCTTTGATATCTTTCTTGCACACTTTAACAAGAGAGCCATGGCAATATCGGATGGACATTGATTGAAAGAGAAAAGAATAAATATTTCTGTATGAGAAAATGTAGTAACTTTTCAAATATTTATAATTCTTATTGTGAAATTGCTAGGTTAACTCTTTGTCTGGTCCTTCTTACAAGTACCTAGCCAGGAATGAGCTGATGCACTGTTAGCAGTTCTTCAGAGATGCAGCATCTGCTCCAGCTTTGCTTTATGGGACTGAAATCGGAACATAAGCTAATTTGGAGCCTTGTCAATAGTGAAAAATATGATAAATCAAGGAAAATACAGGGGAAAAGGTAAAGCAAACATAATTCTTGAAATAAATATTATATTAAAAGGCAATACAGTAATATCAAGAAAATAATAATAAAATTACAATAAATTAATAATAATAAACTGGTTTTATATACTAATTTGGTTAAGTTTTTTTATCCCTTGTCTAAGCACAAAGTTTGAAATCAATCATGACCTGTGAAGATGCTTATTTATCTGTTTGGCATAAATGTCCTCAAAAGAAAACCCCAGCCATAAGAACACTTTTCATTTAAATTTTGTTTATATTAATGAAATACTCTTATATTGTATTAATAATAAATAGATGCAGACAAAGTAAAGAAATCTTTTCTGGTAGGAAGAACTGTCTTCACTCCAATTGTGACAGACTGATGTCTGGGAACGCCTCCATGGAAAAATGTGAATAAAATGGAGGATGTGATCTTTCCAAATCAAGGTAGCTGGACTTACTGAAGAGGAATTTAGGAAAACCCTCTGTACCTCTTGCTCCCAGAGATGAACAGTGACTGCACAGTGACTTGCAGACCACACTGGAGCACAAGAGGTCAAGGTTCTTCCCAGCTGACTTCCCAAAGACATATATACCTCTACTCTATTCTCACTATCAACAACTGGAAATGCCTCACAGTACTCCCAGAGCCAGATGGTGTGGATAGGCTTTCCTTTCAACCCACAGCTTTGCTGCAGATTATCCTTTGTCATGAAATCAAGTTTTACCACTCAAAAACCCAGCTCATTGTACTCTGAGTGTGAATTAATGAACATACTGGCAATCCCAAAAATCATGAACTGGAATAGAACAGGATGCAAAGCCACATTGCCAGTATGAATATGCCAACAGGAAATATATCTAATTTCAAAACTGCACAGAAGCTTGTCCTCTCTTAATGCTGAGTTAAGCTTCATCTGTGCCTGATAAGCACAGCTTTTATTAAGAATCCGTTCTTTGGGTTGTTCAAAGGCTCCAAAGGTGATTTTAGAAACACTGAGTCTAGAGACAGTCAGCAGTATTGTTTAAAATTATTATTACTGCCTAATTCATAACACTTTATTTGACTTGAAAGCAATCTTTCTGGGAATTTAAAAAAGCAATTATGTTGCACTTGCTGAGTATTCAGGACTTAATAATTTTAACTGGATAAATATAGACATGTTATGATTACATTGGCTTTATTTAAAATTGGGTGAATTTCCAGATTTCAAGCTTTCTAAAAATTAAATTATAGACAAAGGTTATTCAAGATCTTAAAATAATGTCAGTAACACATAGAGATTTAAAATCTTACAATAGTCAGGATAAGGTTTTATTTCTGCCTTCAAGATATGTTTTTGTTTTAAAATACACTATTACATTTACAAGAATAATGTTTTTGAGGGAATGTACTGAAGTATCATCCAAACTCTCTTAACTTACTATAGCATGTAAATCAATTTCATGTACATTAAAGCTAAAATTACGCTTTAAGCACTAAGATGTGAGAAATACCTATTTTAAGAACTCAGGAATATCTGGATCACTATTCTACAATTCTACTGGTGTTATTGGAAGAGGGTTTTTTTATGGCAACAAAGATGAATTTCTTTTTCTCTTTATTTTATTTTCTTTTCCTCTCCTTCAAGCACTGTTGCTTCTGCTTCTGGCTCCAAATTAATGGCAGCTTTCTTTGTGGCTTTATTGATTTTCATCAGAAGGATTGGAAAGAAGTGGAAAATAATCCCTCCCTTTTTCTATTCAAATTCTCTAATTTTAATTTTAAATTTCTTTAAATGTCAGAAATAAAATACATAAATTTATAAATTAATTTTTAATTAAAATTAAGATAATAGTAATTAATACTCATAAATCCATAATATTTACTTTACAAGGGGTTTTTTTGGCTTATTGTCCACATGTTATTTTAGCAAAGCATAGCCCATCACAGACCTGTAAGCACTCTGGAGCTAGGAAACAGAAAACTGTGTTTGAGTTCAACTTCCTAATCAAGCAAAACATTTAAAGAGCCTACTAAATGAAGTGCCATAATTGCAATAATTTAGTGATATAGACCTAATATTTACAACCAAAATTGTATTTTGATCTGTCTTCTGACAAAGGCTTTATCAAAATTATCACAATTTTCTGTGCTAGATTTCAATTTGAACTTCAATGCTATTTAAAATAATGACAGCTTTTGGTAGCTTTAGCTGGCTCTTAACCTACAATTAAGACAGAAGGAAATTAGTGTTATACTACCAAAAGACACAGAGAAATACCCTAATATGAAGGCCAAGCTGGATGGGGTTTTGAACAGCCTGTTCTAGTGGAAGGTGCCCATGACAGGGCAGTTGGAACTAAATCATCTTTAAGAATCCAACACAAACTGTCCTATGAGTCCATGATTCCATAAAGTTATTTTAATATTCTAGAGAGTAAACCCTTCCCGTAATTTTATTTTATTTTTTTTTTTTTATGAGAACTAGACAGCAAACAGTAATGAGTGGTGTACCTTGATACTCTCTACTGGGACCAATACTGTTTAAGATCTGCAGATAACCCCAAACTGAGCAGCACGGTTGATCCTCAAGGACTTGGCAGACTTGAGAAGTGGGCTCATGTAAACGTCATGAAGCTCATCAAGGCCAAGTACAAGATCCCCAGCCTGAGCCAAAGCAATATTTACTATCAATAAAGACTGGGGGGATGAATGAATTGAGGGCAGCCCTGCCAAGAAGGACTTGGAAGTGCTGGTGGCTGAAAAGCTGGATATGACCCATCAGCCTACACTCCCCACAAACCCAGTTGTATTCTGGACTTCAAAAGAAGCGTGGCCAGTAGACCAAAGGATGTGATTCTTGCTCTCTACTCCACTCTTGTTAGACTACACCTTCAGTACTGTATCCAATTCTGAGGCCTCCAATGCAGGAAAGAATTGATATGTTTGGGTGGGTGCAGAGGCGGGTCATGAAGAAGATCAAAGACCTGGAACACCTTGCCTATGAAGAAAGGCTAGGAGACCTCTCAGAAGACTTTATTGTGGTCTTTCAATACTTACAGGGATGTTGTAAGAAAAATGGAGAGTTTTTTTTACCAGTAATAGAATCACAGAATGGCATTCCTGATTTTTCATCTTCTTCACTGGCATATTGCCTCAGTATTATGAAATACATCGATGAAATAGTGCTTCCCACACTGCAAGGACAATACAAAATGTCTTTGAAAGATTTAAATCTCATTCATTTAAACACAGACTCAGGAGTCATTTGTATATTCAGGAGTTCTTCAGATGACAGGACTGAGATTAATTTCAAGCTGTTGACATTTAAATTTAGGTGTCTGCTTCCATTATCATTAGTGGGGATCAATGGAGCCCACAGAACAAACACCATGTGAGGGCCAAGTCAGTCAGCTGTCCAGACATAATTCATAATACTTTTTGAGAGGATTTGTTAGAGATCCACACAGAGATGGCAGATATGACAGTCAGAAGACCAGCATCAATGTTGGATGGCAGCTGGAGGACAGCCAGTATTTGCTATGGTATCACTCATCTTCCTGGACAACTCTGTTGAGGCATTTGAACAGAGTCCAGTGTATCTGTTAAATGTCTTCATGGAAGGCCAGGGAAGAATTACAGTTGGCAAAGCTAAACTTCTGAATAAATTTAGTGGTGCATTTGCAGTTTATAGGCAATCCTCTTAATGAAAAGTTTTTACTGATCTGCATGACTGGACACCAGAAAGGCATAAAATGCAACAGAGACATAAAGAAAAAATTAAGTGCATAAAACACTTACTGAACAGAAGAATCTTAAATTGTATTCTTTGTACTGGTTCACGTCTTCATAAATCCAAGCTTTTTCATTCCTGCTTGACTAAAATAATCTAGAAGAAAGTGTATAAATATGGTGACATAGCATTTCGATGCCAAGATAGCGTCCTAAAATCAGACACCAAACACTTTCAAAAATATGGCCAAATCCAAATGTCTGCTGATGGAAGCAGTTCCTTAAAGAGACATAAATAAATCTTAGACTTCCTAAAAAGTATTTATCACTGAAGTAGCTTAACATTCTGGCACTGCACTAAAAAAAACCAGAAAATTCAATATTTTAATTTTTAATATAGGTAGATGATAAAATTCTGAAATTCTGTATATATATTACAACATTAGTGAAAATGCGATATTTAGTTTCTTATCTACAGTTTCATTTTTCTCAGCATGCTCAATAGACAAATATGCCACCAGGAACAAGTATAATTTTTTGTGGAGATGATTTTCGGCAATTTTATGTAACTTTATTTTTTCTGATAATGCAAAAATGAAGATTATATTTTTGACTATAGATTTGACAAAGGTACAGTTATTTGTGTATAAAAGTCCTATTGCTCATCTGTTGGTCAGATATTTTATCTGAAAATACCACCAAAAATATATTTCTCATTACATTGAAAGAAAATGATTTAATCTGATTTCTAATTTATTGTCAGTGGCTATTATTAAAATGAAGATCATCTTTCAAGACATTGTTATTTATTACCCTTAGAATATTTGATTTTTAAAATTTTATTCTGTGTATATATCTACTTACACTTAGTTTTCCTTTGAAGTAATTCTCGTATGAAGGCTTGGGTAAGGAACTCTCCAAGAATTACTCTAAAAAAGCAATCTGAGCATGATGGCACCAGTTTCCTCTGTCCTATACAATTTTTTAGCAAACTCTGAAAGCTCTTCACCTCAAGACAACTCCCTAAAATTCTCTTTAGATAACATTTTTCCATAAAAATATTGAGCTTCTTGTATCCATGATGCCGTTCTAGTTCTATAAGTTCTTACTAGCAAATATGTTCTTCATAGTTTTTGATATTCTGTGAGTTCTTTTTGGAAGCCAACAGACGTATTTGAAGTTTTTAATCAATTCTGTTATTGAGTCATTCTGAATCTCAGTCATTCTTTAGATTAACTTTGCTTGTCTTTCATGTTAGCTTGAGCTACATATTATTTTCTTAGCATCTGTTCCTGGACCCATTTTTAGGGTTTATGGCATGCTTACCATATTAAGAAGTTTTTCTGGGGTGTGTTCTAAATTTGTGTCAAAATTTTCAAGTCTTGGAAAAACACTTTACTTTGAGAGTAAGTATACTAACTTTTTTAAAACAGAGATTTCCACATTTCATTCTGTAGATCTTCATGGGCAACAAGGAAAACCAAGTAGCAGCTAAGACTAATGAAAGGCCTCACATAATTTTCAGAGGTGTTTAAAAAGGGACAAACTGTAGCTCAGAAATAAATCATACCATAGGTCTTCTATTTTTTAAAGTTTTTGATCAATGCTATTTCAAGCATGATAATTATACTACAGTTTGGGAATTCATGTTGTGAACAATGAAGTAGTTGTTTTTATTATTATTTCTAGTTAGAAATTGGACAATTGAAGTTATTTGAATTGGCAGAACTAGGATTTCTGTAAGGTCTACTGCAGAAATTGTTAGAAATGTCACCTTAGGTACTTTCAACTTCTAATTTTCTCATTACGTGGGAAATGAAAGTGAATAATTTAAAAGTATCTGCAGGCAGAGTAGCTTTACCTCTCTTATGGAATGAAGAAAAAAGTTGAGAATGTCATCTGTCCGAAGGCATGTTCAGAGATGATAGCTTGACTACTGAGATCCAGTACTGTCTGTAGATATCTCTGTAGACTGGCAGACTTATTCCATATGTTACTTTTTATTTGCCTCACTGACACTGGATTCTGTACTTAGGTGCTGGGACAATTACTGGTCTGTTAGGAAAGACAATGGGCTTTTGTTCTGTTCATAAAGGCAGATTTACTTTCTTCTTAGCCTTTAGGAACATGAACATTAACTTAATTTTTTTTTAATTATTGTTTTCATATAAATCTGTGTGGCTGGATCTCCACAACTTAGGAATAAGGGAGAAGAGAACTATTCCTTTTTCTATCTTTATCTACAGGCCAATCTCTGTCCTGAAATAGCTGTGCAGACTGTCAGTAGAGAAGTTTCTATGAACATCCAGGGCATATTAAAATCACAGTATAAATATAATTCACGTCTTTTGAAATTATTAATTTCAGTTAAAATAATAGCAAATTTTTATTTTCATGTCTAGTCCTTAGACATAGTTGGTGGTGGAATGTCCTGCTGATGATATTAGAAAATTTATTTTAAAGATTATTAATAACTAATAGCTACAATCATCAAATTAATTTTATATTTTATATATAATATGTAATATAAAGTTAATTAAGCATTATTTTACTTATTATCATGAGTAAAATAGGTTTTATATTTAATTTTCTTAAGATTGTGGAGATAAGTAAAAAATTCTGCATCCTCTGCTTTCTGAGAGTAGAATATAAGACACCAAATTGTATTTTTTTCTCAAATCTAAATGAACGGGGCTAACACGATATAACCATATCAGTCTTGATACCTTTGATATACTGGAGGTGTACATTATTTCCATAGTTTTTACTGTCTATACATATACAGCATTATATTACAATGACCTGTCTCTAGCAAGAAATTACTATTGTGAATTATTAGGAAACAAGCAATTACACAATACGGCAGACAGGGAAAAGACCATAAAAGGGAAGAATAAATGCTTTTCTAACCAAATACATATACTTTCAAAAGCAAGATATAGGATTTATTTACATGTCTTCTGGGGAAATTATTTAATTATCTGTTCTCTGAGACTTGAAACTCAAATTTTTCGTTATGCACCTGATAAAAAGAAAGACAAATGCGACAGCAAAGCAGAAAATTATTTTAGTTTGTAGTGTTGAATAAATAATGGTAGAATGCAATGCACAGCTGTTGTAATATCAAACAGCTGGTTATTTAAACTGAAAGATAACTGAAGATCTTTCTGCACTGCAGTGTACATATTATGTTCAGAGGGGACCGTTCTTCAAAATATTATCAGACTGTCTTCACAGCAACAGGACTGGGTAAAATTAATAATCATTTCATTAAAAGTAAAATAAAACATACCTTGATGCTATATTTCTAGAATGGAAGACTAAATTTTTTTTTTTTAATGTATAGTTATAAATAAAAAAATAAATAGATCAGAATCCCTGCTGTAGGTCAGGTAGACAGTTGATACAAAGTGTTGTAAGTCCATTGACTTCACCAAGAAAAATGTTGTATTGAACCATCAGAAGAGATGATCTGAGAGAAGAAAAAAACAACAAAACTCTTCCTGCTCTTTTTTTGTCCAAAATGTAGCAGGTAAGTGCAGCAATGAATGACAAACATACATGCATTTTAATTACTTATTATTGAATTTTCACTGTGTAGTTGTGAATTATGGAAGTATTGCATCTTAATTAGAGGGCAGGACAGATGGTGAAAGCTTAGTCTGTGTTAAAATAACCCCAGGTGCCAGCTGACTATGCACTTCAAGCAACATTTTATGGTAACAAAGCCAATTGTCCAGCAAAAATACAAAAGATGCTCTATGTAAATATCTAGTACAAAAAAAGACATTGAAACAATGTGGTTTCTTAATTTTTTTCCTTCTAATTTCATATTGGCTGATAATTTTGTTTAATCTTTTACCTCTGAGCTAGATAAGCATTAGATTGCTGAGTTTAAAGAAAGAAGGCAGAAATTTAGTTTGTGTATAAAAGAAATTTTATCTCCATTGTATACATATACATTAACCAACAAAAAGTTCAGTACTTTAAATTCTTTATGGCTAAGATGCAGTACTGGAGCAACACAGAAAGAAATGTTCATCTCCTAACCAGATTTTCCCCCATGACAAAAAAGGTGAATGTTTTTTCTCCTCTCATCTACCATTTCCTAGGATACAGAGTCAATGGAAGTATGGGAAAAACATAACAATAGGAAATAGCAATTTAAAAATAATTATCTATATCCCATTTTATACATGGTCCTGTTTCATTTTTCTGTGACACACTGAAGTCTTGACTTGCTTCCTCTGGGTGTTTGAGATAGTAAATTCCATGTTTTCTGACTGAAAGGATCCATTTTGCTGATGTAGTATAATCTTTTTAAAGTCAAGTCATAGACCATCCATAAGAGTGTAAAAGAAACAGTGCCAAGTAAAAGTGTACATTAATGCACACTAGAATTTAGGACTTTGTGCAAAAAGAGTTTTGCCTTGAATGCATCTGGATAGACTGAATTGGTGTCAGGCTGGTAATGGTTCTCTCTTCTAGTCAGGAAATTGGTGCATGAACCTATGGAGGAACAGGTTTTGGAAAAAGCAGGACCAGGATCACTGCAACGGAAAACCTTCCTCTGGTCCATTGAGATACTAATGCAAAGTGTGGTATAACTCCATCAAGTGTGAGACAGAGAAATGCTATCTAGCTCCCATACCTCAATGAAATTGTTAACCATGTCACAGCAGCTGTGAAGCAGATATCTAAATGGCATTGTTATCCTACTGTAATGAGTTCCTGTCAGAAGAACATTTCTATATATGGGCTATAGGGGACTGCAAAGTATTTTTATAACCCAGTCCAGATGATCACAGGATACATCACGATGTTCGCCACCTCAACAATACAGGACTTGGTTTTAGATCAGTTTCACCATGTTTCAAAAGTATTTTTCTATTATTTCCATGTTCTTATGCTGCTATATTTTAATGTTTGAATTTTTATTATGAGAAAGTAATTACAAGAATTCAGAAGAACAAATCTTATGAGGGTTCTTATGAGTTTGTGTGCTTACTTCCAATCCAAGATATTCTATGATTCTTTGGTAGGAGAACCATATGGTAAAGCAAGTTTTCAAATAACAGCTGTGATCTGGATTACTTCAGCAAAATACCGATTGATGTATTTTTCAAGAAATTTAGTCTAGGCTTCAATTATTCAAATAGTTTACACACAGTATGCAATGAAACATGTTGTTCCAGTGGGGACCAAAGCCCAGATGAATAGTAAAAATAAAAGCAGTTAAAAAATAAAAAGATAACAATGATCCATCAGTAATGATTAAGCTTGCAAGTCAATAAACCTCTCATGATCCTTTGTTGAGCAGCCAAAAGTTATTTTAACATTTTCTGCACGTTGAGCATATGCTGCTGCTTTTGGAAGGTTTGTGCTGATTTCACTAACTGACAAACAATATTTTTCAAATACACTTCTGAGAGCGATAATTCTCCACTTTATTTTCTAAGGAAAATGGGTTTGCAAATGTAAGTTCAGAATAGCAAAATTAATATAACAACATTTATCACCAAGAAATTAGAATAGATTCAAACATGCATATTTGCTGATGTACATTTCCCATAAGAGTAACAGAAGAAAACTTTAACTAATTACTTCCCCCCACTGTGGTCTTTATTGTATTGGAAATATATACTGTTTTTCCTAACAAATTTGCTTGTTTTTTCATCTACAGGAAACCTTATTGCCCAGATTCTCTTCAAGTCCAAACATGTGCAGTAATGCTGAAATATGTGGAGTGCTAGGGAAAAGAAAGAAAGAAAGAAACAAACAAACAAAGGAACCCAAAAGAAAACAATAATAACAAGAATATAAATCTCCTGAAATTTCTCCTAAATTAACAGATTTATTATTATTATCTTTACCTTCTTAGCACCTAGTGATATGAATCAGACTGGTCATGTGTGAGCACAATTAGCTTCAGGCAGGCACATCCTTTAAAACATGTTTTTGTGATAATTATTCTGCAGTGAGAATGGATTCCTGTTGCTTATAAATTTGATCACAAGGTGGAATTGTGTATTACAGAATTATGTTTCTCTAATTAAATTACAGAAGCAGGGATAGCACCTGAAAGGAACACATTAAATTCAAAGCAAAGTACAAATAACAAAATATGAAAATCAGATACGTAGCAAATGCTATGCATTTGGATTCAGCTCAGTGAGGAGAGCATGATGCTGTTTTATGGCTGCTGGAGAAACCACAGAGTTGCTGAACAGTCAACATGTAGTTCCTCATTCTATCTGCAAAGGGGTTTTTCTAGAGATGATGCAACATCAGCTTTAAGTATCATTGGTAGAGTTAAACTGATATGCGTATTGCTAGGGTGATTTCTAGAAGCAGTGGTCTATATTGAGTCAGGGATATTATTCTGTGGAATGCTGGCTGTTTAGTTACTGTGTATGTATGGAGTTAATAGTTTCTTGAATGACTAAACAAAGGTACTCTTTACAAATTTAGAAGTATCCCACTCCGATGAAACAAATGCCTCCTGTCCCCTAATGCCAAAATAGGGGGTTTTGCTTGCATGATCAGCCTTCCATAGCTATGCTAATGCCATGCCTATCATTGATACGAACAATTTCAAATTGTAGAATCATTTGGATTGGAAAAGACACTTAAGATTATAGAGGAATTTCTAGAGGAATGAAGTCATGGGATATTGATTGAAGGATTGAACAATCCCTGCTATCAGAGAACAACGTGAAGTTTTATACTGTGCCTGCTGTGTGATGTGCTGTACTGTGCTGTGGCCTGTGCTGTTCCTTCATTGCCTTGAATTAGCAAGAAAATAGCAAATATTATAACTCAGTTGTCCTTCTCACGGATGCTTCCCCATGGAAGCTGAAGGAATGTAACAACTTGGTGGACCTTCTCATAGAAGCTCAAGACAGAAATGCTGACCATAAGACAGAACAATTTGCTGCCAAGAAATGCTAGCCAATGGACTAACACTTAGAGTGCTTGAACATGAGATTTTAACCTAACACAATTGTTTTAGCTGTGCCTGCTTCTACTCTGTAACTGCATAAATATAGGCTATAATCAAATAAACTTTGAGGTCAAACCTAATCATATTGGTGGTGTTTGATATTCGTCTCCTTCCTCAAGACATAGGATCACTGAGTTCAACCATAAATATACAGCCAAGACCGCTAAATGAAAAATTAATTAAAAGTCAACATAAGGCAGATAGAGTGACATGAGACTGACACAAACTAAAAGCTAAAATCTGTACATATTACAAATCACTGATTATCAGAAGACCATAAGATAGAGTACTAAATGGAATGGAATTAATCTAATCAGAATAAACATGCTCTGTTATGGTAAAACAGATGGGTTTTCATCCCAAATTAATTTTTTACATGTTGGTTAATAAGTTAAATTTTCTTAAAATTTACAAAATTCAACACAGTCAGCCTGTCAAAAGCATGTCAGTTCTGGCTGACATGCCACAAAGATGATGAGTAACAGGTGGTGATGAGCAAATTCTGAAAATAGCTTTCAGCTGTTTCTGACTATGTAAGTAGTTCTCATCTCCAAAGCTCAGGACTAGAAATCTTCACAGTTTTTTTTTTTTCCTCCCCCCATTTATAGACTATTTAGATGAGCTCACAGTTATGTGGCAGAAGTTAAGGTTTTTTATTTTCAACTATGCTTGCTTGAATGTCATTACTCACATGAATAAAAGGAGTAATTGGGAACTGACAATCTTAAAGCCATATGGAGCAGTGCAGGTATGAAGGTAGGAAGAAAGGTTGGTATGCAGGTGAGATTGGGGCAGGAATATATCTACAACTCTGCTAGTATTATATCTGTTAAAACCTTATTCATAGTCTTGTATAAAATTGGGGCAAGTGACTACTGATTTACTGTTTTCATTATAAAATTCTCTTTTATCTTCTGTCTTTAAAAGATCCAATTTCTCTTACTTTTAACTAGCTTTTTATTCTTCAATCTCCTTGTTACTTATGCATTTGCTAGCTAGTCTTCTCCATCCTCAGGATACTAAGTTAAAAGATCATAGATCTTCACACAAGCATAAAGGAAGAATGTTAGCAGGGTTTGAAAATATTTTTATTGGATTGTAAGTTATTCTTACAAGGCAAAACTTAAAAAGTCAGGTTAAAATTATTATTCATCATAACACAATGGGACTTTTCAGTTAATTAATATCAGTCTCAGAGTATTAGTCTAGTACTTTTTACACAGGTGTGAAGTGCATCTTCCTAGCTAGTTTATCTCCCTGACATTTGTACAGTATTTGTACATAACTGTTTGAGAACATATGCATAAAGCTTTGGAGCAAAAGTGTCTTTCCCTTTTTTATTTCAGTTTTTGTTAAAAAATAGTTTATTCTGGCTAAAGGTCATTGGATCTTACCTGCTAGTATGACTTTTTGTGTTGCAATATGGCAATAGTTGGAAAACAGAGCGTGACTTTTTTAAAAAAACAAGACTATCTTATAATCAAAACAAAGATCTGCTTAATAATAATAGTAATAAAAGCAAATTTAAATGAACTTTTGGTGTGGATTTGAGGTGGGATGTGATGTCTCCCTTGTATTTGTATTTATTTCCATTATCTGGAATAGGCATACAAGATCAGATACAGATTCTTTTGCTGCCAGGGGAAAAATTTCCATTTATTTTATTAACAAAACAATCTCAATTTGTTGTTGTTGTTGGCTTCTCTTGCTAACTGAAATTAACTCATTTGAGTAAAACATAAAAAGTTTGCAAAGAAGAATATTTTAACTCTTGTGAAATCAGTGGTACATTGGTTTCAGAAAAAACTTGTGGGTGTTTTTATGATCAAGATCAATTTCATTAGCATAGACATGAAATCATATGCATCAAGGGATTCACATGGCCACAAGCCAATGATGAGTTATGAAGATGTCATGATCCCCACCAAATCCAAAAGCGTGGTTTAGATATATAATATTAATAAAACATGTAGTTTTTTATGTTTGTAAAAACTAGCATAAGAAAATACATGTTTATTAAAAGAAAGAAGAATGAGTTAAAAAAGCTCAAGCCAAAAAAAAGCTCAAACAAACCAGGAAAAAAACCTATGCATTTACTTGTAGCTAAAATACATTTTCATTAGGCTGGTTGTTTCAGCTCTTATTCAACTTGAATTTCTAAGAATAAACAGGTTTATTTCTTACCATCTTAAACCAAAGCCCCACTCATATCAAAAAATAAGTTCAGTGCTCTTTAAAGTTACTTTCTAAGGGCCTATTTTATTAGTATGGACAGAATTTCCAGGTTAAATGATGTTGCTTTTGTGTCTCCATACGCAATTTTTTAATATTATTATTCCATGCATGCCATTCAATTTAAGGCCTGGTTATAATTTTTTTTTTCAATTTTTTTGTCATTTTCATTGTCAGTTCTGTAATACAGAAGAGAGTCCATGGTGAAACACTGTCCCTCAATTAGTTCTTTATTTTATAGCTACCATTCCTGTTCACCCCACATATGATTAATGGAAGCAAAGATAGTAAAATCCAGTAATACTTTACAGTCTTCCTTTTTTATTATTTTATCTGGTGCATACCAGTCCTATTTGTCTCTTTCACATACTCCATTATTTTAAAAGATTAGTCAGTGCACAATACTGCCAACTGTGTAATATTTTATATTAATCTCTGCCCAACCTGCTAGAATAATTTATAGTTCAACTCCTGGCATCTGGACAGAGTCCCATCTTCTATATTTAGTCCTTATATCAACATTATTATCTACTTTTCAATGCATTTCATGTAAAGGACATAATCCCAATTTCATACAATACGTAAAAAACAACATAAATAACTTTTTTTCATCACCACATTTTGACAAAATACTTCTAGGTTACCACTGTTTAGGGAATTTTTCCCAAAAATATTTTAATCCTTTAATTTTGTATTCTTCTTGGATGGCTTGCTATCACCACCTGCTTATGGTCCAAAGCATTCTCGAATTCTCTGATTCCTTTACTTCAGTTCTGTTTCTTCCTTTTTTCCAGACCTCCTGTTCAACTTCCTATGACTAAAATTTTTAAGGTTACTCCTGCAGTAGAATACTATGAAAGGAGAGACAGTTAGATGCTGATTATATTAGTTAACTGAACTTTGTTTTGAAGAGATTTATTAATCTCTTCACTTTTTGCATTTATCTGTTTGAGGTTTTTTTATCTTTATCTTTTCCTTGTGTTTTCATCCTAAACTGTTTTATTTTGGAAAATACTCGCATAATTTCAATGTTTATCATTATTTCTAGGACTATTGTTCCATTATCCAGCGTAAGTAGGGGATAGATTTCATTCTTGCTTTGGCCCCTAGATTCAGCCTTATGCCTATGAATGAGTCATTAAGTTGCCTCTCCTTTTTTTTTATCAGTCATTTAGTCATATAGATATTTTTAACTCTTAGCATTGGGTGCACTGGAAGCATGATATAACAGTGAAGAAGGATAATAAAGAATCACCTGTAGAAACATCATTCTTATTTAGAACTTTGTAGACAGTTTTCTTTGCATCTTGCCACGTTGGTCATTAATCTCCTTCATTTATGAGTTGTGTTTTGTCTTTTTTTTCACCTGCCAGGAATCTGATTACACTTTGTGTTTGTAATGGCCATAGATAGTTCATTATACTTGCTAGGTGGAGCAGTAGTCATAACCTGCTATTTCTAATTCAGATCTTTTCACTCTATGAAAGGCAAAATTTTTAATACACAGACTAGTCACTTCATATCAGCTGTATATGTTTGGGGTTACTAAAGAAGTTCCCTAGTAATTCTTCAGCAAGCTCTTTAATTTTTAAGATACTTAGGTCAACACAAGCAACCACTACCTTGCTTTGAGAAAGTTTAATCTCATAAAAAAATTGAGGAAATATTTTCCTATTGTCAGAAAATATATGGTGTATAAGTATGCATTCACTTAAATAGGTAATTATTCTTTCCTGTAGTACCTAACAGGTAAAAGAGTTAAGTACCTAAAAAAAAAAAAAGGAATTTTTTTATGAATACTAATATGATGAAACCAACATCTGTGAGGGACCAAAATTTTCAGGCATTTCACCGTAACATAATGAAAAGTCTTAGGTAAATGCACAGTAAATGAGAATTGGAAATTGTTTCCTTTTTCATTACAAAGCATTTTTGTTTCAATTACTTTATTACAGGGAACAAGAAATATAAATTAAACAGAAAAAAAAATCTGAAATAAAGTTATTGGTAATATCACAGAACAGTATTAATTGAAATTAAAGTGAGTTTCATTGCTCTTGTTTTTTTTATCTCTCTTTCAAATTTCTTTTGTATTCTGAATGAACTCAATTTCAAGTCCAGCAGAATGTATTCCAGTCTTCTCTGGAGATCTATAAAATAATAGCTATGCAGTTAATCCTGTGGAAATGCAGATTTACTTATTTATTTACTTATGTTTTAATTCAGCTGAAATTTGCACAGAGACTTGATCCTTTTTTTCTATTCTCTTACAGTTTGAGATATTACTGTAGGTTTCGATCTTTATTAATATGCCACTGTATAAAAGGGAAAAGAGGAAAAGATTAAATCTTGCATGTTAATTCTTGTAACTCTCCCAAAGAATTAAATGAAAAATTGTGTATTCTGCAAAGTGTATCTGTAAACAAAGGATGTCATAGAAAAAACAAGCATAGAATAATATGGTTTTATGTAGTGAGGCCTGTAAAATTCCTACTATGTTAAAATACCTGTGAACGAGTCTCTAGGTTTCACCTAGCTTCCTAACATTTTATCAAAAATATCAAGCCTGTAATATTCAGGGCTCATATAGCATACAGCTGAAAGATGCTCCAGAAATTATCAGATTATATCTACATCTATAACTGGTAAACAGCTCCATGCAGCTAAAGTTCAAACTCAGCTAAAGCTGACATGCTACCCTGAGGTTCACACCATTTCATGAAGATAAATGTGAGTGTTTCTTCCTGGCTAGCTTTGCTGACAAGGATTGGCCTGTATAAAATAAGTAGCATGCTTCAAGTCTTAGCCATTAGCAGCTGGAAAGAAGTTGTGCAATGACCTGGTATCCTTTAGCAAAACTTTGAGTCCATATTGACTTTCATCAAAGAAAAAAGAAAAAGAGACCGTGTTCTCCATGGTACAATTTTAAACAGAAATCCTATGGAATTTTATTAATGTTTAAATCTGCAATATTCATATAAGCATCTTTTCCTGTGAACATTTTTGGATGGTTAATTTAAAACTTGTCAACATACAATTGGAGGTTAGGTGAGATATCAAAATGCACCTAAAGTTTCAGTAATTGAATTTCATCTTGGATACTCATTGACTATAGCTGGAATGTAAAGACTCAGAGCTTAATTTGACTACCTAGTTGAATTAAAAGAGTTAAGGCACAAGACCTAGGGATGTGTAGGACAGCCTAACCCTTCTGGATGAAAAACTAGAAGCCATACTGGGTGACACTGGCCATTACAAGTGGTGTTATATATATCTGACTATACACTTTGTCAAGCCTGTATGTCTGAAGTAAGCATCTTTGTTTAAACATTTAAAAGTAGGAATTACAGTCTTGAGCTGCAACCTGCCCTGAGTACTGAACTAACATAAACTTACTATGCCAGAACATTTTTCTCACATATTAACATCCATGTTAAATGCTTTTACTAACTTGAGAGAAATGTGATGCTTTATTCATGTCTGATCTGTATGAGAATTTTGCTGACAGTGGATCCAGATATTAATGGATCCCTAAAGTGGTCTCAACAGTGTTTTGATCACCTTCAGTGAAACTTAATAGTGCAGCTTAAGATTGTCAGAGTCAAAAAGGTGCCATTAGCCTTGAACCCTACATAAAGACATTGTTTAGCAATGCCTATCAGAATGTAAATTAAATTAACCTGCCTGTAATCCACTACTTCTTCAGAACAGAGACATAAAACAGAACTGGTAATATCACTGTCATTTTTATAATAAATTAGAGGCTAAATATGTCTCAGCCACCTATCTTTAATGCCTCTTTTGGCTTAATCTCAAAAGTTCCTCCATCCCAGAGGAATGTGTTCACCATTGAATCTGGCTTCCTTTTTATCTGTGTGTCACTGCATATGCTAACTCAAGTGGGAAGAGAATTTAGGAAGACTCTAGTCTGTCTTCCTTCTTGGTACAGGGCATCTCTGGAATCCAAAGACATTTCTGTCAAGCTGGGTCTGAAACTCCCAAGGCACAATCTCTCTGGGAAACCTTCTGCACTGTGCCGTGGTCTTCAGGACCTCAAGCCCTGGTCCCTCAGTTGTCCCTCACAGTGCTCTGCTCTGTTCTCGTGGCCTTCTGCTGAACTCACGCCATTTACTGATGTCTGTCCAATTCTGAGGAGCACCAAACTGGATGCAGTGATATTGAGGTGACCTAACAACTGTGGGGTAAAGGGGATGATAATCACTTCCTTGGACCTGCTGTCTGTGCTGCTGTTAACACAAAGAATTGTATTATGCTGTTACATATTCTGCTGCTAGGACACACTGCTGACTCCAGTTCACTCTACTCAGGGGCTTTTTCCCAAAGCTGTTCCCTAGGTTGTCTATATCACTGTTGAATTTCCCAATATTCCTGTTGGCCTATTCCTACAGTCTATCACAATTTCTGTGGCTGACAGCAGCCCTAGCCTCATATTGCCTAGTCACTCCACTTTACAGTCAAAATCTTGAACTGCGTCTTCACCAGATACTTGACAAAGATTTTGAACATGATACATTGATGTTTCTCAAAACACTGCTAGAGGTAAGAGTTAGTATTCTAAAATATTTTGTAAATAGATGGAATTACTTGGTATAAAGTAGTCTACTTTCATGCAAAGTGATGTCTGAAATTTATAAATATGCACATATTTTAATGGAAAATCCCTAATATAATTTAATGAATCATAACATTTTGAATTGGAGCACGAAAACATAAGTAGCTTAATTCAGACTAAGAAAATTATGAAAAGCATGTTAAGCATTCCTACGAGATGTTCAGAATGTAATGATGCACCATTCAGACAAGTCAGAATTAAAGCTAAAGTCTTTGAAATGAAAATCTGGAAAAGCATTTTGGGTCATTTGTAAAGATTCTTTTCGTATTACACAGCTGTTCTAATTTCCGAGCTTTAAGGGCAATATGCTGGTGAAAGAAAAATTGTTTTTTGGAATAACCAAGAAGAGAAGGAAGGAAACAAGACATGAATAAAATAATTCTGCAGTTTAATCCAAGAATTAACTTGTAATTAACTAGTATTCCTCCTACTTGCTACCTTTTAGATTCCTGAAACTTTGACAAGATGAGGTCCTCAGCTGTGTTATTGCATCTCACTGCATGGATTGGCACTGGAAGCAAACCATTAAATCAGAATAAATCTTTGAAAGATTTTTTTTTTCATTCCAGATAGAAACTATACATTGCTTGGTAGATTTCCTTTATTTAAATCTGACACTTCAGCATCTGTAAATTACTCTTTGAATATCTGAATGTATTTTTGTTGATGTAGTCAATCAGCATATTTTTATTGTGTTGCCAGAAGGAAAGATAGGCATGAACATTAAGGCATCAACTACATCCTGCTACATCAGAGATCTGTAAAATATCTAAATAGATTTCAGTTCCACACAATGCTCCTAAATCATTGAGGGGTTTTTGGATTTCAAACATAGAACAATAAAAAAAAAAAACCTCTGTAAATCATGAAGTATTAAATGCTTCTTTATTTTCACATAGAAAAAAGTCTTAAGCTACTAAATGCTGTATCTTGAGCTGTAAGATTGTACTTCTGAGTTTGCAAGAGTTTTTCAATTGCGTTTGTACTTTTTAAACTTTTCTTAATATATTTACACTAGATATTTGAGTTTAGATTTCTCTGCTCAGCTACATGCTTCTCTTAGTAAATTGGTCACTTTAGATTCCCTTTCAAAACAGTGGGAAGATTCATAATTTTATATTATATCTGCTTTTAAAGTAGTCATATGTAACAAGTAGTTCAAAAGCACTTATTTCATTTCAATGACTACAAATAATATTTGATTAGTCAGATATAGACATTTACATTACACCTGTCTTAAGCTAGGTGAGATGAATCCCACCTCAGCTTAAGAAATCAATGAAAATTTTAATGTAGTCATGCCTTGTGTCCTTTTGGAGCAGGAGTAGGTATTGCTAGAAATAAATTAATTAAGAAGGTAATAAAAAACACATGTATACATAACTTACAAATTGAATAGCTATTAGCTCTACAGGCTGTTCTAGAATTTATTAAATCTTCTGCAACCAGCACAATTCTTCTGTGTTCTTTCCCATCCATTTCATTCACTATTTGAAGAAAAAAGTATTATTTCAAAATCTTCTGAAGCTTTCTGTAAAAGCAATAGCTAAATGTGAAGAATATTTTATTTCAACATTTTCATCTCCACTTTCAATATGCAGTGTTCAGAGGTGGCAATGAGCAAAAAATCAGAGCTATGATATACCTTTAGTACAGGATCAAATGTCTGAGTTATATAAAATGAAAGCTAATATGTGGAAACATAATGGTTACATGTAGCAGGCTGCTAATACCAGCTTTTCCTAGTATAAAATAGTTGGTTAAACCCAAAACATATTACAAAGTGTAACATTTCTAAAAGCACTGGTTGTCCTTGCACAAACACACCTTGGATGCAGATGTTATCCTTCTTCTCCATACATGGTGTTTTAAATTATTAGTGATCTATTATATCTAAACTTTGAAAATATTGAGTTAAATTCATTATCTTTCAAAAATTTTAATACCAATATTAACATCTAACTAAAATTTGTCTTCTTCATTTATCAGTTTTGCTCCTGCTCTCTTTCAATAGTTTATTACATCCAACTCGCATTCCAAAATAATTTCCTTATATCCCAAGCCATTTAAAAACACACTTTTCTTTGAATTCAACAGACTTCAAAAGTAGGAACACTAGCTAGAAAGAAGTCCTTAAGTTTATTCATTCAGAGTCAGACACAAGTCCAAAAGATGAAGAGTACTGATATAGAATTCTTTATACCTGACTATTCATCGTTTGGGAGCTAAATTTTGATGATTTATGGTAGCTAGCTAACATATTTTCTATTTATGCAAATGTTAATGTAATAGAAGTAAGAGGGAAATAAAGCCATTGATATCATCATAGGGAGTGACACAGAGTGACATCATTGAATGTTGTGTGACTTAAGGCTGCTGTGCAAAGTGATGATTGAAAGTAATGCATGCAGAGTCAGCCAAACTGAGTCCTACTTACCCAAACTCCTCTTTGTGCTCATTGAAGAGT
This sequence comes from Brachypodius melanocephalos, assembly GCA_013398615.1. NCBI lineage: Eukaryota > Metazoa > Chordata > Aves > Passeriformes > Pycnonotidae > Brachypodius > Brachypodius melanocephalos. The sequence goes on from VZSR01003803.1 coordinate 37,781,740, forward strand.
GAGGAGCTATCATGTGGATTAAAAGTGGATATCTGCTGAAACTGGTAACTTCTACAATATTCATGATATCAACCTAGGGCTCACAGGTAAAACCTATAAACAACTCAAACCTTTCTGAAAACAAAACTGCACAGCATACAGGGAATCTCTGATAGCATTAAATACTTGTCTTTAGACAACCGTCGTATGGAACCTACCTTAAATGCCATTGATATCTCCAGGAGAGTCTTTATACTTACATAGTTGTGACATCTATATAAGAAATTCTATAAATTAGCAGTGAGTATATTTTCTGCCTAAGTTACAGCTAAGATTTTAAAATGTAAACCAAAGAACTGTGCTTTATGCATATTTCCAGTTACAAATCGAAATTGAGAAAACATAGACATTGATTTTTAGGAATATATTTGACTGGAAAATATTTTGATTTTCTGATTATCAAAGCCTTAAACTTGTATCCAGTAATTCCTAATGAAAAGCATTTGTTTCTTCTTGAGTGAAAACTAGATGAAAAAATACCTAATCTTCTTTTTTAAAAGTATTTCATTGCAATTCTTAAATGTCTTGAGTGTCTTGCCTATTTTTTTTTACTTTTAAAAAACAACTTATTTTACCATGAACTCACTGAAATAGAAATCCTAACTGTGAGAGATATTTTGATTTTCATAGGACACTGTTATTACCTTTTGAAATATAACAAACATGCTCCTGATGTCATGCCTTCTATGAGACACAAAGCAGAAGTCTCCAAAATCAGCCTACGTTATTTTTTTCTTCAACGTTATCTTAACAAGCTCATTACATCGAGTCATCCTCTGGCACTGTGAATGTATCAGTTCTAAACTATATTAATTTCCAGTTTTTCTGCATATTCTTTATTTTATTTTTTCTGATCAACCAAGAAGCTTTGACAGATATAAGGGAAAGGAAAATATAGTATTTTTGTACAAACATGTTTTGGGTTTGTTTTGGTTTTGGTTTTGTTTTTTTTTTTGATATAGCAAGCAGAAATGGAGTGTCCACTTGAGAAGGTCAATGTGCAGTGCAAGACTGAGTTTTCAAAAGACTAAATATTTCCCTCTAGACTACAGAGAGAAGCAGACAAATATAGCAAATTTAGCTATGTCAGAATTATTTATCAGACGGCTAGAAAATCCTAATCTAATCTGGATCAAGTTACTCAGATGAACCCAAGGCATTATTTCTTGCACTAGGATTATCCAGTTTCCAATGCAAAACAGGACTGATGCTGGTGAATCATTCCATCATTTAGTATAAGAGATTTTGGGGACTATTCCTTCTAGGGAAGGAAAAAAAAAAGGCAAAAAAGTGCATACCCACTGTAATTTGTATTTTTTTGTTTTTCAGCCATTATGACCATATGTGAAAATGTACTTTTTCATTATTATCGTGATACCCTTCAGTGTTTCTTAGCTGAGTCCTGGCCAATGTGCTAGCATTTAAACACTGCCATTAATAAGAATGCTATTTGTAACGTGATGAGACAAATGAAATTGCACAAGGTAGCATATGTTTTATACTGTGTAAATATATGAAAGATTTCATTTTAAAGGTATCAACAAAAAAAATTACTGGATTACTGGAAGTTTTAGGGTAGAAAATACTGGACACATTATGAACCATTTTATTATTTTTATTTCAATATAATTGTGAGAGATAGAACTCAGATTAGTTGCCAAACAATGAGTTGTACACATCTGGAATCTCCACAAAAAATAGCTTTCTAAATAATTTCACTTTTTGTTTTAAGATAGTTGTAATAAGCAAAGTGCCTTGAATGTTCTAAGTTGTATCCTCCATAATAATAGAAAGTGTCAAGCAAGAAATCAAAATCCTATTAAACACTGGTTTCAAGGGAGTTTCTTCTATGAGCACATTTATTTTACAGACTTTGTGGGTTTTTTTACATTTATGATTTTAAGCTTTCTTTGTAAGCTTTTAATTACTTCACAAAAGTAATTTCGTATTACAGTTTTCAGCTATGAAAACTCAACTTGTTTCTAGATTTCTGTGAAATCAAAGAACCTGTGTATCTCTCCACTACTTCTTTTCTTTTACCCTCCTGGCACAGAGCAGACAATTCTCACTTTGATCTAGCAGCAGCACTGCTTCTTCTCTTCAGTCTGGCAGCTGTCCCTCTGACACAGCTGGTTCTTTCAATGGCCATCCACATCAGGCATATGGGATTTGTAGGTGAGAATTTTGTGCCGCTGTGGGCAAACACAGGCCCAGCTTCAAGTCTGTACCTCAACCACTATAGGGGCTTTGTGGTCTGAGCAGTAATTGTGCCTCCTGCCTGCTGTGAGGAGCTACACTCTCAGCTACAGTTCACCCCAAGGCAGACTGAACCGTGCAAGTTTCATGGGGATGTGGTAGATACAAGGGATGATCAGGAGCTGTTATCATCCTTGTAGGAGCTGGGCAAGGTGGGAAGAAGATGTACTCTATTTTATAGTCAAATGTTTGCAGGTAGGAAGTCAAACTTTTCTATAACCCCAAAAATGGAACTAAAGAACATTTGTCTGCCATTACTTTGATTACTTTGCTTATTCTACTCAAACTTGCCAAATAATGCATTTCAATGCATTTAAAATTCCTTTAATGAAACCTTTCTCTCACCTCTAAAGATAAGTGCCTTTTAGACTGCAAGCTCTTCAGGGCAGGGACTAGGCAATTTTACTGTGTATAATTGTGGGGCTTTTTACACCATGAGCCCTCCTTGAAAATTGACTTTAATCAGCAATAATAGTACTGCACAAATTCTTAAAATTTAGCTTTACTGGAAAGTTTCCACTGCAAGGAAAATGACAAGTGAAACTTGCTCTGATGAATAGCAGCAACAGAAAAGCATCAGAATAATTGTAATGGCTAAGTTCTGCTGGCTGCTGTGTAATGTAATGAAGTCAGTGCCTGCTGTGGCCAGATAAATCAAATACTGCTTTATAGTTTGCAGCTGGACTTTTTAGTCAGATTACTGACAACAGTGCTGCTCCCATTATGGCCATTATGAACAGCACATTCAAAAAATAAATAAATACACAATATGCTAATGTAATTTTGTGATGATTTAGTAGCAGCATGCAAAATGTGCCCAGTTGCTCCTGGGGTAGGCAGAGGTGTTCTTACTGCTTGCCAGAACAAGATGATCTATCAATCTTTATATTTCAGTTACCCAAGGTCAAAATAAGAATATTGTCAGATTTTTCTTTCCTTCTTCTGTGATTTTGGAGACCAATACCCAAGGGTAGAGGACATTTGATGCTGTTTATAGTGCACGTGAAAAAATGCTTTAAGTGCAGCAGGAAGCCTTCAACCACTTTATCACACACAGAGGCTTTCAGCACATTTAGAATAAGTAAAGCCTTTCTACAGATTTCTCAGGGCACAGTTTCCTCTAAGGTAAATGTCCTCTGACTGTGTGAATACAACAGCTACTTGTAGGTAAATTTCATGAGAGGGCTACAAGTCTAAATTATATGGAATTTCTTCAAATTTTATGCCAGTGTAGCTGAACACCAACATTTTCTATTTGTGCAGTAAAAATGTAGTTGTATCTCAGCTTATTACCAAACAGGCAGCAGCCAGATGGCTTGGCTACCTGCTTAGGCTGGTACAGGCATATCTTCCAACCATTCACATCATATGTTTCCATTTGTTCAAAAAGGAGACATGAAACAAATTATTTTGTGTTTTCTCTGTTTTTAGAAAGAGATACTTCTTGGCATCTAAGCCAGATACAAGGGTCCTTTATACCTAATCCTGTAGAGCATATTGTTTCTAATCTTGTGTAAATTAGATAAAACTAATTTCATTAATATAGATTATGTGTAGATTCCTTTGTTGAGTTCTGTAAAATGATAGAGGCTTGAACTTTTGCAACTTCTTACCTAGGATCTAAAGCAAAAATACTGGTGTAGTGTAAATCATTGCTATTTCTGATAATAGCATTGCCATTTGTGACAGTTTTCTTTTACCTAGATATAGAAAGAAAACTGGTTCTCTTCCTGTATTGACCCTTGAAGGAACAGGATCTCAATTCTAATATTACTTTTTAAAATTTAACAAACTAAAATAGTCCTAAACCACTTTCAAATACCTAGAACAACTACATTCTTTCCTCAGATACATGTTGGAGCCCATACTTACAAGCACTGTCCATACTGGAAAGAGTCAATGTTTTGATGGGAATACAAGAAAAAAGAAAGTATTGATTGAGAAAATTCTAGCAAAGGTATGCTTATGCTTGTCAGTTGTTTTTACAAGCTAAAAAAGCACTCTGAGAGTCAGATTTCCTTTTGCTGAAACTCTCACATCTTCTCTTTCTGCTGAATTTGAGCCTCACTTAATATCTAGGCCTAGAAGAACACTGGATTTCATCAATATAATTTCTTGATCTTCAGGGGGTTTTCTTGCTGCAATCCTGAACTGCTGCTGCATTTCATGGGCTCTTTCTCGGCAACCATTTCTTCTGGATCACCAGGCGATCCACAGTCCTCTCTGTGACTGTAAAGTTTAAGTCTGACCTCCTTAAGGCTTACTTGGTCAAAGTGATTTTATCTTTCAGAAACCGAATGAAAGCACATCAGGACTTTCTGTCTCCAGAGTTCACTAAGATCTGTCACTGATATGTGAATTTTTATCAGCAACGGGCCAGTTCTGAATGTTGTCTGCATTTCAGCAAGGTCGAGATGATTTTTAGATCCAGAATTGGAAGTGGGTCAGTGAAGCAGTAGGAATTATCAGGAGCTGAAAGGTGTCAACAGAACGTGGCAGTACATGTGGGGCACTGCAGAGGTGTCAGGGATCATTATCAGTTGGTAGAAGTAGAGGTAGAGGGGCTATTCTGAATAAACAGAGGAGCTGTTACTGTCAGTGGGAATAGTTTCTATTTTCCTTGAGTCCAGAAAAATGCTGGAGAAAAAAGTTTGTCCCAGGTCCTGAGAAAAAAGCACTAAGGAAATAAAAAGCTAAGAACTCAGTGCTATGTCTAGCTTTTGTTATGTGTGAAGTGTGTTTGGAGAGAATTTTCCCAGAGAAATGGTGAAACGTGCCAAATAACACTACTTTCTGCAGCATGTTTGAATTTGCTACCTTTGACTTCATCTCCACAATTTACACTGCATCCCCATTATGCACAACAATAAACAGATGACAGTTCATGTCTGCCTATAAAATTCTGAAAATAATAGCTCAAAACACCTGCATTTCAAACATATCTGAGAAGAAAATGACAGAACTTGCACTCCACAGATGTTACTCCTGCTTTTAATGCAATGCTGCTCAGATGAAGAAGGAATGAGTGCCGTGTAAAACCTTGCAGAGAATGCAGCTGGGATATTCTCAAGTGGAGTGC
>VZSR01003803.1:37787213-37825713 GCA_013398615.1 Brachypodius melanocephalos
AACAAACAAACAAACAAAAACAAACAGGGAAAACCTTGAAAACAAAGCATCTATACTTCTGGTGATTTTGACAACCTTGAAAAATCACAATGAGAAAAGATATATTAAACTGTCATACTGAAGTTTGCCCAAGGAATAAGGAAGAAAATTCAATGGGGAATAAAACTGCTTCTTTTTTGTTTTAGTTGTTTTTGTAAAACTGGAACAGAATATTGAGGACAACATACAAAAATAAGTATTCAAAAATACTTTCTTAATGATCTTTCATATGTGACTAAACCCTGTCCTGGATTTTTTTACCTATTTTTATGCTTTTGGTTCCAGCTAATGAAACAGTCAGTAACACAAATCAGAAAGACTTAAAAGACAGATTAAACTTTAAATTATTTTATTGTTTTCAATAACATAATTATATTAATTAACTGGAAATTGATTGATTTAAAAAAAAAGTAAAGGAAAACAATGGAAACAACTAAATGGTGAAGCTCTCCTCAGATCTATCAGGGCCTTATTATAAACACCTTGAGTATCTCTTTCTCATTTTAAGCATCAAAAGGGATATTTTTGACTATTTAGGCATAATTAAAACCTATTGAAATAGCTAAACATTTCAGAGTTCTGTTAAATTTTCAAAAGAGTCATGTCATGAAGAACAGTGTATATTTGAATTTGACCAAATATTGCCCAAGAGTGTTATAGGTAAGCTGGCTATGACATGATTTGCTTCAGCAACAATTCTGATCACGGCTCAGGCCTATCTTACTTTCTATTCAAACAAAGATCTAAAGAACTGTACTTCATATTTATCTTTGATTCAATTTTTATGTATTTCTTTCCATACCCATATTATTTTTACTTTATTTTAAAAAATTATTATTGTTATTTCTACTATTAAAAATAATAAATTAGAAAACAAGAGTGAGGGGTTGGACTGCAACTCTTATTAATTGGGTTTTATCATTTAGAGGATTGTTAGCACTCATTTCAGTTGCCCATACTGGAATAAATACTGTGTATTTAAACACCCTTGAGTAACCTGCCTGTGCTTCAAGCCCTGATAAAAATGAGCACATAATGCCTGGTGGGACCTACTTGGTACCTAGAATTTGTCTCAGATAATGCCTGCCATCTTAAATGAAAACAGATACCTGGGTGGAGACAATGAAAGCCAACCTCTAAATCCATATGAGCTTAACTTTCTACAAAGTGCTGATGTAAGATAGTCTTCAACACCACCTTTAAATAAAAAACAAACCTTGCTTTTCACACAGACTGTGCAAAGAGGTAGAAAATATCCAGAGAGTGATAAATCAGATGTGGTCCATAACCACTTAAGCCCTCTACAACTTTTGAAATATTTCACTAGTAATAATTTCGGTAGTGGATCAAAGGATGTCCTCATTAATTATATCTTGGCTGTTGACAGGCTGTACCATAATTTCAATATTGTTCTTCCTTTTCTGCTTGCAGTATTGTTCCCTGTTCATAAATATAAAACCTCTCTTGATATGAAAAAAATTACTCCTTAAATCTCTTTTTTGTATCAATATATACAAGCAATAAAAGTTCAAACTAAAATGATAGTTAAAAGCCCACCAGCAACTGATAAATTTTGCTCACAAAATACATAGAACTTTATGACATTTATGATCATGTCTGGATGGTCATAAATTATGGCAGTCTCCTCACTACCAATACCTTCCCACATGAGCCCAATACAAATATATTCTGCTTTTCATTCCATTTTATTTTTCCACAAAACATTTTAAAAGAACATTTTAAAGAGACCCTGTAGTTTCTAGTTTCAAGTTCCTAAAAGTGAAAATGGACCTGAGATAGAGGAAATAATGTTAGTGTTTGTAATGTTGATTGCATATAGATGTGTGAGAGATATAGAGGGTTGTTTTCACTTTTATATGAAGGTCTAGAAAAAAAAATGTAAGACAAAAACTATTGCTTGTAGTTTTGCAATCATCTTTCTCTGCATGAACTAGTCATCATAAAAGACAGGCTCTGTTAGTCTCTTTAAACTGCAGATTTCTTGAGTTTCACAGGAAGATGGAAACATCTTCTTTCCCAAATTTTGCTCTAGCTTATCCTTAGTTCTTAAGATAGATTTATCCCAGAATTTCAACGAGAAAATCAAAGCACATTTTAAAGAGAGCGGCATCAGGCTCTTCCTTCCTTGATGTCATGACATTGCACAGAAGAAGTGTTCTCTGAGGGTTTTATTATTCATGGGGGAAAATATGGATAAAAATATTCAATAGTGTCAGTAAGCATAAATACAGAAATCATGAAGAAAATGATACAAGTTTCCAAGAAATAATCATGATTGTTTCACTGTGGGACATACAGAAATAATTTTCTATTGAAATAATTAATTTTTGACCAACACTACAGGTAAAGTCAAAACACTATTAACAAAAGAACAAAAAACTTGTGACCAGCTGCTTTCTTTTAAATAGGAGAATAAAAGTATTTCTAGCATCATTAAAGCCAAAACTGTTTTAAGCTTGTTTTTTGCAGTTACTCCAGATTAACAGACAAAATAACAATGACTGATATGTATGCTTTCACCTTAGTGTTAGTAGTTGCTTTTCTTCTTGTTTTACATTCATTATATTTTTCTTATTCTGGGTACCAGATACTGAAATATTGGAGTATCTGAACACTCATGACTTAACCTGACATAGATGGAGTGTGCTGATGGGAGCAAAAAGCCTGTTTCTTATCTTTTCCTGTAAATATTTTGATGATGTTTTTAAAAAAATACTTTGGTCAATATGCTTCTTTAGGACATATATCTGCTAATTCTTCTGAAATCCTACTTAGCTTCTTTGACTTAAAAGGTTTCAGCAGCAGATCATAACAACAGAGTCTCAATATCAGTGCTCTAGCAATTCTGGTGACAGCTACATTGACAACTGTGTGTAGCTGCAATCATGAAATTACAACACTTTTGAAATAAATAAAATATGGTAAGATTTTTTTGTGTGAATTAATAAATGCTGAAAGATTTTTTGAGTTTTGTGAGTTTCAGACTGCCCTGTGGGTAAGGTGCATTGCTAGATGTCCCTGGTTAGCTGTCTTACAGGTATTGCATACCCCCAGCACCCAGCTGTGCCAAGGCATCTGTCTGTGGAAAGAGAATCATAGAATATCCAAGCTGGAAAGGACCCATCAGGATCTCCAAGTCCAACTCCTGGCCCTGTGCAGGGCACCCCAAGAATCCCACCATGTGCCTGAGAGCATTGTCCAAACACCTCTTGAGCTCAAGCAGGCTTAGTGCTGTGACCTCGTCCCTGGGGAGTGATCTCTCAGAAACCTGTCTCTATCTTTGCTACTAAGTCTGATCATTCATGACAAAATGAAAGGCTTATCAAATTCCACAAATTATCTATAATCTCTCTCTAAACTACTTATGGGTGACTTTAGCTCTTGGCCTGTAATAAGAAATGAGAATCCTGTTCTTTATTTTTTTCCTTTATTGAGTAAGTCTCATTAGAAGAACATGAGCTGAACATTCATAATGAAAAAAAAAGATTCAAACTGATCTTTTACTTTCCTGTAAACTGGTTAATCACTACTCACAGTCATGTAACTGTTTGTTTTTGGAGTTTGTCCACTTCCTGTAAGAAATTTATTATTAATTTAAAATATTTGCTGGAGCAGACATGAGAGATAATATAGAAATATAAAGCTGTAATTAGATTGGACCCATTATTAATAAATATTTGGCTTAGATAATTAGTACACTAGAAGTGATTTTGCTTCTGCTAATGACTAGAGGATTGGTCATTGGTGGTATTTTTTTGTCCTTTCAAATTTATAGCAATTCATATGTAAACGCATTGAGAAAAAACAAACAAACAAACAAACAAACAAAACCTCACAAAAACCAAGTCTGTCTCAATTTTTTTTTGCCTGAAGATGTAAAAACTAACCACAATCGAACAAAACAAAATGGCTTTGTACTAACTAAAACATCAACCTTCAGGGTGATATTTTCTCAGAAAGTGAGCAGTCACACAGAACACAGGGTTAGGTCTTTAGAAACAATAATATTCTGATTAAGGAATCGTTTTCATTAAGGGGCTTGTTTAGAAGACCAACCAGACTGACTTTTAATGCCCCCAATGCATCATAATAGAGCCTCTTTCTCTCTACCACAGGACTTCACCTCTTGTATTAGAGAGCAGTTTTTCTCAGTGTCACTTCCTAACAGAATGTTAACAGATTGTAAATTATAAAACATAGTTTATGATCACCCACATAAATTACTATACAGAAGATTTATTACTTAACACAATTTCATTCTTTAAGCAGAGGACTGCTTTCAATGCGCAAAGTTTAAAAAAAAAAGAAGTGTAATTTACTGTGTTAGATCTTACTGTATCAGAAAATTTTTCATGTGTGTAATAATAAGAAAACATAAAATGGTAATAAAAACATTTATGCAAGTTGAAATGATCTAATAGAGTAAAACAAGGTACTCAACCGTATTTCCTTGTTAAATCTTTTAGTGATTTATACTCTTCAATAAATTAAAGAGATTCAATATGTAGTTAATCACTATAATCCATATTCGAAGTATTAGTATATTCTTTTCTTTTTTAACTACAAACTATAAAAATTATAATACATTATTGTAGTTTTGTATTTGAAAACCGTTAACTGTGACAATTTCAAATTTAGCACTAAGTTATAGTCATTACATATATAGACAAGTATCGCTTGCAGTACATAAAAATACACACAGAGAGGATGAAAACAGACACAGAAAAAATAAACAAGACCATGATAATTTGGAAGGTTAATTTGATTCTGATTATCCAAAATACATATCTTTAAAAAGGTCTACGGAAAACAGAGTAATGTCTTGTTGATGTTGAACCTTTTGCTTCTAAACGAAATTTTAATCCTCTCTGTATTTTATTTATGTAGTATTTTTTAATATTTATTACTTAAATTTGATAACTATTTCCTCTTCACTGAAATCCTTTCCCCTTCAACTTAGGTCAAGTTTTCAATTACATCATCTTTTCTCACTAATTTTTATGGATATAGTTCTTTTCTGGAAGAGTTATTATTTATTAATTTATGAAGTAGCAGAGCCCTGGTGTAACAATAAAGTAATGTGCAAATATTAGGTAAGTTGTTAAAATATTTACTTTAAACCCAGGCACAGACATACTGAAATAATGTAATGGAAGCAGAGCACAATCATTTTGTAAAATGTCAATAATGCTAATAATATAATTATTACTCAAGAATGTATTTCATATATTTTATGAGAAAGGTAAGCGTAGAGAGAGAAATATAACATGTAGTCACAAAGATGCAAATGGAGATTTGTGATATAACTGTACAAAAAGGAATACAGAAAAATCTGCAAGTAGTAAGATCTATCAGATCAGAGTGAAGGTTGAGGAAGAGCCAAGAGAGATGGCTGTTGTAACCAGAAGTGACAAGTTGCCATGTGAAACCAGGATAAGCCCTGCTCCCCATAAAAACATCAAATATGTCAGGTCATATGAGATCACCACCCCTTATTTTGAGGAGAGAGATGAGGAACATAAACCACTGCTAATGATTAGGGACAATCAGGAGTGAAAGAAGGGACCACTTGATTCCAGCTTCTGTCCTCAAACTGCTCCTAAGTCTTGCCTCTTCCATTTCAGCAGCAAATGGCCATCATGGACTAAAGACATCAGTGTTGACTGCACAGGATGAACACAAGAAAGGCAGAAAAAGAAGAGTGACTGAGCAAGATACAAGGATCCCCCTCTTATTGCAAGTGGACAATTTCTCATTTAAGCTTGTGAACATGAACTTTCTACTTTCATATATGAGATATATTAATTTATTACTCTCTCATTAAGCTTGGCAATAAATCAAGCTGTTCCTATTAATTTAATATGCTGAGATCCCTTTTATTATTGCTGTCTGTATAAATTACAGTTTAGCATCTGCTTTGAGTTCCTCACATTGCAACAGAGTCCAAAGAAATGTGTTAGAGGGCACTATCTTAGCAAACATGGAGTCACTGGTTGTTGTAGAAGACCACAGATGACAAAACAGGTATAACAGACTTCAGGATTTTTCATGATCTTCCTAAATTTTTATTGGCCTTCCTTAAGTCACTCAGTTATTCCCCGCAGTGGCTTGGGGGAGAGAATTGGATGAGTAAAAATGAAAAACCCATTGGCTGAGATGAAGGTAGTTTTATCGGGACAGCAAAATTTACTTGTTCAAGCAAAGCAAAATAAGGAATTAATTAACTACTCTTCAGTTCATTTTCATTAAATGAGCTGTCTCTGACTTCAGAATCAGAATTAAGTGTAGCAGAATACACACCTGATATGACAGCAAGGGCCTCGAAAACACAAAGAGAACAGAACAGACCTCTAGGCTATAAGAACTTGGAAGAATTATTTGGTGTTTACTGAAGTGGTATAACCTTGGCAGCTGTTTAACTCCAGTGTTAGAGACATAAAGGGATTAAAACCCAGTTTTCCAAAACATATAAAAGACCTGTTACTTTGTAAATTAGAATGCAAGATGGTGTGAGAGAGCAGTTAAGAACAAGGGTGGGATAACAAGCATATAAAAATGACTCCAAGGCGATCTATGATTTAGGATGAAATATTGACGTGGCAATCCATAATCTATCTTCCTTCCTTCCTTCCTTCCTTCCTTCCTTCCTTCCTTCCTTCCTTCCTTCCTTCCTTCCTGCCTCCCTCCCTCCCTCCCTTCCTCCCTTCCTTCCTTCCTTCCTCCCTTCCTCTTTCATCACAATCAGCATAGCACGAAATAATGTGTATGTGTGGTCAAAAAAAAAAGTTCTCTCACATCCCAATCCTACTTCTGTGCTCATCTCTATACAGGTTTTCACCAGTCTTATGTTTTTGATTTCTTTTCAGAGACTATTGGGTATTTTCATGTTTCTGTGCATCATAAGACTGAACTGTCGAAACAATCAAAGGAAATTTTTTAGAAATACTGATATTCAAGATATTCAAGTCCTCTATTTGGGCACAAATTTCATAAAATCCCAACTGAATTCTGAAGTAAAATCTTTGTAGATTGTTGCAATATTGTCAATTTCTTATTATTTTTTGGACAACCACTACATAAAGAAGGTAACAAAGCATTGACTGATATATCATATCCCATATCTGTGCTCCTCTGAATAGAAAGGATAAAGAGAGATGTAATCTATTAAGGAATAAAACCAAAGGGAAAAAAATCCACAAAATGCAGCTCATGTCAATTCATAATATAGGTGATATGTGATACTAATGACAATATTACTAATAATGTTGCTACTAGTAATAATGATATAGAGCAAGGTAAGAGCTGATGATATTTCTAGGGAACTTCTTGCTATTATGATGCTTTCTGATGAAAAGCAAGCAGAAACTATGTAATTATATACTGGATGCTAGTTATGCAGCTTTTAAAAATCATTTTTAAATTGTCAAGCCTTCATCTGACAAAAGGTTCAAAGTATCTTTTATATTCTGCAAATACTAGTCAAGTTTTGGGTTTTGCACATTAATATTTAACGACTGGAAGGTGGAGAGTGGAAGTGTGAAGAAGATGAAAATTCATGAGTAATATTTTTCTTCTCAAAATTCCATCCTGCTCTTTCTGTTACACTACGGTGCACTTAAATAAAAAAAGTACCATGAGCTGCTGATGGGAGTTGCTGAGTTGCTCTCCTAGTTACTTTTTGAGAGAATTGTATCTGGGTTGAATAAAATGTTGTTTCATGTGTAGATCAATCAAAAATTGTTATTCCCATTGCAGCTTTGAGAGAGGTAAAACAGAACAAAAATATAAAGAATTGATAGCATCCTTTTTGAGAAAATTTTGATAGACCTGGAGCTATGAACCCAACTCAACTGTGTATGAAATATATTTAAAATCTTCCTTAAATTAATTTTCTATCTCAAAAGATATGAAACAATTTAAAATGTACATTACTTAGTTCAAAATGAAAGTGTTCTTTAACGTTTTCTCTGAGTTATAACTAAAATGTAGTATCCTTCATTCAAGCCAGAAATAAGACAAAAGAAAGATATAATTTTTTTACACAAAAAATAATCTTCTAATTCAGAGAGAGAAAACATTTATTCGGTCATTCTACCCACACAGGTAGCAGATTGGTAGGAATGATGAATCATAAAAGTAGAATTAAAAAAAAAAAAAAAAACCTAATTAATTGAAATTCAGACATTCATTGAAGCATTAATTGTGGCATTCTGAGGATCTGAGCCTGTCTTCCCTCTAATCATCACACTCACATCAGTGAAGAACAAACCTGGATAAAACTGAACAAGAAAAGCAATACTGGAATCAGAACTGACTCAGATGTGCAACATGTAACAATCCAACACCTCATACCATTGTTCCTGCTTGAAAGACTCTTACTGGGGATGAAAGCCAGAGTCATGGATTATAGGGTGGGAAGGAGAGTCTGGCATTGGTCAGTGGATGGTGAGAAATTGCTTTGTGAATCCCTTGTTTTTCCCTTTTTACCATTATTAGTATCATTATTATAATTATTAGCCATTATTACTGCATTTTACTTTATTATTAAACTCTTCTTGTCATGCAAGTTTTACTTTTATTTTCCTCCCCATTTCCCCAGGGTGGGGAGGGAGGCAGGGAGGTTGAGTGAGGGGCAGCATAGAGCTTAATTTCCAGCTGGGCTTAAAGCACAAACGCTGTTGAATCTAAGTCTCTCTGTTTTAGAGACAAGGATTTGTGAGGGTGGTATCAATTTTTTTACTTCTAGACTCCTTGCTTTATAGAAAACTGTCAAAATTATTTTAAGATTTGGCTCTACTTAATGCGACAAACATAATATGGAAAAGATAATGTTTCCATCTTAGGTTGAACTCTTCTTCTTATTAAGAACTATGAAATAGCTTGTATCTGAAGTATCTTTGCATAAAATAATTTTCTTTACTTCTCTATATCAGTTTCAAAGAAAATTTTCTCTGAAAGTACACTTTCATCCTTTAACTTTTTCTTATAAATGAAATTTTAAAAAAGTAGCCATAAACGAGCAATGTTATAAAAATGCACATTATAAGAGAGGGCAAAATATAGCCAAAAACCCCATGGTTCATAGGGCTTTTCTTTTTTCTTTTTTTTTTTTTTTCAATTATAACAGAAATGATAGTAAAATTGTTTAGTGATTAATAAACCACTCCCTAAAGTATTTGTTGAAATGAAAAGTGAAAGTAATTAAGGATGATGTCCTCTGAAGACAGCACTGACAGCTAAAAATCCATTAACAGAATATAAAAATTCTAACAAATAATGCATTTTTTCATGTTTTTGGAGGCTATGAAGAAAGCTGAAAATATTGATTTACCATTAAGTGAAATTATGCCTCACTTTTTTTTTTTTTTTTAACGTTGTTTTTTTTCAGTAAACTGTGGATGGATCTGTAGATATGATGTAAATATGTTTAAATGATTATAATTCGGCTAAACTTCTCTGCAGTCTTTTGATCAGTTAAGATATTTTAATTCCCCACTACATCCACACAGTGTTGGAATTTTTAGCTTTCATGCAAACATAAATCATACTTAGTAGTTGAAATTCATATTAGTAGTTCGAAACAAATAGTGAGTTTAATGCAAATTTCTGACATTTCGTATGAAGCCATGTTGTTTTTTGGTCAGAATATGTCACATTGTGTCATGTCACAGACTGTCCTGAATGGTACTACTGTAGCAGGCCATGACAAACCAATAAGACATTCATACAGAAATGAAATATTTTTAAGACTATTTTGCATTTACTGGAATCACAAGTATCCAGTGTGAATATTACACTTCAAACAGATGAGTGTAATTTTAGCTGCATTTGTGCCTAACTATCAAGTTAAATCTCCTTTCTTTTTATAGAATTATCCTTCCTGTATGTGCAGGTATAGATATGTAAATACACATGTATGTATATCAATTTTGGTCTGTGTTAACTTTTTACATGTAGCATTTTGTAGTGAATCTAAGTGTAGCAGCAAGGTGTCCCCACTCTGTCACCGCATCAGTGTTAAAAAACACAGCTAATGAGTTAATTCTAATTGATAGAATTATGTCCATAGCAGACCTTCTACTTGATGATGCATGTAATCTCAGCACTTGGAGCACTGTCCTGTGGTCTCCATACCCCATTATTTATTTTTAAGGACAAGGACAAAAGGATTTATTTAAAAGTTTTCTTTCAGGCAAAAGTAAGTGACAGTTACTCTAGTGTTCTGCCTTGTAGGGAATATTTTAAAGAGAATGATTGTCACATTCATGATAACTTATCTAAAAAGACTGGTCAGGAGTTCTGATCACAAGAAATTTTTTAAAGAGAAATTTTCATGGGGATCAAGGAAATGTTGCTTCAGAAAAATTAATAAGGCTATGAAAGACTTAAAAAATTAGATTCTCTCAAGAGTATACATCACAAGTGGGAGTTTTTGATCTGCCTCTTCTCAAGTGTCACAATTTCAAACCCTCATAGGAAGAAAACATTTTCTTATTACATTGTAAGAAGCCAACACATTAGCTATGTCCAAGTCAATTAGTCCTTTCCCAGACAAATCTGCTTTAGAAGGAACTATTTGAAAGTGCTGGAGACATGAGAAGGTGTATGTGTACACCTCAGGGTCCCTGATTGCTTTTGACTTTCATATATTTAGTATAATAGACATATTCAGTGGAATCCCATCATAATTTTTAATTAATTACCATATCATATATTTATTAAGCTCAAATCTGCTCCCATCTTGGCTCTTTTTATTTGATTGTAAAGACTTTTTTCATAGAAAAGAACAGAATTTCTAAATGTTAGGCCCTAACAATTATACAAATTATAGTAAATATTGTTTGGATTGAGTGCACCTGCATCAAGCTGTTGAATGTCACCCAGTTTAGTGCTGTGGAAGAGACTCTAAACTTTGAACAGTGACAAAAGTGAGGCACTAGAACAGGTAGCTGAAAGCCATGGTGGATGTCCCTTTCCTTAAAGTGTTCCAGGCCAAGCTGGACAGGTGCCTGATCAAGTCTAGTGGAAGGTGCCCCTGCCCACAGCGGGGAGGTTAGAACTAGAAGATCTTTAAGATATTCTTCAGACCACACCGTTCTATGGTTATATGACTCTATAAATAGACATAAAGTATAAATATACTCAAGTATGACTGTAGAATGTTGTTTACTTTCGTTCTTTTTTCAAGTTATACTCCATATATAATACATAAATGAGATCAGAAATAAATTATGGCCCTAGACTTAAAGCCATAATTTTTCTGTTGGCATATATGCACTCAGCGATAGTTCTTGATCTTGCAGCTAGACCTCCAGAAATCTTGACTTTAGCTGGTAAAGAACAGCCTTTAGCCAATAAATATAAACAACTGATAACATCATACTACCATTAGGCAAATGCCCTTCTGGAGATAAACACTGACTAATGTAATTCATACCATCTAGGGAATGAAACACACACTGATTCTTGAGTAAGAAGTTGTCTGGGTAGAATTTGTGATTTTCATCAGACGAGCATCACACGTTTTGCTTCAGTGCCTATAAGAAGGCCTCTGGGATTTACTAACCTTTATAGGAAAAGTCTTTTATAACTTATTACCTGTTCTGGAGGGCTTTTTGTAGCTTCCTGTAAAATTTAATGGAGGATAGAACTGCTATAAAATTCTACAGGAGAATATCTTAGAATGTGATATCTTAGAGGAGAATGACAATTCCCATTCAGTTCCCTAGATATAACTTCTACAGTATTCCTTCCCTGTATCACAGAATCACGGGATCAATTAGGTTAGAAAGACCTCTGACATCACTGAGTTCAACCTATGACTGAACTTCTCTTTGTCAACAAGGCCATGGCACTAAATGTCACATTCACCCTTTCCTTAAACCCCTCATGGATGATGACTCCACCCCCTCCTTGGGAAACCCATTTCACTATGAAGTGTAATTTCCAACTCATTTACATTTTTTCCCTTTTCAGTTTTGTTAATTTGTGTTTTATATGGCTGATATATACATTACAACTTCTATTTTCTTCAAGCATATTAATAATAATTATATTATGTGCTTCTTAATGCATTAGAGTCCTAAAAAACCCCATCATAGTAGTAGACGCTTTTAAAGAAACAATATATAAATATTTGACATCTTTTAGATTCAGTCATTTTTGTACATTGATTTCTTCTAAAATTTTTAGTAAAAAATTAAGCTCCTTCATCTGATTACCAGTACTCACTCTTTTTAAAATGTAATCTTAATAAGCTGATTCTGCACTTTTTAAAGATAATGTTTTAATGGGGAACCATTTTATTGAAAACCCATTGTTCTAACTTGTTATTAAACAATTCAATTGATTTCCATTCAAATAAGTCAGATGACTGTACATTGCCAAGTACACCATGGAAAGACATGTTCATAAGAGACTTCATACCTTTCTCATGCATACCTACTGAAGACAAATATATTTTCTAGCATAAATTCAGAGGTATTAGGGAAAAATGGCAACAGACTAATTTGAAAATGTTTGAAAATGTTTTAAAATGTTTAAACTGAATTTCGTATCATCAGAAATATTAAAGATGAAAATGTACATATGTTTTCCCATAAATCATCACCAATTATTTTTGTAAATGGCATTTTGAATTATAAAAGTATTGCCATTTTATATAGAATTTGAATACAGTTTAAATAACTAATCATGTCAAGGTCATTATGTGTAAAGCTGGAGCATAGGATCTCAAAGAGCTTTGGGGCAGGTATTTTCTGTAATGCACTCCCTGAGTCCTGATTCCCTATGTACATCCTGCTTAGACCAAGACTGCATAGTTATTGATGACGTTACACTAAGCACTTACATTTTTTTTCAAAATAAAGTCAGAATATGACCGTAGTTCATTGCTGTACAGGTATGTTTAGAGAATTGTTGGTAAGGACATTAGCCCTGTAGCTCAAGTCTGTCATTAATGAGGAAAGACTGGAAAGGGAGCTTTCTGTAGTTTATCTGATAAACTTGGCAGTAAAGTTACCTTAACTTACAGAGTTCCTTACCTTAAACAATATGAGGAACACAGGCTGTTTTTTTTTTTTTTTTAAATAGTCCATCTTTGAGCAAAGCGCCAGCTCCCAGAGATATAAAATAGAAGATGCAAAGAACCAAATTCAGATTCAAGTTTGTCAATTTTAACATTAACCACACCGAGCTGACATACAAAAAATGAGATCAAAGCAAGAGTAGTATCTTGAAGTATCTTGTTTTGAGAAGTTAGGATCAAAGTGGTTGAGTAAGCCAATATTTTTTTATTTTATTTAAAACCTATTTTCATCTTACTTAAAACCTGTGTCCTAACAACACTTAAGAGCTCAAAAGATAGTTGGAGAGAGACTTTTTTATGGATCAAAAAGTCTTTTTATGGAGACTTTTTGCTATCAAAAGATGGTTGGAGAGAGACTTGACTCTCGTGACAAGACAAGGGGCAAGTTTTACACTGAAAGAGGGTAAACTTAGATTGCACATGAGGAACACTTTTTTACAGTGAGGGGCATGAAGCACAGGAACAGGTTGCCCAGAGAAGCTGTGGATGCCCCATCCCTGGAAGTGTTCAAGGCCAGGTTGGATGGAGCCCTGAGTAACCTGACCTAGTGGAAGGTGTCCCTGGCCACTGCAAGGAGGTTGGTGCTTGGTGATAATTAAGGTCCTTTCCAATGAAAACTATTCTACGATTCTATGTGTCTCTCAGCAAATGGTGAGAAAATGTTTTGAGTTTCTTATGTGAAAGATCCTGAATATAAAGCTTAACAGATAATGTGACTTACATTTTTTGAACTTTTCCTCCTGATTAGGCCCAACATACTGCATAGCATTGACAAATCCTCACTTATTTCACTACTGAATTGCACAGATACATGCCTGGAAACTCGAAAGTGGCTGGAAACTCGGAAGTAGCTGGAAGCTCAGAAGTAGCACTACAGCCCATAACAATAAAAGACAAAAGTTCCACTTTTCAGCTAATTTGAGTGGAAGCTGCTATTAAATTTTGTATTTTTGATTTTTTTACTGTTCAAGAAAAATGGAAATACAACAATTAAAGTTTAATTACAAAAGGAGATATTCCCAAAATGTATTAAGGCTGAGAATACAGATAGCAAATATTTTTAGATAAATTAAACAAAAAAAAAAAAATCCTCAAAGAAACAAATCCCTTTCACAAAGAACAATGTGTATTTCAATTGTATGTTTTCCTACAAGTTGTATAGAAAATATAGCATGACAAAAGTTTGTATGGTGGCAATAACCTTTTAATGACTCCTAAAATTTTATTTTATTCAAAGTAAACAAGTTTCATTTATATAAAACATCAAGTGATGAATGCAGAATTTTTATACAATCTAATCCTAAAGATACCCTAAATAATCCTGTTATGTCATGTATAAGATCTTTACTGGGATAAAACCCAAACCACACTTGTTTACATTAAATAATAAAAACATTCTTCCTAAAATATAGTTTTCTAAAAGCAGAAGTATTGAAAGGAGTAAATAGTAGACAGATTGTGAAATGACTGTAAGACCACACAGATGTACAGATGTATAAATGGAGTACTAAATTTTATGAGCAGAGTTCTGGAGCCATTTTGTTGGATTTGAGTCAGAAAGGGCCAATTCAGTGCATTCAAGAGACAGGAAGAGAAATCTCCATCAACCCAAAGGCTAGCAGAAAATTTTCTTCAGGGAAAATGTATCCACTTCTCATGTCTCCCATTTTAGTATTTAGTTTAATGCACATCATGTATTTGGCTTCTGTCTGTGTTTCTCTTTCCCAGCATAATTTTTGCAACAGATTTGCCCTGAAGCATTAACTACCCTTGATAGTTTTCTCTCTTACTGTGTGATTACTTGCTTAGCATAATGACTTTTCTGCTCATTTAAATGAGTGTGGTGTCACAGGAACCACTGTCAAAAAAGTTGACTTTAATGCAATATGATAATATCAATAATGGTAAGAACATATAGAATGTTAATGTAACTACATTGCAGGTGTCCTAAATAATCTGTCAGAATTTCCACGCTTTATTTTGGACAGTGAATTTTGACAAGGCATTTAAAAAATTCAGATCTGTAATATGAATATAACAAACACAGCTGAACAAAATTTCCCAACAGAACAATTTATTCTTTTTAGAACAAATTGTACAAACTCCTTTCATATCTCATTAAAAAGTGCTAATTTTATCTACATTCTTCTAATGCTAACCTGACTTATGGTGATATCAAATTATGATTATTTCACTCATAAACTGTATACTAATATACATTATATTTCAACAACAAAATTCCTCCTCTAGCCTTCATTATGCTTATATTATAAATTATACATTATGTTATACATTTGAAAAGTAAAGTTATTTTTTATTATCAGAATACGTTTTTTTCATTAAACTCCTGAGATTATGTCACTTCTTTTATTTTCTTGCAAATTCTTAAGATTTTACTTTTAGCTCAAATACATAATGCAGTAGTTTTATTAACTGGAATTTGAGGTGACCTAAATTCAAATTGCTGACCATTTATTATGTGACTTTGTAGCACAATAATATTGAACATTGCTCTACCACCACTTTGTTTGATTTTATTAATGTACTAAAACTGTGAAAGGATTCTGGAGCATGGTTAATTTTTGAATCAATAACTACATTTGACAGTGAAGGAGTTTCAGGTTTTTACTGTTCTGGGCAGTGAAAAGTTTAAGCAACATTACAGTAAAAAATAAACCATCATAAAACTTATATTATTTTCTTTTTTGTTGATTCATGTTAAAAATAATGCAGTGAGGAAGCTACTAAAACACAGAAAGACAGCCTTTTCTTTAAAAAATACACTAAGCAGTTAAATTGTATTATCCCACTTAATGTTTTGAGTAAATCTCCATATAAATTCAAGGATTACCTGAGAAACAAATGAATTTATGAATATTTTTTATTTTCTTGTCAGTAGCAGATATTTCCTCAACATATGCTATACAAATACAGAAAGAGTGCTTCTTGTAAACAAGCCATTGAAATTCTGTTCTTTTGCATAATACAGCTGGATTAGTTCTGTTCTGCTTAGTCTCCAGGCCCAGAGAAATGCAAATTCACATGTGGGCGTCTAGCTCATAAACTATACTTAACTGTATTTAAGAGGTCATATAAATGTTATGTTAAAATTTCATCAGGCTTTTACCATTTAATACCACATTATGCATATAAATGCTGATATTCTCATGTTTTTCCTAATATCAGAAAGAATTCAAACACATTTATATACATTAATCATAATATTTAGTGTTTAACTGGTTTATATGGTTCAACTTTACTGAAATTATCACTAACTTTCAAAAACAGGGAATGCTGAATATAATTATAACGCCTTGAAAGAAGTTTGGAACAGCCTATGATCTCAAAGAAAAATAAAATCCACTCCTAAAATAACTAATCTGAACAATGGTTTTACACTTGGAAAGGATAATGAAGTCCTCAGTATATGCGATCTACTTTATTAATTATGAAAAATTTAATTTTTTTTCAAAAGGCTATTAAACTGGAATATAATTAAAAATATAATAGCTGAGAACAAATGTAAATGTTTCTGGAAGTATGAGATTAATAACTCTGGCATAAATGAACCATTATGTGGAATATATTAGTATATTTTTTCACATCCAGCTTTGCCACCACATTCCTGATCTACAGGATCACTTCTATTCAGCACTTGTGTCTCAGCCAATTAAGGAGTGGTAACTGTGTCGTGTTTGTGAACAGATTCCAACAGTTATTTCAGGTATTAAGCAAATATTCTCTAACTTTAAATTATTTAAAGTCTTGACCCAGGAGTTCTGAGGAGTGTTCTTGGAGTTTCTGTTTCTGTTTTTGTCAGCAAAAAACTGGAGCTGGTTGAACGCTGTTTGTTATATTTTTCTTGTGTCTGGATGATTTATACAAATGCATTCCTGTATTTTCCTTATCATCCTTTCTGCTAACTAGTTTGAATATTTCTCTTTAATTTTTCATTATATAAATCTTAGTGAAGAAATATGGGTGCTTTAAGGCTTTTATACACCTCATAAAAATCCTTCAATTATTTTCCACAGTGTAACATCCAGAAATCTCCAGCACACCCTGCGGCTGGATCTGCATTTCAGTACATCCTGCTCTAGGCAGATTGGACTTGTTGGCCTGATTTCATTTGCAAGGAAAATATGCTTCAATTATCTCCATGAAGAGACCTGCTAGAACATATTTTTTTAATTTCCTCCCTCTGGAAGGAAATTTGCATGTGCAGTGGAGTGGTGAGCTAGTGCAGTTCCCTACAACATGGAGCTGAGACTGAAGCAAAATACACTTTGTGCCAGAAATGAAGGATGCAGTGCAAAGCATCCTTACCTCAAAGGCGTAGCCTTTTACTCCATAATATATATTGCATAGTTACATGTCACCATCCTGCCGCATTTTCGTGCCTCATCCTCATGGATTACAACACTACTAATAAATTAATTGAGTTTGGGTCATGAGTTAAACAGACACAAAATGATAAAACTCACAAAACCCCCAAATGAGAGAAAAAAAGTGATCTTAAAATTGAATTATATTATTTTTCAAAGCATGTAAATATCTAGAATTATTTACCTCTGGTCAATGTTAATGCTCAAACAATGATTTGGAATTTCCTGAGAGGAAACCAGCTATTACAGGCTAAATTGTTCAAAAGATCATTGCAGCAATTTAACAGCATAGTTGATTGAATTCCAGTGCCAAGGTACTTTCCCCGTTTATGCACAGTTTTGCAATAGAAGTGTAGCCACTACATATTTTTGTATGTAGTATAATATGGAATGCTGAACTCAGAAACAGATGAAAAATATCCCCCATAACAAGATTTCTCATATTTCAGTTTGTGAGGCCAGTTCTTGACTTACCATTCAGGCCCACGAAGACATCTGTCCAGCACAGTCAGGTGGAGAGGACACAAAGAAGAGGCAGAATATGCAAAGGTGTCAGGAGGACTTGTCTCCTATCCAGAACTTCTTCCTGACCAATTCACAATCTGTAGATACCAGTTTAATTTAATAATTTTTTAAAACACAGAAAAAACTAGATTTTGTTTGGGTACTTCCCCAATTTTTTTAGGTTTAGGTGAAAAGAGATATTTAATTCCCCAAAATTACATATCTAATAGTACACAAATACACAATAGTACAAATAGAATCATTTAGACATTAATATAATTCAAGTAATTTGCAATTCAACTGAGACATTGTAGACCTCAAAAAATTAACTGTTGAAATAATTTATCCATATGGAATTTATAAACATTTTCCCCTTATATGGACCCAGAGATTTTAGAGCACATTTACAGAAGACTCATGGACAGCTGCCTTTTTTAGTAATGCTTAATAATTTCTGTGGTAGTTAGGGTAAGTTAGGTCTGGTAAACGTAACTGCTGCCATAAGCCCATGAAATTTATCAGCTGTGTCTATAAGTTTTCAGTAGATGACCAACCTCTAGTTATGAATGACAGAATGAACCATGAACACAGGAAGTGGACAGGCAAACTATACAAGACAATAGTCAAAAATGGCAGCAGGTCCAGAACCATTTTCTTTTGACTGCTAAAACAGCAACAGCAAGTCAGACACCACTGCCTTCTATTGTTTTGATCTGTACCACTTTAAAAATCTAACCCCATTTTCTGTATTGCCAGACAGTGGAGCCCTGAAAATAGAAGGTAGCATTCTCCTTAGATTTCCCAATCTTTAATTCCTCCCTTCCAGGACAAACAAACTTCTACCTCTACATGTTTTCTGTTCTGTATTTATTCAGTTCATCTTCTAGTTGAACTTACACAAATACAGAAACAAATAAATGAGAAATTCAATTGGAGATTCCTGTCAGAAGAGAGAACTGGGGATCATCTGGTTTTGTCTAAGATAGAGTTAATTTTCTTAGCTGCTGATACAGTGCTATGGTTTTGGATGGGAATAATGTTGATAATACAATGCTTTAGTTATTACCGAGCAGTGCTTACTCCAAGTTGAGGATTTTTCTGTTTCCCAGTCTCTGGCAGTGAGGAGTTACACAGGAAGAAGGGAAGGAACACAGTCTGGACAGCTGACCCAAACTGGCCAAAGGGATATTCCAAGGTACAGAAAGCCATGCTCAGTATATAAACTTGGGAGAGCTAGTTGTGAGACAGGAGAGAGAATAAATTTCTACAACCTTTCAAAATATATCTAAAAACTGTCTCATGATATTGCCTGAAAATTCCTGTGTGGTTGATTAGCTATGACAAACCCTCCATTCAATAACATTTTCAACAATATACCTAACTAGTTTATGTTTAAAACACTTGAAATGTAGTCCCACAAAAATTCTTTCTTGACAACTATGTAACTAAATAACTTTTCAGACAGTTTGTTTTGTGAAGGAACTTATTCTTGGATCCTGTTTTAGTGAGTTGTCACTCTAGTACATCTAGCTTGCTCAGTGTAATGTTCTGTTGTTCTCCACTTAGCCTGTGTAAGGATCATTCAAAAATTTTGTAAAATTTACAGTCAAAAATTTAAAGTTTTTTCAACCTAACCCAATTACTCTGATTTTTGAAGTTAAATTTTGCATCTTAATTCCTTATACAGACTGTTTAATAATTTATGGGACAATTTCAAGTTAGCTTCTTGAAGATTTTTTCTTTTGGACAGAAAAGAAAGAAAAAGAGTGATCTTGTAGAGCATGGAATTAGAGATAAAGTCCCTTTTAATATTTTAATGACCTAACATTAAAAAAAAAAAAAATGTTTCCCCATTATTCTGAAAGACAGATAACTAGAAATAATGTTTTAAAAATAATTTGAAATCATACAAATAAACTGCCTCTAGATGAGAGAATGTCCTCCTTTCCCACAGTCATTAAAACTGCTAATTATCTGGGGGGCAGGGGCAGGGAAAGTCTGTGTAATATGATTACTGTTCAGTAAAGTTTTCACTGAGAGAAAAATAATGGATATACACTACTGTGAGAAATGATATCTGATCCAATGAGCCTGAACTTCTGCTGTATAGAAACCTAATTCAGTTGCACAATGTTATGCAGAAATAAGGGAATATGGAGGAAATCAGATGGTTCATCCCACAGAGCTCCTTCCACAAGGGGGAGATGAAACTGCATGTGAATATCAGACACTGTAATCATATTAACATGCTTAATTTAATAATGTACCACTATTTTCCCTGCTCTGCTTTGGAATTCACAATGGACTATATCTTTAATGTCCAAGTACTATCTCATGATGGCATTTTTGCTAAGGTTTTCACCCTTTAACAAACATTTTGCCTCTTGCTGGAGAACAGGTAACATACCGAATTTAGTCAATATTTATGTACACAGACAACATATACATGTATATACAGTCAATGTTGTGCAACTTCAACGGCATTATGTCAAGCAGCTGCACCAAACACTTTTCCTTATTTAACATCCTCCATGTTCATGATTCTTATAAATATAGACATATTTTTAAAAAAGCATTAAGTTGTTACCAATACAGAAGTCACTTTTAATAGTTCAGGTTATGAACCATGTAGCCACTTCTACATGTTCATTTGTGTGAAAGTAAGTGAGAATGAGTTTTATTGTACAGATTTGTAACTATTTAGAGTATCTATGAACACTGTAGAGTAGTACTAGGGTACTAGTTTTTTAACTTGCTTAGTTTTCTAAAAGAAGATACTAGCTCTAAATGCCAGACTATCTTTGTAGACAGAGAGGAAACATTGTTACCTTGTTTCTCACCTACCTTATTTTTGTCTATTTTTGTCTCTTTTTGTCTCTTTTTTTTGTCTTATTTTTGGCTACTTTTACAAGGTAGGTCTAGTAAGTACGCTTGTAAAATATTTTGTCTTCCCTCTCCAACCCTTTCCTTCTTCTTCCCCTTAGATTTTGTTGCTGGTGATGACACAGTACTGTCTGGGATATCCCTTTGGTCAGTTTGGGTCAGCTGTTCCAGCTATGTCCTCTTCCATCTTCCCGTGGCCCTCCAGCCTCCTTGCTGCTGGGGTCAGGTGATGAGCAGAGAAAGCCTGACTCTGTGTAAGCACAGCTCAGCAATCTTGAAAATATTTTCGACACTGTTTCCAGCTCAGGTCACCTCTGCACTTACATTGTCTGTCCATGTACAGCACTTCCTCTAGGATAAGAAAAAAAAATTGCACTTATAATTTACTTCTTTTAAATCTTTCTTAAACTAAAAGGAAGACAGACTCTATGCTATGTTTTCTAGGATTGCTTTTATCAGACAGCTGCTTGTCTACAGATAACTCTTGAGACCTGTGCATTGAACAGTATAAATTGTCTAATTTTCTCATTATATTCTTTAAAACTCTATGAAAGTATTTGGTCTCTTTTATCTCTTTATTTCCTTCAATAATCTAAGTTCAACAAGTTTTTTTAAACTGCAAGTGTTTATGTTTTGCAATTTTCGAATTTTTTTTTCTGTATTTAATGACTTTAAGGAAGCAAGATAATTTGTTTCTTCACAAAAATGTATGCTACAAGAAATATTGCCAAGTCTTAAAAACAGTTCTATTCATATAGCTTCTAGCAAAAACAACTGATTTAAGAAAAAGTTAATTGTCCAAAGATATTTAAAAAATTCTTGATCACAGTCAGGAATAATTTTTTTTTTTTTTTATTCCTAAAATATATAGATTGTAGGCTGGTGCAAGTATCCACTCATGAGCACTTGAACCAGAAAAGCATATAGATTTTAATCAAGCTTCCTGACTTTTGAGAAACACTTAAATCCTTTTCTTTCTTTCCATGTAATCAGTGCTCATCTTCAAAATTAAATTCATTATACTCTTTCATTGCTAATCCTGGCAGCAGTATTTAATTCCTGATATTCATTAGTTCTTCAATCAATATGTTTTATTCACACAGACATTTAATTATTGGATATCTGATAGCTTGAATGCGTTTGTGCCTGTGAGTACGTGACAATGTGTATAAAGTGCACATATTAGGATTATGTAATATAAAAAAACCCAATGGAAGTAATTTTTAAAAATATCAGCCAGAAGGTCAAGCTTCAGAAATAATTTCCAGAGGAGATTAAAGTATAGTAGGCTTTGACTACCTCTGGGAAACACTAAAATTGTCCTGCTTTGAAAAAGTTGTTCCACTCTAATCAGAGAGACAGTCACAGCCTACAGACTAATAATTTCCCCCAAATATTCAAAACTGCAGATCAATCTATTTATAGGCTTAAAAAAAAAAAAAAAAAGAGACAAGAAACCAAACCCACAGCATAACCATGACTCTAATACGTGTACATTTTCTGAAAACAAAGTACACTCTCATCTTGAAAACCCACTAAGGATCTGGAAGTCACCAGTGCTTATTACACAGGAGGAGCAAGTATTGAATAGCAGCAAAAGCAAAATAAACAAAAACAAGCAGATAGCCTTGTCTTTGGAGCTGGATTACTCATGTGTAAATTAAGCACATACATAAATGAGATTTTTCGGGTCTAGGGCCCAAGGCTACAATTTGCGATGTCTGATTTGCAAGAAAATGATTTTCTCCATTTTACCAATTACGTTTTGCTCAACTCACAATAGCTTCCAAGCAGATCATTAGCCAAATAGCAATTACCTTGGGCAAAGAACACCTCTTAACAATGCCCAAATTATTTGGCTCATGGAAGCAGTGCTACTTGTGAAATTAAACTACAGCTGAAAAGGAGAGTTTTAACAAGAAGCTTACAGTTTTAAATAATTTCAAATACAATTTTTTTTCAAGAGTAATATTTAGTTCTAGGCATGTTATAATTTCAGTATTAGCAAAATGAGATTTACATTAGTACTGAATCATTTGTTTTGGAAAAATCTGATATCCTGTAAATTGAATGTACCAGCTGCTGGGTACCTGAAGTTTTGTTTTAATAAGACCATTAATTATAAAACAAGACAGGTGCTAAAAATTCATAATCTTAAGCTGGAAAAGGAATAATCAATAGAACTGTTGACTATACACCTGCCATATTAATCTAAATTTATGAATGTTTTACCATTCAAATTTGGGAATTTATTACATAAAATAATATTGCAAGTCCTAATAACCACAAATGCTACTAAAGAATGAGAAGAAAAATTTAAAGGGTAAGCTTATAAATTAATGTATAACCTGCAGAGGAATAGAAATTTCTCTGTAGTCCTTCTTAAGACAAGGGCAAATTCTTTCTGCAATAAAGCCACAGATACTTTTCTGCTGAATACATCGAAGATTAAAATTAAACTAAACTTTTCATAAACAGAGCCAGGAGTAAAATATGACAACAGTTTTGTTCCTTGCAAGCATACCAAAGAATGTGAATTTATTTTTAAGGCACCACTGCCAGCAGACCTTCCAAACCGCTGACCTCAGGGCCCATAGGAATGATGGAAAAGCAATTTCCTTTTAAAATGGATGCTAAAGAAACTTATAAACTGGTCATCTATTAATTCAAAATTAAGAGGAAAAGTAACACGCTAACCTGTACCTCAGTCACTTGAGTTCTCTGGGAGAAATTTTAGCAAATAAATTCCTAAACTTCATTTTTCCTAGGCTCTTCTGGAAGCCAGGAATACATTCCTTGTAAAATTATTATTAGCCTTTCTCTCTGAGTAGTTCCTGACCCTTCTGCTGTGGCAGATTGTGGGATGAGATTATGAAGTGCACCCACAAGCAGGAGGAAAAAGAACATGCATTCTCCTGAGGACTTGTCTGCCTGCAATACTTTAAGCACAAGGCAGTAACAAAAGCCTCTGCCCACCCCATCCCTCCAGGCCTGAGGAGGGAGTGCTCATCTCACAGAGAGGGAGGGAGGTTGTGAATCACAGAAAGAGACTTTGTTATCTGACAGTGGTACATTGACTCTCAGATTGCATTTATTCATATCTGAGGGAAATGGCACTTAGGATGTACTGTAATGATGCTTTGAATACATTTCTTCAGCATTGTATAATTATCACACATCATATTTAATATCTGAGTAGAATCTGTGTCATAAAATAATGTCAAAATAGGGTTTGTTGTTTCTTTTTTTTTTTTCTGTTCTATTGATTTCCAAAAGGTCTAACTTTCAAACTTGTTGACTAAAATAGCAGTCAGTATTTTATTTTATGTCTTATCTTGCTTTTATTAGTTCACACAAAGGAAAAGAGCTCATGACTGCTTTTGGTTATTCTGACAGTTCTGATGTCAGCACACCTTTGTAAAAGCAAAACAAAAAAAAGTTCTTTTTTTTTTAACTTGGACAAACAAATAACCATCAAAAGTTGAATGAAACTGCAGACATGTTCTGAAGTGATTTTTATTTTTAGCAGTTACAATTGACAAGTTGCAACCAACTGAAAACGTCATGGCTGCAGATATATATAATCATTACTGAATGATAGACTTATTAAAGAAAGACTAGAATGATAATTTTCAAATGAACACTGTCTCTGTGGATCTTTTCTTGAGAACTGTAACTAACAACTTTTTGGTATAATGCTTATGATATTCTTAATATGGTAATTGAAAAGCTTAGTGGGGTGAATAGATTAATGGAGTGAATTCTATTGTCGATAGTAAAATTTGGACAGCAAAATTTAGACTCTGTACTGCAAATACATCTTTGTGCTCAGTATATTTCAATTCAATAAGTATAGAACTCATGGGGAATGTTACTACTGAATCAATTTGTCTTATTTAAAATTTTGGCTGTATATGAAGAATCACCTTTTAAGCTATGCTGTTTGATTCTTCCTCAGTGCTCTTCACAAGTGCTTTTCACTACTGTTTATCTATAATACCAGAATTAACATATGGTAAACAAAGAAAAACCACCAACAACAAAAACAACAAAAGAGTAAAATCAATCAGTTACATTCCCTTTGTTTATTTTTTGGTGTAATCAGCTGAAATTAAATATCAAAAGAGTACAGTAGGCTTTGTACCTAGTAAAAAAACTGCATGAGTAACAAAATGTGGAGACAAAAATTCTAAATTGATATTTTGATAAAAATAACAGTTGTTACATTGAAGATCTGTCTGCTGACTCACTTTATTATTTTTAACAGTACCATAGTGCTGTATTTTCATTAAAATGGTGTTCTGAACAACACTGGGTCTTTTGAACTTGCTTGAGAATTATAGTCAGAAATCTCTATGACCTTAGCTGCACTAACCATCTGCCAATATTATCAGGGGTAGCTTGCTGAAGCACAAGCATGGGAATTCCATATTGCTTGCAGAAAACCAGTAAGAGTGGGGCATTGCCATGTCATCTAGAGCAGCTGACTGGTGGCACCCTGCCTAGGGGTGGCAGCTTGTGTCCTGCTGAGATTGAACAACCACTTGTTTCTTCCTGTTTCCCCTTCTACCCATCACTTTTTTTTTATCTTATATATCTTTGTGTGTTCCTTTAAGATATATTTTACATATTTTCACTTTTTTTTTCTTAAATCCTATGCTTCAGGTGATACATCACAAAGTTCTAAATCTTTTTAGATCCATGCAAGTCTGATGGAGCACCATACTCTTTGCTGTCTTCTTCTTTGTGACAAATTCACCTCAGAATATGTAGGAGGAAAGTATTTGAAGCATGATTCAAAGGGCAAAAATTGTATAGTAATATTTTGTTTCTGCTCAGTGCCATCAAAATATTTGGGGGAGTTTCCTCATGTTCTGAACACTTTTACCTCTCTCATATCTCTCATACATAAATAAATGTCTACCACAAACTAGCTCATGCTGTGAGCCCAGACCCACCTATAGTGCCTGTATATATTATCTACCTGGATCCTTCTGGCCTGGACATTTGCTTTTTCTGACTCCTCTCCCTGAACTGCAAAGTCATAAAACTGTCTTTAGGTTTGTCTCATGTCATTGAGCTCATGGTTTGGGCCATCATCTGATACCTTGTCATGAGCTTGAAGGTTGTCAGGACAAATGTGTGGGATTAGATGGTGGTAGAGACCCAGTTTCTGGAGCCCTGGTGAAGAATGTGCCTTGCAGCATGTGACTCCTGGCTGCAGGAGGCTTCCATGACTATTGTTTCTTTTTAGGTTTTTTTTCTTTTTTAGTAATTAATCAGTAGATACCAAACCCACTGAAAAACTACAGCCTACAAAGGAAAGGGGGCAGTGACTTAATGCTTTAAGGAAGAAGATAAGGTGAGAAAAGATGCCTGTCAGGCAGGCAATGAATATCTAACTGGGTGTATGGACTGGAATCAGATTCAGGAATGTAACAGGCAAGTCCATTCAGCTCTCTCTGTCTGGGTCTGGCACACAGGCACAAAGTATACTTAACAGACAGACATGAAGGTCTTTTGCCACAATATATAATTATAGCTTATTCACTCTGTGTTTGCCATTTGAGACCATGATAACCTAAAAAAAAAAGTATATAGGCTGAGCAGGTGGACCTTATGCATGTGGGAAGCAAGTAGCTAACTTACTACGCTAGATGCCATCTTAACACAGTTAATAATTTTTGAATATTTTTAAGATTTCTTTGTAGCTAATTTCTATCTCTTGAAAAAAATATTTTGATTCCCAGCCATTTGAGTTACTGTAGATAAGAAATACATGCTGAAATATGTCTGCAGGCTTCTAACACAAGTGCTCATCCAATATGTGTCAACAAGCAAAACTTTCAGAGCAATAATTAATTCAGTCAATACAACTATTTCTGGCTTTTAAATCCACATTTAGAATTCACTTACATTACTAAGGAGATTGGACATTAATTAGACTGTGTACCTCAGACTGATAAATTAATAATCTGAAGTGTTTACTACATATAAACATAGAACGTGTGTCAACTATTGTAAGAATTTAATAGCCAGTAACAAGGTAGTATGAAGAGTATGCTGAAATTAGAAATTGTAAGAAGAGACATTCTATCACAAAAATACGCCTTCATGTGGATTGCACTTTGTCTTTTCTTCAGGTTTCAGGATTTATTTGCTACTTAAAAAGTGAGGTAAGAATTATAGGATACAAGCTATCTTGCTTTCAGAAGAAGCATGAGAAGAAAACACAAAAACTAGCAGTCATGGAGTTGAGAGCTTGATGGCTGCACAATAAAGACACTCTTCACACTCCCCCCTCCCCCAAAAATTGGTAGGTAGTTATTACATCATTTCACAAGATATGTTGGTTTTTATGCTGGTTTATCTACATCATAAATTATTTACAAAAAGAGAAGATAATTAAATATATTAAAATATACATTCAATATATTTGTAATATTTGTAAAGTATGTGTTTCTTTTGTTAGTTCAATGAGCACAATGTACTCTTCATCATTGTTTTATTTTTTAAAAAAACAACCAAGTAACTTTACAGCTAACAAAATAAATAATACTAAAATTAAAATGTTCATTTAATTTACAATTAAGATATCAAATATGTTAGCAGTTTAGATAACTGTGTGTATTCTTTGGGCAAGGCTAGCAGCACCAAGACAAACAACTTCAAAATAATGTGCCAGGAATTTTTCTGAACATTATAAACTTTTACAGACTATCTTCAGGATATCAAGTCATGACTTGTTTGGTTGTTTGTTGGTTTGTTTTTCTTCCTGCAAGGCTTGACTATGAGGCACAAAGAAAGAAAATTGCAAAATTAATAGATATAGTCAGTCTACTGTGAGCAAAAATCATCTGTTATATTCAATAAGATATGCTTCATACAAATATATTGGATTACATAGACACTTGTCTAAGGGTATGTTTGAATTCTTGCAACTTTTCAAAATAAATTTTCACTTTCAATTATATATTGTTAATATAATATTAATTTTATTTTTGAGACATTGCCTTCATTATTTTGTTCTCTTCTATTCTTTTTATTGATTTCTGAAATCAGGGCTGTTAATTGGAATTTATTAAGAAAACAAACAAAAAAAAAATTAAATGCAGTTTCCTGAGGAATAAAACTAAGTTCTGAAGGGGATATACACAAATATGCTATAACTTAAGGTTAAGATCTCAACTGACCCTGGTGTACTTCACTAAGATGATGTGTGTCTGCTTTTCCTGATATCTGATATTGTTTACTAAGAAACAATAAGTATTTTTTAAAGCGTAAAAGTGCATAAGCATATATGTTGATATCATTAGTAAAAGGAATAAAAAATTAAAAAGTTATCAGCAATATATATAATTGAATCAGCAATCAAGTATGTGTGTAAACCATGTTGAAATGTAAGTGGTCTAAGCACAAGCATCAATTAATTTCAATGAGGAAATTATAGTTGTGAAAAATAAAGCAAAGCACACCACTACTTTTCAAGTTCACCTTTTTAATTAAACAAAATCAACACAGGATCTCACACTTAATGAATATGAACAGAGACAAAACTAAATTCCTTAAATTAATTGAAAGATTCCCACAAGTATGTGATAAATTCTGTGACTTTTGGGGGGAGTTTTTTGTTTTTGTTTGCTTTCTTGTTACTGAGTCTCACGCTAATTTTTGACAAAATTTAAATCCTTGATCAGTGCTAGTGGTTTTTTTCAGTAGTATTTTTTTTTCTAAGGAGAAAATTCATTATTCTTTGTTTAATGAACTTAATTTAAGCATCCATACAGGTATGAAGTTAATATCATACATTACAATATATGTGAATGTCCAGCAAAACCTGAAGACAAGAAAAGTTTTACTAGTATGTTAGATATGTTCTTTAAAAGATATTTGAACTTGTTTTAAAATAATTCTCTTTGGAATTTACAGTTTGAAATTAATCTTGGAATTCAAATAAAATATACCCAGTACTCTGGATATTTAATGGTCGAGAAAAAGCAAATTTTCCTCTGATTTTTTTGAGTAATGGTCTTCATTTTAAATAAACTAAAAAAATCTGAAAAGGCCAAAATAATATCGTTTTCTTGTTAATATTGAAAAAAAAAAAAAGTTGAAATAGACTGGAATTCTATATTCCTGAATGGTTTTGAAGAAGTCTGCCTGGTATTGGAATATTGCCTACCAAAGAATGGTACAGCAAGGCAGTCCCCTTCAACGTCTATAGTTTTTGATGAACAGTCTTAAGATTCTCTGACTATCGAAATTTGGGGAAATTTGCTAAAGTAGATCTGTTAAAAACTGTGAATACATCATAAACACTTACTAGTATTAGCATCAGGGTTTAGTATGAATGCAAAGGTTTTATTTTACAGTTCCTATGAGAAGACATTCTTGTGATTTCTCGTAACAAAAATGGGTGTGGAACATTGCAGGACTACTATAATTTTTTCTTCTAATCAGTCTAATGGAAATATCTGTAGTTCAGGCAACTTGATTCATGGCAAAATTGTTCAAATCAGTGTGCACTTTATTCTAAGATGTGATACATTATATAAAGAGTAATATGACAACTGTCCTTGGAAATCTGGACATAGTGACTTCAGCTCTATGGAACAAATCCAAAGATTTGTGAGGCTTTAATTATTAATTTTTTGGGGGCATTTTGAACAATTTTATGTTCTTTCTAATAACCCTAACAAATTAAATTTTAAAATTAACAAATTAACAAACCAGCAAATTAACAAGATGAAATTATTTGAATTCTTTCCATTCACTACTAATACAAGTATACAGTGACAGGCACCAATGAGACAGAAGGCAAACAATAGTTTCAAACTATCTCTGGGCTTTATTTTGTCCACTGAGACATAGGCATAAATACTGAAAAAATACAAATTGTTAAATAATTTCTTAGGAAAAAGTTTTGTATTTGAGAGTATTTGTCTCAACAACTTTAGGAATGTTATATTTGAAGACCATGACCAAGCCAATGGGGCATAGAAAACTATCCATCTTTGCAACAATTTGTCCTTTATTGTCCATAAAGGAAATTTCAATCTGTAATGCACTGCAAAGAATGGCACAGAGTCCTGAATCTGCTTGTTTTCATCTGTATCCCCAGATGAAACCAAGACCACAAGCAGTGAGTCTTTCATGACAGGCTCTAGACAGATACACACAAAATGTTCCAGCTTTGTGCTTCACTTCCAACAACTGATAAAAAATCATTAAAAAACTGTCTGTTGCCTTTTTGCTAAAAAATCAATGTAGCTATGGGAAGAAATTCAACCATTAATGTAACAACTGTTTATGTCATTGGACCCAAAAAGTCATATCTATAGTTATTTTTGTGACCTTTCCCAAATAAAGAAATTTTGTAAGTACCTGAGGGTGATATATTATATGGAAATTTCAAGATATCCAGTTTTCTTTTCTCTTCATAGCTTTTGGACTATTGTTAGCATTAGGTTTCTCTGGGGTTAAAAAAAAAAAAAAAAAAAAAAAAAGTGAAAACTTTTGCACTAGGTTACTGTTATTTTTCTTTCATAGTTCTGGTTTGATTGCTATCTTAGGGATTGGTTGATCAAGGATTCTGTGCTACATTTCTGATGGTTCCTTATATATATATTATTTTTTTTTTGGTCTGCTTCTGAAGCATTTAACAAGGTTTTCTTAGCCTTTCAAGTTCATTTAGCTTGTGAAAGTTGCAGCAATGTCAGCTTCCAATCTTATGCCTTGGGAAGCAGAGGGAATTGGAGAGGTCAGGGGCTGCTGGGCAGCAGCCAGCTATTAGAGTATAAAAAGTAATAATAGTCATGGCTCACTAGAGAAGGTAGCAAGAGAACGCAGAACTGAGCTCATATCAGAGAAAAGAAGTGCTGACTTTGTAAACATAAACAATATATATAAAATACAATCTTTTTCTCAAACTAGTATAGAGAGTAGGTCAGACCTCAATTTATTAACTACAAACCTACCAAATTAGCTACATAGGGAGATTATTTCTTCCCTGTACTATTTCAGGATATTAGACTATAGATAGCTTGTTCTTTGACTCCCCTTCTCCTGTACGATGTTATTTAAAAAGCTAAATTGTATGCTGTCTAAACAACTGGCACATTAGTTGATATACTCTATCTGCTTGGTTATTGTTGACAACTAATGTAAGTTTAAAAGTCAGGGGGAAGGTATCAGCAAAATATTTTGGGATGAAATTAAACATTTAATCACCAGGAGAAGACCTGAAAATGAGGACCAGGAATTACTAAAATATTATGAAAATGAGGAATTATTAAAATATTTCAGCATTTTTTTAGAATAAGTAGTGGTTTTTATCAAAGAGGAACTAGAACTGAATACTCTGTTAGAGTATTTTGAGTTTATCTTGCTCATCAACTGTTAGAAATGGTCAGAGCCTAAAAATGAGGACAGATCACCTACTGTAAATGACTGCAAAACCACTGTGCAGAGTAGTAGCTTTGCCATGTAGAAATCTGACACAGCCCTTACTGTGACACCCAGTATTGATTTTTTTTTCTAGCAAAGATAATTATAACCTTTTAAAGAACTATATCAGTCAGCAATTTAAAATTATACATATTTCCTAATTCTGTTTTTTTATATTATTGTGGAAAAAAAACCCAACAAAACCTAATATTTTCAATTCTACTTATAAAAATTATTGCCTGTGATATATATGAGGTAAATGGAGCACAGCATTACACAGTCCAGTGTTTGAAGATATGGAAGCCCTTGACTTAAGGAATAAAACCTGATCAAGTGATCTGAATTCCAGTTTCTATTCTGTAGCATTACTTGCTCCCAGAATTCTAGAGCAGTATACAAATTTTGACTGAAAGTTTTTTTTTTTTTAATAAATTGAAATATTCAAAATGGAATTAATTATATAAGAACTCCATTTCTCCATAATGTATCTAATTCAGTATAGACACGTGTTAGTAGTTATTAGAAAATAATTAATTAATTAATTGCAATGCTTTCTATACAGAATTCTGTTGCTGAGTTGGCATCTTAACAGGACAGCTTTGATTCAGTGTGTGGTTTGGGTAAATTCTGCCAGGGCAGCTTTTAGTGCTCAGTGCCTTCAGCTGCTCAGCATCAGCATTCCAGACATGCTGTTCACGTATGTTTCACAAGTACAAAAGAGGCATTTTGAGCTGTAAATTGCAATCCAAACAGTGACCTACTGAGTAAATCACTATTCCTCTGTTATCAGCACCTCTTCTTCACAAGTTTGGGGGCAGCTTTGCCATAGCCACTCTGCTGAATGTTTGTGTGACATTGCTTTCATTGTGATAATGCTGCACATGGCGTCAGGATATGACGTACTTTGACGTGAATCTGGCACTTAAGTTAATCTTCCTGATTTCCCTTTATCTCTGTCTATTGGTTACTGCAATCTTTTCTTTGATAAAGTCTTTTTCTCTTTGTCATGGAGTAACAGCTGACTATGACAGGCTAGACAAGAAGGGAAACAAATATTGCTACAATTACTACTGGAAGGCCAGGAGAGAAAATTGCATTTTAGGGAAATGACAATGGCAGGTGTATCATGATGGCACAGACTCTGGGTGTAAGAGTGGTAATTTTGGAACTAGTGATTTACTTGTTTATGTTGACAGATTGTCTTAAACTTCCGAATTGTAATAATGGATTTTGTGACCCTTGGAAAAAAACCCAATTTACTCAGGCAGACCTTCCACACAGGTACACTCAAGACATATATTCTGAGATATTAATAGATTATATTTTTTTTAACAATCAGAGACAGTATTTTCTTCTAAAGCAATTTAAATATTTATTATATCTCAATCTAAACCTATGATTTTAGATTATCAAAGATTAGATTTGTGTTTAATAAATGCACTTACTAGCATGCATACTGGCAATTTTTTTTCATATGGATATCTATTCTGCTTGACTTCCCATTTCTTAGTGATATTCACTCATATCTTTGTCTTTGCCTTTGAGTTAGTTAATCTGAAAAAAACTATATTAAACAGAAAAACCTCAAACATCAAATGTACTGTACACAGAATACCACCATCTTAAGCTGAATGTTTCCTTTTATTACAATTTATGTCAATGATAAGTGTGAGAGAACACTTGATCTATAACATACTTGTCATCATAATGAATTTTTTGCTCTAAGTGAAGTAAGCAGGAAAAGAAAAAGCTTTGCCCTTGTTATTATATAACAAGAGTGGATTTTGAGGTGAGGGGGTGATTTTTTTTTCTTTTCTTGTTTGGTTGGTTGTTTTGGGTTTTTTATTATTATTTTTGTATTTTGATTAAAATTAAGATTAAAAATTGCAAAATGTTATCTTAAAAACAGTGGAATTTATGAACAAGTCTTCCTTCTCAAAAATATGCTTATTTACAATGTCACATCTATGTAAGATTTTTTTCTGATCAAAATATTGCCTTTTCTTCCATTAACTTGTCAGCTACTTTCTGCATTCTCCTTCACATGCTAACATAAAAACTTTTCCCCAGAAGGAAGGTGTCTTCTCATTCTGTTGTGGCACCTACACTACCTTGGTTTCAACATTTTATTTTAATATACCTTTTTAGTTCCTCTGGAGCTTCCTAGTTTCATACTTAAAGCTGGAAAAGCAATAAATTCTTCTCCCTAACAATCTTTAGTTTTTGTGTGGTGGTTTGGTTTTTTTGGTTAGTTTTGTTGTTTTGGACCTTTTTTTTTCAGTGAATAGATGAATAGATCTTCCTTGCAGCTGTATCATTGCCAAAAATTATTTATCTCATTTGTAATTCAGAGATCAATGAAAAATAGTCTACTTCGAAATGTTTATTGTTTAAGTTTTCCTACCTAATGCTGGCCAAATGTGTATTGTAGTACTGCAATTAACAACCAAGTCTTTATATCTCTACCACTCTGGAGGAAAATAAGCTTTGTTACAATTCTGATAAATGTGCAGATGTGTTTTCTTGACTATAAAGCATCTCACTCTCTTTAAAGGGATGAGCCATGCAGAGATTTATTTTTTCTCTTGAGTCTTCATTCTGCCTTTTGTCTGAATTATTTTGAGTCTATCCTGCTCATCTAACAAGTTCAGATATTTAATCAAACATTGAATGCTTGGTCACAGCTTATCTGAACCTCTCACTTTGGAAATCTGACATAAATTGTATGCCACTTGAGATTCTCACTACACTTTTGATTTTGGGCAAGCCAGATATGCTTGACAACATTGCAGAATTTGTATCAAACACATAGTACAAAAAAACCTCAACAGAACTCTTGCAAATCACAAAGTCATTCCTATCTCCTTTGGGCTTTGGGGAAAAGAATAAGGATTTGCAATCAGAGGAGCCAGAGTAACGATGTCATGAAGATGCTTGCTGCATGAACACAGTGGAAGATCTTACACACAGCCTTCATTTCCACTGATGTTTTTTCACATTTCACTGTTGTTTCAGGACATCTACTTATTTCCTCTATTATGTATTGCTCTGATGACGTCTGAGCACATACAGATTGAAGTTTGGGAGAAGTTAAGGTAAACCTAAATACCTCCCTAAAGAGATTGAGGCTTGAATATATTATGGCACACTGGAAATAGGTATTGCCAAGACAAGAGGGATCACAGACTTCCAGGTTTGACTTGATTCTCCTTCCTCTAACAGCAGACTAACTAGTTCCATGTATTTATTTTGTCTCTACACACTTTTATTGATTGCTCCCTCCCTGTCCCCTGTACGGACATCAAGCTTAGAGTTAACAGAGAAACAATCCCAACATATGAGAAATAAATGTCTCTTTCCTTCCTGATTGGATTACCTTTAAATACACTTTGTTCATTATTATTTGGTTCAGTGTTTTCTATAAAACATCCAACACATTGGAAGTTCCTCATTTTACTGCTACAGACAGTACAATTAACAAAGCATTGGGACATCACAATAATTGAACAACAAAAGAACATTTAGTCCATTCTTTTTACACATGCATTGTTTCTTCTGACAATCAATCTCTGTGGAATTAAAAAAGATAGCCCAGCAAAGGTGACATCTATAACATTTGATGTTTAATTTTTAAACTATTTAAGCCATTAAGGTAATTCCACAAGGTCAGTCTGAGTATTCCAAACTTGATTTCAGTTGCAAAAATAAAGCCACTAGGCCACAGGTATAAAAAAGATGGGATTGTACGGTAGTGTTCTTCTGTGTCATTAAGACAATGCATAATAATGTTTTTTAAACATCTATCAATAGAAAACTATGAGAAAAGAACAGAGCAGAAATGGATAAAAATTGTGAACTATTTTATTAAGCACTCAAACATGAAAAAGGACAATAAATGAACAACAAATTGATCACATTTTTATTTAAAATTAATTCTATTCTATCTCA
The DNA here is from genome assembly GCA_013398615.1 of Brachypodius melanocephalos. Lineage (NCBI taxonomy): Eukaryota > Metazoa > Chordata > Aves > Passeriformes > Pycnonotidae > Brachypodius > Brachypodius melanocephalos. Next base: position 37,822,527 of record VZSR01003803.1, read on the forward strand.
CCTTTCTAATAAAGAAGGGTTAACTTTATATGGCAGGATTATTTTGTTCCACAAATCAAAACTAACAGTTACATGCTTTATATGTTTTTTGGCCTTGAAAATAGTTTTCACATAATCTTGAAAGTGTTTACTCTTTTTCTTTATTACTTCTTTCTTTATTTTGGCACCATAATTCTGTATAACAATATATGAACAACACAAATTTAAAATATTTCCATGCCTGTATGATTGTTTGAATGTCGATTCACTCTTGCAGTGAAACAAAAATATCATAATTAGTTAACACATAATATTTTATAAAACATATTCACAGTTAAAAGAAGTGTCACATTTTCCTTTTCCTGAGATAGCAAATTTGAGCTGGTTTTAGCACCTAACTAATCAGTTTCTAAATAAGATTTTCATGAATAATTTTTTTTCCCTATACTAAGCACTATGCTCTCCTTTAGTCCTTTTTTCCCATCTTTTTTTCTTTCTTTTCAGCATGTAATGTATTCCTTTTTGTTATCATCATAACCTTTTTTTTTTTTTAACTTTATTTATATCTAACTTATTCCCTCTTGTCCTATCATCTTTTCTTCTAACATTATGCAATCTGGTTTGACTGCTGCTCTCCTATCCTGTTATGTTTCTCCTGTCACCTCAGGTCTTTGTTTCATCATTTCTTCCTACCCTTTATGTTTCCACTTTTATGTTCTCTTTTCCATTTTTAAAGGAGTATTCCACTACTTTGAACTGTTGCCTGGAATTTTCATTTTCTTACCCAAATAAAAGGTCTGCACTTTGACTCTACATTCATGACAGCCTTCTGTCATTTACCTTCCTTTTTTATTTTCACTTTTTTTTTTTCTGTTTACTGTGTTCTTATACTAATACATTTTTAAAAATATTATTAAAAATAAAATTTATAAACATATGTTTGTATATGTGCTTTGTTTCTGACAAGGACATCTATGGTGCATTTACCTCATCACTCTCAGATGTGACAATATAAATACTTACACAATCTTTTGGCCAGTCCACAGATAACAGCTGATGTTAGGAAGGAATTCTATGATAGAAGAGTCAGATACAAACACCTATAACTGTTCTTCTTTTTTTCTAAGAGAAAATCTTTGTGTTTAGACCCTTCTGCTTTAAGAAAATAGTATCAGAGATGATGAGAAATTCCCAACACATGTATACTGCATGAATAAACATTTGGGTGAGTGGAGAGTCCTGCATTTACATTTGAAGCTATATCTGTGAAGCATTTTACATGAAATTAAATAGTATTAATATAAGAATATACACGCAATGTGGTAGATATTTAGTCTCCTTATTTACATCTGTTTTTCTTGCCAGATTGCACAGAGTGGTCTTAAGCCAAAAGTCTTTTCTTATATTTTATAATGATGAAGTTGCTAGAGTTTGGATCAGTAATTAAACACACTAACTAAAACCTTTCAATCACGTGAGAAAAAAAAAATCCTAAAAATTAGGAGCTGTCAACATCATAAGGTCACATAAAGATTTAAACTCGTCTAGGCCCTGTCTCCTTTTGGAAACAGAATGGTTGCAGTCAATTAGTAATGCAAAACACATTTTGCTTAGTATCACCAAAACTTTTACTTTGCAATTGGTGAATCAGTTGTAAAATAAAACTGACAAAAATTGTCCACATTGTATGATACCTTCTGACAGTTTTTCAAGACTATTTATCTTCTCTTGCCATATATGTGAAAATTTAGAGAACAGTTATTGGGAAAGCTGCCAGTCTGTTTCTTGTCACAAGAAACCTGCATTTACTTTTTCTGAAAGGGAGAAATTCAGGTAGCACTGAAGACTAAAATTAATGGTTACACTGTTTATGCAGGGAATATACAAGAAAAATAAAACTGTATTATTTGTTGTAATAAATGAAATAATTTCCTTAAGAACCCATTTTAAAAAATGTATTACCTTGTCAGACTGAAGTGCTGTAAATTTTTTACAGAACACAAAGCAGCTTATAGCTTCTTTTGACAATTATATAATAATTCCTCTTTCTAAATGATTTTTAAGGGAACTTTTAAACAAGATTGCAGATGTTAAGAATTTTCTTTTCTTGAAAGAATCTACCTTTCTTGCACTGCCAAATTATGCTGAACCTCTATTTATTAATACAATTCAACTATATTTCTAAAATATAGCTTGAAAGAAGGTTTGAATACAGAATCAAAGATATAAAAGCAGTCTCACTGTAAAGAAAGGTGATATAAATTTACATTGTGATTATCATTTGTATGCTGTTCTGGTGAGGTTTTTATATTTTATCTTAAGGTTATAAGTACACAACAGGTTAAGAAAATGTTATTTTAATTGTTAAGATGATTAAGGTTATTAGGTTGATTACATAATGTGAATTTGTTAATTTGTTGCTTTATTTATAGTGAGTTTTATATGTTTTAATATGTTCTTTTGTAATTATTGGAAAGATACGTATCACTCTAGGATCCTAGGACACCTCTCTAGTTTAAAGCCATGATCTTGATCACATCTTGACTTTACCTAGTGGGATTTTTATCAACAAACCCAGATGTTTTCTGCACCAAAAAATTAGACACAAATTCGGCCTTGACAATTCGGCCTCGTGGAAATAACAGCGGGACCAACTTTCAGAGTGAGCCTGAAACTTCCCCTACCCTACCCTGGCTTACCCAACCTTGCACTACTGAGTTCGTGGAACGGATGTCCCCCATGCCTGCACCCTGCAGAAGTTGGTGTTTGCAATTGATGGGTCCTGATCCTGCAGAGATTGTGCTCCCAGTACAGCGGGAGGACTTTGATTGGAGCCTTGCAAACAGTGTGTCACTGCAAAGTGCTCTGGAAAATTTCACAGGGCAGATCACTTATCATCTGCCCAGCCACAAGCTCTTGCAGGTGGCAAAAACTACAGAAATTTCTTTGTGGCCCAAAAATAGCCCTGAACCAGTGCAAGGACCCACCGTCTTCACTGACGGGTCAGGAAAAACAGGGAAAGCCATTGCCACCTGGAGGGATAGATCTGAGTGGCAGGTCCTGGAAGGCCATGAGGATGAGTCAGCCCAATTGGTGGAATTGAGGGCTGCCATCATGGCATTTCAAAAATTTTCCCAGCAACCTTTCAAATTGGTCATGGATTCCACATATGTAGCCAACATTTCACAGCGGTTGGGTCATTCAGTTC
>VZSR01003803.1:37826268-37848139 GCA_013398615.1 Brachypodius melanocephalos
AAGAGACTGAACATGGTTCATTTTTCTTTTTAATTTTTTCTTCTTAATAATGGTAAGAAGGATGAGATGTCACCCTGCTTTTGCATGTATTAAACTTGCATTCTGATATTAAAGCTAAAGCCTTCTGATGTTTTGGAACTCAGAGTGAGTTCCCACACTCTTTCATGTAAATGAGAAAATGTTTGCATTCTTTTGCTCTGAGAGGAGCATTTGAGTGATTGAGATATTTACCAATCAAGATGATGAGGTGACATGCTTTTGGCCAATATTTGGCCATCTATGTACAGTGTATATAAATGGAGTCAGAAATTTGAATAAAGAGAATTCTTGCATGCTGACCCTGGGCCTCTTCTGCCCTGTCTTTTCCAAACGCCACGAATGCTGCACCAATTGTGCAACAGATTCCAGTTTAAATTTCTGAAGTAGTTTAAATTTCTTAAGTAGTTTAAATTTCTTAAATAATTTCTAATGAATCCATCGTTATTTCTCATTTACAAATGTTATTATTCATTTACAATAGAAGTCCCACACTAATAAGTTTTAATGGTTCTTACCTCTGAAAAAGCCTAAGTGGTAAATCCAGGCTCATCATTGATTTCCATAAACTAATTAGATTATGGCATGACTTGATTTTCAAAATTGATTATGTACATTTTCACACGTATGCAAGAAATAAATATATATTCTATAAAAAGTAGGTTTACTGTAATGACAGTCTCTTTACCCTGAAAAAGCTTAGAACGGTACTATGATGCACAGTACAAATCAGTATCCATGTGACATCCAAGTTTTCTGGAAAAACCATGATCCTGGTGAAATCCTTTTGTAAAGCTTTTTTGTTTTCTTTGTTTAACAAAGAAATTATTTTCTATTCTTTTCTTCAAAAATGACATTTTCCACCCCCCCCACACACACAATTCTTAATAAAATAACATTTTAACTTTATCACACAGTGCAAAATTCTTTAAAATTCATAACCACGACTGGTTTTTGTTCTATATGAATAGGGGTTGGAATCTTTTAAAATGTATGATATATATGGTAATGACATCAAAGAAATATGGCCTTGATGAATGAAATATTATCAAAACCTGTTTATTAAGGAAGAAGAATGAGAAGGAAACAGTGCCAGGGAAAGAGGTTTTTGTGAAAATGAAATAAAGTAGAAAAAATGGCAAACAGAGAAAGCCAACACCTTCTTACCTACCAGATTGGCAGGTGGGCTGCTTTAGAACATTTTTATGACTCACCACTGTGCAAGTACCACTGCCAGAGGCAGATGGATGAAAATGCCAAGCATATATGAAGAAGGTCAACAACAAATATACTAAGAGAAAAGAAATACAACACTCCTTTAAACATTTTTATGGCACCCTGTGTTGCAGCTACAAGAAGCTGGTTTCTTAAGATAGCCAGGAAGAAAAACCTAGCAGCAAGAAGATGCTTTTGGCATGAAGTTAATTAATTGGCTAGTCTACTATAAATTATTAGCTCCTACACCAGCAGGTGGATGTGCTCCTTAGCATACGGTGTAACCCATTGTACACATAAAAAACTTTGGCCAGAGAGCCCTAAAGTTTTTGTTCAGCTCCAGTACTTGGGTTTCTGTGGTATGAGCAAATATGTGGAGCTGCTGTGTAGGGCACACATCCTCCTGGGTTTTGGCTGAATCTGGTTACGACATATAGCTCCTCTGCCTGTGCCAGGAACACCAGGAGTGCTTCAAAGTATATTGGTTTAGTCACATCTCTGGGACCAGTGTTGCTAAACACTTAACTTTTTATTCCTTGACATGAGCTTGAGAAATTCTTCAATGGCATACAAGTGGCTTTATGACCAGAAGGGACTTCCTTTTAGTAGGTGGTTGTAGATTATTGGGTGGTTCAATTAGGATGAGACATGGGGAATTCTGCCACTCCGTTGGGAATTGGGTTGTTTATATTACAAGGCTGCATTAATTACTATGTTTGCCATTGAGGAGAAAAATTCTGCCAATGGCAGGATGGAGTTTCTCTGTGACATGAAACAATGAGGCTTGTCAAAGAGATTGTGCTTTGCTGCTCTAACCCACAAGATTATCAGAAATGCTAAATTTAAACTGGGAGAAGGGGGAAATCTCAAAGGAGTTTTACTTGTATCATCACTTTTCTAATTGATTGTGGTGAAGCTTCAACATCACAGTTAGAGTAAAATGGAGGAGGTTCAGCAAGAGATCTTTGTACTATTCTCAACTCTATGTGTCAATATTCAGAAACATTTGTCGGCTGCGAAACCAACGTATTTTTCCAGAATAAAGGTATCTATCATATATCTTCACTTGTGCAAAGACTTCATGTAAAACCAGAACATTGTAAAAAACTGGGAAAGGCATTGCTTCAGAATGAAACTGTCATGTACTGTGGAATTTGCTAGGAGAGGCAGTCACAAAGACCACTATCTACTTTATGTTTTCCATTATAAATGGAATAAATGTCAGAATGATGCATTCTAATCCAAATCATCCTGAATTCACAAGATTTTACACTGATGCTGCAATTTTCTATATGATTTTGGGACAGAAGAAGGTGATGAATGTTCCCTAATAATTTTTAGTTCGATAATATAATTTTATTATTCATTACAGTGTTTCATAATAAATTTGTGTGGTGCCCCAAAGGAGTCATTGTCACTTCAAGAAAAGCAGTAGCTCTTACCAAACCTTGCTCAGACACCTTACAAAATGAAATTCCTTGAGGCAACAATTTATAAAAGTGGTTTTGATTGCTAAAAACACTGTAAAGCGGAACATAATCAATAACACAATGAAGTAAATGTCTTTCCTTAGTCCAGAAGAGGTTTCCCTATAAAGCATGTGTTGTCAACAATAATTTATTCTTAATAAAAACGTTCCTATAAAATCATTCTTTTGAAACTTTATGGCTTCAGACTCCAAACTCATTAATTTTCACATCTAGATACAGAGATTTTGGTGTGAGGTCATGAAACCAGCATGCTCAAGGTTGTAATACTAAGCATCCAATGGATAACAATATTTATTTTAAGCTAGTAAGAGAGTTTATTTCAAGAAATACACCTACCGTTTTTTTTTTTTTAATTATTTTCAGTTGTTCTTTGAGGGTATAAAAGTATAAATACTTAATTAATGCTTGTATGTTTATTTTTTAAATAGCTTGACCATGTTGCTTTTAACTGTCTATTTATATTTTCTTTCTTTCACTTCCTTCTGTTCTCACAAGATGTCTAGGATTATTTCTCAGAAAGGTGGTAATAGTGTAAGTAAATTTGTGTGTGCATTGGGATGGAGGACATCTGAGACAGAAAATTACACCAAAAGGTGGATGAAAAGCTGAGTTTGATGCCTTTTATCTGCTATTAGCTGGAGTTCCTGTAAGGCTCTGAATGAGCAGTGTGTGTCAAAAGGAGTTCATGCTTACTGAGATGGGCTGTCACTCCTTTGACATCCTCTCAGAGGTTTTTGTAAACCAGAATATTTTGAGAGATGAGCAAGACCCTAATGATAGGGTGATGATGAAACTAGGTCTCAAAACTCTGTTAAGACTGGAATTAATAACTGAGCATTTTTGATTGAAAGATATTTGAACTCATCAAGATTTAAGGTATAAGGTTTAAATTTTAAGAGTTATCTTTGGAACTGAGGAAACTAATAGCACACCAAAAATAAAGACTTATGAGAATCCTACGATAGCAAAAATTCCAATAAAAACATATGCTTATTTTATATATATAATACAAAAAAGTTGTCAGAATCTTTGGAGAAAAAGAAAAGAAATTTTTGAGACTCTAGACTGAAGATCAGATAAGGAAATATTCAGGAATATTAAAGAGTAGGAAAATACTTAGGAAGACTATTACTCTGTAAGAATGTATGTATCTACAAATTCTGTAAGATTCTGTATGATTCTGACTACAGAAGAACTTGTAAATCTTTCTACAAATCAAATTATTTATTGCACAGTTTGTTTGCTGATGTGTAACACTGTCTTACACTGTGTTAACAAGGTAATATAAATTCTTTACCCAGCCTTGCTCATACCTGTCAAATGAACAACATGAGTTTGCTAATGCTTTCAAAAAATCAGTGTTTCAAGCTAAATATAGAATCTAAAACTGTAACTTAAAAAAAAATGTAGTTCAGATTGAGTTTATTGTATCTTTAGGGTCTTTAGTTTTCTTTATTTAAATGAATAGTGTCATGAGGGAGCTCCTCTTGGACAAATGTAAAAATGTGTTGATCCTGGTGTGGCTGAATATTGTGACACACATATCATGTTTACACTATCAGAAGGAAATATTTTTGTAATTATTTTGACTGAATGGATTCAGTGTGGTAGATTTCTGCCCGTGCCCCAGAAAGTGTCCACCTATTTCTTTTCAACTATGCAGATGCTGCCATGAAAAAAAAAAATTATTCTCAGAGCCTGTCTACTTCTAGTTCTCACCCTTAAGTACCAATGCACTTAATACAGGTCTGTTTCCATGTGTAAAACTTAATTTGGCATATAGAGAATGCTAAAATATCCAATCAGGCCTCCAGTTTTGGATACTTCAAAGAATGAATGTTAAAACATCTGAAGGGGGAGAAAAAGATATTTGAAATCTCTCCGAGACAAATGCTTTGTTTATGGTCAGATTTCAGGGGCTGGCACTTCCTCCTGGATTTAGTACTTAAGCCATATACGATATGCAAAACTGGTCTTTATTTTTTCCCCTGTTCAGGACTTACTGAGGGAAAGAATGGCACTTTGCTTTCTTACATACTAGAGAAGTATTTAATTCATTAAAAAGAAAACTAAACTTGAGAACAAGAAAATAACATAATTTGCAGAGGTTATAAGGGCCCTCTACTTTTTCTTGATTTATAACTAGTAGCTGTTTTCCTGGGCACTCTATCTCAAGTGGAGCATCTCCAAGTAAATAACACGTGGAGACTTGAAGGAAAATTTCTCCATACTTCCCCAGATTCTATCTTTGAATGGACCCTCAACAGAAATGCTGGCTGTTGGCATCTGTTGATAATTATCCCATTGCTTCTGGTTTCCATTTTGAAGTCTGTGTCCGCATGTGCTTTCTAACAGAGGTCTAAGTTCTAATATTGGATTCTGGATTTTAGCCTGGGGAAAACAATACTGCAGGGTTCATCATTACTTGTATATTTATACATAGCTTAACTTCTATATTATTCTAATATCACCTAGGGAACTAAATTTGTAGACAGGGTTGAAAATCTCACCCAATTTTCACATTCAATAAAGTAATGCATGTGATTGATGTTTAAAGCTTGTCATTGTTCTCCACTACACTTCAGTGGTCCTGTCCCACCACATATATGTGTGTGTGTGTATATATATATATATATATATAGTGGGACAGGTGAATGGTGAACTGCTACTACTGCTTTGGAAAAAAATGCATGGTTTACTAAAAAAAAGTGGATGCAGGTCAGCATTTGCATTGCTTTTTTTCATGTAACAAACTTGTATAGAATCTCAGGTTTGACCTGGATACGAAAAAATAGTGGTAAAAAAATGTGAACTTTGAGAGTCACAGAGCCATTGAATTACCCTCCTGAATAGGAGATTTTCTTTCAGACTAAATATTCTTCTGATAGTGTTTGGTGTCAGAAGAGGGAGCTCTTGAACTATGTCACATTTCTAATAGATTCTAATAGATTCTAAAGAATATACCTTTATTCCTAAAGATCACACCTTTGTTCCGTGCATTATTAAAAATGAATTCCCCAATGCTTAAAATATTTTCAAGTAGCCCACTTAGTCAGAATGATATATCCAAGACCTACAAGTGCCTTTTAAACACATATAACTGTGTGAAGAAAGGGGCAAGAAAGGCAAAAAGCTGAAACCAAATATTAAAGCAGAAATAGTTTTCGTCTCCCATTAAATAAAAATCACACAAATGCACACAACCTGCATATAATGAGATGCATATGCATCTCAGAACACATGCAAAGAGAGCAAGTATACACAAATTTTATTAAAAATTTCTGTATGGCATTTCTAAGGAAGGTTATTTTTTGTACATAATAATAATTAAAACACCAAAGTTTATCTGAGAGTCTCTGTGTGCTATCTTCATCAATCAGCCAATAAATAAATCTTGGTTACTTTTTTAGATCAAGGCAAAAATTGTCAATATAAATACATCCATAGTATAAATTGAATTATATTCTTGTGTCATTTCTCAGGAAGAACTTTCAAAGCCAATGTGTAGGAGTTAAGTTAATGCTCCTGACATATGTAGGTCATACAAGATGAGATTTAGTTTACCTGTCCCAGCCACCTGGGTGTTGGGTAGAGTAATGAGATCACTCCTATTAATGAAGGAATGATTTACCCATCCTGACACAAGTATTCAAGAAAAGAAAAAACTTTTTTGTGAACTTAATGTTTTAATTCCTTAGACATGTAGCTCTAATTTTTTTAGTCCAAAACTGGTAATACAATGGCTGAATACAATGACTTCTTAACCCTGACCAGGCTGGAGCTCACCCCCATGCTACTCAGGCCATCCACACAGGGCTGTAGTACATTATGAGACCTGTGAGAGACCCATGTTCTTCTGGCAGGCAGAGACAGATCCCACATCTAGGTCATATCAAATGCCATCAGATGTCCCTGTTAGTGAATTGGACACCTGAATTTGTTTATATGAATCAGAAATAAAGTGTCAATATAAAGAAATAGTGATCTTTAAAGGAGGTGGTGACATATACAAGGTACAAGATGCCCAAAGTTTAACTGAGAAGGATTCTAGGCCATCTGATCCACTTCTGAAGTTTGCTCTTGTTTTGAGGAAGGAATGGTAGAACGGGACCTCCAGAGATGCCTTCCAATCAAAACTATTTTACATTTTTATGAGATTATAAAGACCTTGAGGGTTTATTCTGACCCTGTCAAGATACTCGTAGTGTATTTAAATGTCTTCATGTCTTCACTGATTTTTGTTAGCAGAAAGAGAGGAAATCAGGGTTGGAAGAATATCTGCCCTATATTTCTGAGTATTCTCAGCTGACAACAAGCCAGATGGATATGTTTACTCATTTGTAAGTGTGTGAGCATGGCAGGGATGGAGAGGGCTTACTATAACAACTGATTTCCCATGTAGTTCAAGTCACTGTGTACTTCTGCAAGGATCTATTTACATTACAGCTCTTCTTGTGCTGATGTCAGGCTCAGGACCAGGCAGACTAACCTCTTTTCAAAGATATCAGTAAATATTTAATTTGTTACTGGATGTGAAGCAGACATATCTTTCTAGGAAGAAATTGATTATTAGGATAATTCCCTAAAGGAAGAAAAATACCACAAGTTTATATAGTGAAGCATCATTTTAAGTTCAACAAGAAATTCTGTCAAGCATCTGAGGAAAGAAAGAAGTCAGGTAGATGCAGAATGTAAGGTCAGTCTCCTGAACTATTATGTGATTTCTGTTAGATATTATGGCTTGAAATGTAGCAATATTGTGCTAATAATGGGTAATTAAAAACAAACTTCAGAAGGGAATCCTTTAATGTAGTTAAATAATGTGTTTAAAGAAATAACTTGCATATTTATAAAATATGAATAGAATTATATTGAAAATATACCTCCTGTTATCAGAAAAACTTCCTCAATGAGATTGCTATCTTGTAGCAAGTTATCTTGTAGTGGCTTGTGGAAAAAAAGAAAAGGTAATTTCTTATAAAAAAGAATGTCTACCTAATCAGTTTTCTACTAGACTTCATGAAAATAAATAAAAAAAAAAAATTCTGTAAGCTTTTATTCCTGGAGCTACCAAACTTTGCAGCTGGTGACACTCAGACATTCATATATGCTAATCTGACATGTATATGTAATTCATTCTGATATGACATCACTGGATTAATTAAAGGCACTGCTTACTAGTAAAACATACTTTTGGAAATTAATGCAATTTGGAAAAAGGAAAGAGCCAAGTCAGCAAATTTGATCAGATATGTCCCCAGTGACCATGAAGCACAGTGTGAGAACCAGCATACTGAACTGCATTAACATTTTTTTAAACTGTTTGTTTACATTGTTATTTCATCTCAACTTTTTGATGTTAGAAGTATTAATTAATTTTTCATTTATCAAACAAAAATCCACTTACTTAAAAAGTCTAACTCTCCCTTGAAAACTTTAGAAATACCTTTTATATTTAACTCTTAACTTTTGTGTCAAGTCAAATTGCCATGATTTTATTCTTCAGTTGTTACATTCTGACATATACATATTTTTAAAAAGTAAAAAAAAACCCACCACTCCCAAATCAAAATAATTCCTGTTATACATTTCTAGTATGTGGAGAAACTATTCTGAATAGTTCTACAAATGTCACCCCCTCATCTATTTTATTTTTGATTTTCTCAATATAAAAAATCTTTACCAAACCCAGTTCATTTGTACACTCTTCCAAAACATATTAGCTCTCTTTCTCTCTCTTCCTCTTCTACAAAATACTCATTATTCCACAGATTTGGAATCTAACAGATAAACTAGAAAAATGCTTTCTTAAAGTGAATTCCTATATGGCACACTCAGTTTTTGCTGTTTCTATTAAAGAATAGTGACACTGGTAAGTCACTGTGAACCATCGTGAAGGAAGTAAAGCACTTCAAAAAATACTCCTGTTTTTCGTAATTAACCTCTACTGCTGCACAGTGAGGATGATTGATGAAAGTCACCCATCAAGCTAGATAAAACAAGCTGTGTAAATTTGTGTAAATTTGTGAGTGGACATCTGGCAAACCACAAGCACATATTAAAGACAAGTTTTAAGGCAATTCTGGCTTCACATCTGTTTTTTATTAGTTTAGTATGCTTAAGTCAGCTGAAACAATTAAGAAGCTTATTCATATTTTATTTTGATTTGGAAGATTTTATGGAACCCACAATCCACATTATAGAATTTAGAATAAGTGTCAACTAGAAATCACAATGACTTTCTGGAGTAATTGAAACAAATGCAGTGATTATTCAGATCTTGTGTTTGTCTGTGTGTTGTGCCTTATATGTCCTAGTAGAATACATAGTTTACTAGAAACCTGTTTCTTAAAGTCTTCACCAGGCTAAAGATTTTCCTTAATATGATTATTTTTACAGAAGGATTTATCCATAGAAGACAATGATAAATTCTTCTTAGGCAAGATTGAATGTTCAAATTCATTATCCATTTTGAAAGTTATGGTAAAGTTTAAAATTATACAACAAAAATGTATGGTATTATATTTTTTAAAAATCCACAGAATGCTTTTTGTAAGACTTCTATGTATCAATCACAGAATATTTTCTTACAATAAAAATTAACACATATAGCAGAAGCTTTTAAATTATTTTGATCTAGCAGAGTATTCATATCTAAAGCAGGAGAAAAGAAGTATATCCAGAAATTATATGTAAATAAAAGAAAGAACATTAAAAAAGGTTTTTAACTGCTTTACACATTCCAAATATAGTTGAAAAGAAAAAGCTATTAACGTTTCAATATTTTGACATGTAAGCCTTTCATAATCAAGAGAGCACTATAATAAACTTCGTTCATATTAATTTCCAAAGAGAAATAGTATAATCACTCATATTCAGATAAGGTTGTACTCTCAGACACTTCCTTATTTCCTTCTACTCATCAGGGAAGTTTCCTTTTTTTGTGTGAAATTGAAATGACAAAGAACCATTAGACTAATCATACTCACAGAAGAAGAGCTCTTGGCATGTTTAGTTAATCACAATTTCATAGCAAACGTCGTAAAAAAAATAGACTGAAAGATCAAAGGAAAAATTATCTTTCTTTTTGACTAAGTCATTGAACTTGTTTCAAGAACCCTGTTCATTTTCTGTGACTGGGAATCTCCTGGCAGATTTGCCCCATCCCTTATCAATTGAGGAATTTCTCCATGAGATCCATGCTGTTTTAATAGTTGGATTATACATTTGTACAGCAAATGTCTGAAAGAAAAATGTGATTTCCTATTAGAATCTGAGCATTTTTATACCTCCAGTGGCTACTGGAGAATTTTGCTCCAAGCAAATATAAGATTTAACATGGTCATCACTGATTTTAAAGAGTAACCACTGACTTTCCCTTGCTTATTGAAAGTTTAGAAAAAGAAATGACTGTCAGAAGTGAAAGCCTTTGGATTCCAATTTCATTTAGGTGCCAGCTAAACCTTTAACTGCTCCATTTTATGACATTTGTTAACTATATTCAGAAGCGGGAATTCAGTCTTTTGAAGAATGTTGTTGATAGAAATTTAGGCACAGAATAAGTATTGTGTCTGATTATTTACAATAAATATACACTTTTAAATATTGTTCTCTGGACTTAAATTTTCTTAACTCATGACTGATATTTCAGTATTGCACCTGCATTTTTGTTTAAATTATAGCATTATGCTTGTCAAAATACTTTGATATAGAAATGTACAAAATATAGACTAAGACCACAAAAGTAAGTAAAAAGTAGGTATGAGACAAAGTAAAAAGAAAGGTGGCTTGCACTCACCTTTCAATAAATAAATAAATCCTTACAAAATTAAATGCCTCTTGTCATGTGATAACTAATCATTCTAAACACTAGAACTCACCTTGGGAACGGTCTGGGGACAGATGTGAAGACTTTAAGGACAGGTCAGTGAGAGCCAATGTGTGCAAATAGCTGAACTTCAAATGTGATGGACAGCAGCAAAGAACCTTCTTGGTAGTGTACGTTCATATGTGACCTCAGAGACAGCAAGCCAAAGCAATAACTCTTTATGACAACATCAAAAAAAATTAAATTCCCCTGGCAAGTGGCAAAAAGGTCTATTTGCTAAGGTTATGTTGTCCTGCTTTTCTACTCAGGACATAAATTGTGGTGCAGGTGGTATGTTCTAGCACTTATTACAGGTGTGTCTCTCTGTTGGCTTGAATTGGCTCATTTGGAGCTGCAACAACAACAACAACTAAACCAAACCAAAACAAAAACCAAAACAAACAAAAAACACAACCTCCCCCTCAAAATAAAAAACACAAACCAAAATAAATAAAACAACCCAAAACCTCCAGAAGACAGGTCTAAAGAGAGTTTCTCATCTCGTCTCGTCTCGTCTCGTCTCGTCTCGGCTCGGCTCGTCTCATCTCATCTGATCATCATCTCATCATCATCTCATCTCATCGTTGGAAAAGTTTTTTTTCAATATTTTTGGTCCAATAAAAGTTGGTTTTGTGGTAGCTAGTTACTTTAAAGCTGTCTGTTTGAAAAGGTTGGAAAATCTTTGGAGTAGCAATTAAGTGGCTCCCCCGACAAGGACTACCAGGAAAATGGTAATCATAACAAAATGTTTCAGGTAAAAAGATACAATTTAAGCTTTACTGAACAAAAAGGAAAAAAAGATGTTTATCATGTCAAGGAGTAGATATTTACTGAGTCAGCCTATTAATTAACCATGTTTACCAAGAGATCATTTATGCAGCTGAAGAAATGGCCAGCTGTAATTGGTCCCCTGCCTCAGGGGAGCGAGGGACAACTCTTGTTAGGCTGGAATGACACAAATCTGGAGCCTGACTAGCTGGACCAGACTTTGTTCTTCCAATATGCCCATATTTCCCTGCTGAGAAACCTTCTGCCAGAACCAGCCCCTGTCAAAGTTTTCAGTGTGTCCTGTCCATCACTATCATGAATCAGCATTTTACTCTGCAACAGATTTGTAATGAAAATTTGTTACTTATCTGTTTTCATCTCTAATGAAGAAATATATGCATAATCATTTAAAACCAAATTGGATTCAAACTGTTTGCTTAGGAGATTCAAAACAAAACTTTCTGTCTTATAATACTTTGTCTGTTGCATGTTTTAAATATATACCTCTAAGAGAAACATCAACCCACTTTCTCACATACATAAATTGTACACTTTTTACACATAAAATCTTTTTTTTAACAGAAAATAGTTTTTAAAATATCAAGTGATATTTTAAAGATATATCAATTGGTTTTAAACTATCAAGAGAGAAAAAATCATGTAGTAGCCAGTAATAACACACTGAATGTTGTTTTTCACCAAAAATCCTTTCAAATTAACATTTCCTATTTAGAAATTTATTTGCTGTAAATTTCTTGTTTCCAGGTGTTCCCATATCTGTGGTTAGATTAATGTTTTTAATTTATCAATTTTTTGTCATTAATGAGAAACTGAAAGTTGTAACAAAACCTTTTACTTTCTTTCCCTTTATGGAGAAAACTATGTTAAAACTAAAACTTCCCATACATAGAGCTAATGAGCATTCAGACATCGTTTATTAGGCACGAGGAAGTGTTAATTAAATTTTGTGATTTTTTTGGTCAGAATTTAGTTTCTCTTTCCAAATTAAAAGTAATTTTGTTGTTGTTACCTCCCTTTCTTTAAAATTCCTTATGATGTGATTGATTTGCAGTTCCCAGTGCTGTAGATGATGATATTGTGACTTCATCAGATAATTTTCCTGTATTCATTCACTTATTCTTTCCATCAGTTTCCATCTACTCTTTTAAACACCAAGGATTTTGCTTGATTTCATTTTTTTTTTTTTACCTCAGAATGTTACATTTAATTCTGTAGTTGGTTGAAATTGCCTGATCAATAGGTTCTGTGCATGCAATATTTATGGTAAAGGATAAAGGAAATAGTTTAGTGGGGTGTTACCCATCTGCAATGCTTCTCCACTACTAGGACATAGTGTTCAACTCTGTTATGTACTGTATGTCACCTGAAAGCTCCATATTTAACCATCCCTCAAATGCACAGCAAAACTGTGGGAGGTCTACAAGAACTGTGGTATTTAATCTAACGTTAGTAAATAAGCAGGGTGGGTGGAGAGTAGAAAATGATTTCTGGTTTAAGATTTCAATCCTAACACAAACACAAGTCTCCCTCTTTCAAAAACATGCTCAACCTCATGTTCCTGTGCCTCTCCAGTCCCTCTGGTCCAAGTTGAGTCACAGAATGGGTCAAGTTGGAAGGGATCACAGTGGGTCGTCTGATGCAACCTCCCTGCTCAAGCAGGGTCATCCTAGAGCACATTGAACAGGGTTGCATCCAGATAGTTATGGAATCTCTCCAGTGAAGGAGACACCACAACCTCTCATGGCAATCTTTTCCAGTGCATGGTCACCTGCAAAATTACTCCTCAGATTCTGGTGGAACTTTCTGTGCAACAGTTTCTGCCTGTTGTCTCCTTGTCCTATTGCTCAGCACCACTGAGAAGATCCTGGATCCATTCTCTTGACACCTTCTCCTCAGATCCTTATTATTTTATATATATATATTATTGATGAGGTCTTCTCTCAGTTGTTTCTTCTCGTGGCTGAACAGACCCAGCTCTCTCAGCCTTTCCTTGCAAGAGAGATGCTCAAATCTCTTAACCAGCTTTGTTGTCCTCTGCTGGACCTGGTCCAGGAGATCCATCTCTCTTGTATAAAGAAAAGCTCTCATTTAATAGAGGTTAAAGACTTGTCAGTGACTTCTGTAAATCTCAAGAAAGTAAGATAGGTTATCAATTATCTTATTTGGGAAATGTAGATGTAATGAAGAATATCTATGACCCAAGATGGCAAAAAAAGAAGAAAAGATAATACAAATACTTAAATAAAAATTATGCGTAATAATATAACCAGGGAAACAACTATCCTGTACTAATTTTTATGGCTGTCATATAGTTTACTGCTCTTGTACACATGGTTTCTTTTTTTGCAATTGTATCTGTCACTGGTTGCTCTGTTCTCTTTAGTGAAAGATACCTTTCAGTATATCACTCACTATTATCATGGTGTGACAAGTGATTTACTGTGTTTTCTGGAAGGTGGGGAAATTGAAGTATGTTCATTGACTTAAAACATGTGTTTTACTTAAAGGAAATATTTTACGGTACTGTTAAGATTTTGCTTGTTTGTTTTTTATCTTAAATTGTACATTAAATCTTACAGCACATACTACAACTTGTTGTTTATGCCAGGTAAGGTAAATACCTTCTGCTCTGCATTATAAGAGCCAGCAACCCACTGTTCTCATCTGTATCTGTTAAAAGAACAGGTGCAAGGAATTTGTATACCAATGAGTCTCCCGTGATACCTTCAGTTTGAATGTATGAATTGATGGAAACTTTCTCAAGCTGCAAAAAGCTTTTCGTTAAATGTGTTTTGGCAGGGAACTGGCATCTCGTCATGTAGCTGTGCCACATCATATTATTCTGTACAATGTAATATTCTAGTAAAGAAATGTGTTTACATTAAATCTTACCTTCTTTCTAAAACAGACAGTGCTAAGGGCAAAATCCCAGTTTTGGCCACTGGAAACACTCTGTTCCCCAAGTGCTTGTTAGTCTCTGCTCAAGGCTGGATGCAGTGCAGCTGCACAACGGTTATCAGGTGATTCGGAAGAGCTGGATGAGATGGAGATGAAGATGAAGCAAGCCTCTCTGGCACCTTCCCCTCTTCATGTGGGAGCAGAATTCCTGTGCAGGCACTTTGAGTCATAGCTGGAGTTAGGTGGCCATCTTGGCCCTGATCCTGGCCTTGGCCCCTGGGCACAGACTTCCCCCATAGGCTTGAGTTTGCCTTGTCTCTGAAACTTTGTCTGACCATTAGACACCTTGTTCACAATTCCTGTCCTAGCCCTTCTCTCTTGATTAGATACTGTGGGACTGTGCCTCTTGATAAGTTTCTCCTCTGCTGGCCTCTCTCACTTTAGCTTCCAGCTTCCTGCTTGATCTCATCATTCCCTGACATTTAAGATCATGTAAAATACTGTCTTCAAAACAGGAAAAAAAGTTAATGTTTCAAGATGTTTGATCCGTGATCTAATATCAAAGTTGAAGATTAGAACTGATAAATAGCAATGATTTTATACTTCCATGACACAACAGTGTAGTAATAAATTAATTTTTAACTTACGAGAGAAGTAGTTTTATAATTCTTCCAATGGACCCTTCCAGAAGTGAAGAAGGAGGTGTTGATCTCTTCTCTTTGGTATCCAATGATAGGATGGGAATGTTTCAAAACTGCATCAGGAGAGGTTCAGAGTTGGCATTAGGAAGCATTTCTGCACCAAGAAACCAAAACTGGATTTCTGAAGATGTATTTGATACCTCAAGCTTGTCAATATTTAAGTGGCATTTGGACAATGCCCTTAATGGCTTGCTTTAGCTTTGGGACAGCCCTGAATTGTTCAGGTAGTTGGCACCAAAATTAAAGAAAACATTATAGCTGAAGAAAAATAATATGATGGTAAATAATGGTATTAATGTTTCTGTTATAGAATATTGGTCTAAATTCATTATTGTGAGTAACAATTTTTTTTTCAATCATTATAAGTGTAAGACTGTTAACTAGGAATTTTTTGGCCTCTAGGAAATTTTTAACATACATACTGGTATTTCCTAGAAAACCTAGGAGGTGCTAATTTTAGAAATACAGAGCAAAAAGCAGATTAATAGAAGTCAGAGAGAATTGATTGATGTATCTTTTGTTGTTTTGCTCTTCTTCTCCAGAATGGATGAACTTTGAATGAAACGGCTGCATCTCATCTTTTCTCATACATGTCTGTTGCAGATTTCAGATCTTCCATACATTCAGATGCTTTCACAATTCAGCAAACACTTAAAACCTGTCCAGAATTCATTTTTTCCTTTGCGGAGAGTGTTGCAAGCAGCTGTGGTAGTTTAGCCCTGGTATGCACGTAATTCCCACACAGCCCTTTGCTCATTGCGGTATAGAATCAAAAGGTAAAATTGAGAAAACTAATGAGTTGAGATATAGACAGTTTTATAGGAAAAACAAAAACTGTGTACAGGCAAAGGAAACAGGGGATTAATTCACTACTCTCCAAGTAGGCAAGTATTTAGCCATATCTAGAAAAAACAGGTCTTCAAGCAGCCACAGCAGGGTTAGTTGGGAAGACAAATGCCATAACTCCGGACATTCCTCCTTTCTCCTTCACCCCAATTTTTACTGCTGAATATGATGACAAATGGTATGGAATATTACTTTTGGTTAGTTCAAATCAGCTGTCCCAGCTGTGTCTCCTGCCTCGAGGAAAGACATGGACCTCTTGTAGTGGGCCCGGACTAACTTGGTGAAATACTTGATTTTCTTTGATGTCCAGAGCTTGTACAGGGGTAGGTCTTGAGTAATTCCTGAGGATTTTTTGGTTTGGCTTTTTTTCCTTCATTCTGGGGATGGAAATTCTGTAACTCTTCATGTTTTAAAAGTACACAATACCATTAAGAAGGTTATTGGAAGCCATTTGGTGTGTTATGAAATGTAATTCTTAGTGTCTAGGTCATGACAAATCCAGTATGTTCATCTTATCTAAGCCATTCGCTGTAGCTCTGATATTATTAAAAGAGACAGGACATGCAAAACAGATGTTCTGAATGACTTTCCCCTTGGATAAATCTTGAAGGGATATATGTCAGTTGTTCCAGACTTCATTTTTCATCAAGCTTTCTGGTTTTCTTTTCTAGAAGGCCTTGAACACACACAGCTGTGCTCATGTCAAGGAGAGGAAAGCAGTTTATTCTGTGCAGTTCTGTTACCACTGCAGTACAATTAAGAAGATGCTTTGTTTGATTACTTATATAAAATTGATCAGATCACCTATGTTATGTGGTTTGACTGGCCTATGCCTATGTACTGATAGCACTAATTGTGCCCATCATTGTCTCTGTTAATACTGAAAATTAGGGATAAAGTTATAATATTGTTCATATAAAAAGTTCGTTTATAAACCCTTTAGAGTAATTCTGATTATGATATAATATGTTGAAAAAACTGAAATAACCATTTAATAATTATTCAAATTTGTTAAAATTTATGTCAAGTCTGGAATTTACCATGAATGTTTCACAGAAATATCCTGTATAGTGTAGCCAAATGAGACTAGTGAAATAGTCTTAGAAATGCTCTCATCTGGATATATGAGCAAAGATACCTTTGAAAATGTTGTACTGTAGCCTGTTTATAGGATCTAAGGGTAATTCAGGTGTGAAGATACTTCACCAAGCCCTGTAGTCTGTCGCCCTGCTTCTGCATGTTTTAAGCTTGCCTTCTGATATTTTCAGTAAGCCTTCTGATATTTATAGAACCCTAAGCAGCGTTCTCACACTTTTAATGTAAATACTGAGATGTTTTTTACATTCTTCTCCTCAGGGAGGAGCTTTTTGAGTAATGGTGATGTTCACCAACATGATTGATGGGGTGGTGAAACTCTTGACCAATAATTGGTCACTTCTGTACAGTTGTATATAATGGAGTCAGAATTTGAAATAAAGAGGACATTCTCTGCTGACCTCAAACCTGTCCCTGCCTCATCATTTTTGTGGCATCAGGAACTACTGGTGCCCTGTATCATTCCACAACTACAGTAGTTCAATATCTTGGTCAAAATGTGGCTGCTCTGAGGTCAAGCCGAGTTTTTCAGTGCTCTGTCCAGTTGTCCTGAAAGCTTCCAAAGACAGAGTCAGTGAATCTGTCTCAGCAACTTGCTATGTTGACTGGGTGTTCTCATTGGGAAAATATTTCTCTTTGAAACTCAGAAACTTCCCTGTTTCAGATTATGCCCACTGACTCTCATCCACCCACCGTGCTGCATGTGATGGACTCAGCAGTGATTCAGTTAACTTCTGGATTTAATGATATAGTAGTTTTTTTCCAACCTGCATGATTCTATGAATCTATATTGGAGGACCTGGCCCTGTCTCCTTTCTGGCTTCCCCGCAGGCAAATATATGTTTATGTTAAGAGTCCCACAGGCATCTCTTCTCCAGGCTGAACAAGCCCTGGTCTCTAAACCTCGACTCATAAGGTAAAGGATCCAGTCCTAACTGCCCTGGTGTTTTATTGATGTCTTTCCTGTACAGGACCCAGAAATTAGAATCTATGTAATCATCTCTGAGCAAAGATATGAATAATCACTTCCATGGACCTGCTGACTGTGCTTCATTAATGCTTCTGGCTGTCTTTGCTCATGCTCAGCTCAGTGTCCCCCAGGGCCCTCAGGGTCTCTTTGCCAGAGCTGCTCCTTAGTCTATCACTTCCCAGCTTAGCACTACCAGGGTGTCTTCCCTGCATGAGGCAGGGCTCTGCATTTTGCCATGCTGAACCTCGTAAAGTTTGTCTCAGCCCATTTCTCCAGTCTGTCAATGTTCCTCTGGATGGCAGCATCTGCATGACCTCCACTGTATTGGCTGGTTCCATCCCCAGACAAATTTATTGCCATCTTCATAAAAATAAATCAAAGTTTTTCTGATCTTGATGGTCTTGTTTACAGAATGGGAATTTTTAGGAAACAAAACAAAAAAAAAAGATAACTAAATTATTTAAGGTGGTTAATACATTTTTACTCCAAGTATTATTTCTTGACTCTGTAAGATCATGCACTCAGACTATTGCATTATCTGTAAGGATTAGTAAATTAATTTGAAATGAAACTGAAGAAATATGATTTGATGCAGCACAGAAAATTCTACAGATTTTATGCACCAGACTGCTTTGCAAATGCATTCCTTAGAATCTGCCTTTAGGCAACTGGAGTTGATAATATTCCTATTAACAGATGCTCTAGGCATAAAGAGACAGGAGGTACATACACTGCTCAGAACTAGAAAATCTTTAATGTGGTGCAATCTTTTATAACATAGTTTTCCATAACCAGAAATAAATGTGATGAAGCCTGACTAGATCAGCAATGCCCTATATTCTAGTTTAGTAGTGATAAGGGGAACACGTAATTTTCTTACTATAAAGATTTTGTAGTTTTCATGAAAAATTAAATGTTTTAGTAGTAATGAATTGATAGTAGACACGTGAGAATGACACAATTAATCTGAAGATTACAAACATAATTTTTTAACACTGTGAGTATTCAATTATTCACTCAGAAGATAACCTCCCAGTACATTGAGAATTACAATAGTCAGAAAGAAACACCACCATATCCCTAGAAAAAAAACCCAAACTATCCAAAGAAAACACAAAAGCATGAGTCACTACCCTAACTAGACTACATTCTTTTAAGAATTTCAATTTTGGACTTGGGAATCAGACAACTAGACTTCTGGTGATGGTATTTAATGTACTATTAGAGCTTTGACTTCCTCACTGATGTATGGCAATAAGTCCCTCAAGAAGGTTATTACACACAAAAAAAGTGTTTGAATTGTTATAAATCTATCATTAAAACAGCTATGTCTTGCTGGGAAAACAGTGAAGAGCAAATATAATTCATTAATGATTGCCTTTGTAAAGTAAACTTTAATAACTCCAAAAGATACCTTCCACTTGTTTCCACCACCCTGCTACCAATTATTTGTATCAAAAGTGTAAAAACTGTAGGCACAGTGGCTTTACACAATTAACATTACCTGTGTCTGTGCTTCAGGCCTAGGATAAAGACAGTGAGGGTGGGAAGGAAATGTGGTCACTGTGTTTGTTCAGAATGTCAACAAGTGTTCAATCAGTGTTCAGTAGGCTGTGAATATCCTGCTGTTATAAAATGGGCTTTTACTGGTAGCTGCTGTCACAGGCATCTTAAGAGGTCATGAAGAGTCAATAAGTTTTGATCAATATACATCCTAAACTGGAAAAAAATGACAATCATAATAAAACTTCTCCAGAGAGCATGAAGAACAACTTAGCTTCCTGATAGCAAAGTATACTCCTTGATTTGTTCTTAGAATAACCTTCTACTTGGAGACATTTGAGGTCAACACCGTATCTATTTCTATCCAGAGTGCTTAAATGAATAAAAGGACCTTACTTTGTCTTGTCAAAGGCAAGGTGAGTACAGTTATGTATTCAAGAAGGAATGCAATATTTTCCATATTATAAGCAATTCATATCAACAAGACTTGAAAATCAGGGAGAAGGACCAAAGTGTTCTTTTTCCTATCCCCTACTGAATTGTTTATAGTAATGGAAGGAGACAGCACAGTTTGATTTCATGGCTTGGTTTGTTTTGTAGAGTCAAAATTCGATTAAAATTCCAGTCAGTAATTCAATTTTTTTCAATGGACAATTTTCATATTGAATTAATTCCTTTCCTATAGAAATTATGTGATTCTATTGTATATATTCTTTTATCTTTTTAATGTAAACTCAAATTTATCTCTTTTATGTCACTGATTGTCCGGTTATCATAGGGGTAATAAGGGGTGATTCTAAAGTAGTAGGTGGTATATAATAAGTAATTCTTCTCCACTTCTGCACATCTCATACTTACAAAATGCACTATGAAGCTATTTGATCTATTTTGAATATGTTTCATCTTTCAAAATCAAAACACTGTTATTTCTAAGACTGCGAATCTTCATTGTACTTCCACTTTCCTGTCCAACAATCACTTTCAGTGTAAAGATTTGGAGCGGCTTCACTAATTTATTCAGCAATTTACCTTCCAGGCTTGTATTATGGTAGAAAAGACAGAAAGGCCAGAAGTTTGACAAGGTATTACTAGTCCATTTCCTTTTAGAAAGTTGATCTTTTGTCTTGCTGTCTTCTAATATGGCCACTTCAGAGGCACATCATATACTTAAGAAACAATGAGATTTGCTCAAATTAATATCAATAATGACCATTTTCTTCACCTGATGTAAGTCATTTCACTTTTTTATGTCATTTGCAAGACAAATTAAGAGGCAGCATGAATTACATTTCTTCTTAATGCAATTGAAATTGAAAAACTGGAATAAAAAAGCATAGTAAGGAAAAAAAAATCCTCATTTTAGAAGCATAGAAGCCTATAAAGCAGCAATTTTGGTAAGTCCATTTCTAAAGAGATTCTGGCTTACATTACATATGTCTTTCCAGTAAAATACATACTTCAGTAGCTAAAAATAGAGTATATACGGTTTCATCTCAGTGTAATGAAAGCTGTTTTGCTGATCACAATTTATTTGATAGGAGACAAATGACAGTGAAAACTGAGTGGTTATTTCAATGATGAGTTGTAAAATAAAATGTATTAAGAAAACCCAAGCTGTACGCTATTTTTTAAATATCACATTACATTTGTAGATTCTTTAAATCTGAAAGGAATATATCTCTAAGCAATAGTGTCCTTAGTAATAATACTGAGTAGATTACCATGGATATTCTGGAAGGGAGGTTTGGAAAATTCTTTCTATACATAAAAAAATTGAGTAAGTTCCCTCATGAAATAAGGGGGGAAAAAGAAAAAAAGATCAAATATTATTGGAATATTATGGCATCTAAAATATTCTCTCTAGATGAAAATATGGCTTTAATAAGGAACATGGTAGAATTCAGGTATTTGTACAGTTTGGGAAGCAAAGATTCTACTCACACTAATCTAATTTCTCAGGATTCTGGAGGTAAGAGATAGGAAAGGCCTGTTGTAATGACTAGAGCAATCTCTTGGAAATGCAACGTTCTTATCTTTTACTATCTATGATGTGTTTTCCAGCAATTTTTATAACTCAACTTTAAATCATGTCAAAATTCTCCATTACTGTCCATAAAATATTTCACAGGTTACTGGGAAGCTTATACTACTCTGACAAGGAAATAAGACAGGAAGCAAGGAAACTGCTGATCAACAAAAAAGTCCACTGCAGGCACAGTTTGGAATTTTGGGGGCACTGTCCTGGACCCTGGCTGCAGGGCACTGTGGGGTTCCTGTGACTGCCCTTTGCAATTCCCATCCTCTGACACCAGACCTGGGAGGCAGGATTGCTGCATGCCTGGCTGTCACTGTGATACAAAGTCAAGACAGGGCACCCATCAGGATTTAGGAGTTTGAAGCTCTTCCAGGACTGTCAGTACAGACATGTCAGGCTCCTTTCATGTTGGAACCCAGGGCATCT
>VZSR01003803.1:37848239-37873048 GCA_013398615.1 Brachypodius melanocephalos
AAAGACTCCAAACCACCTGAATGTCAGAAATCACAATCCAACATTTTCAGAAGACACCCCAAGACTCAGAAATGCTGAAGGGTTCTAGGTGGTTAATATGCCAAAGAGAAAATCCCTGCAAGACCAAACAGCCATTTGTGATGCAGAATCTCAAGTTTTTCTTTAGGACCCTTTTGCAGTCTTTGGTTTCATTTCTTGATGCCTTAAATTAGAGCTGTGTTTGCTTCACATTTAGAGCTGCAAAAATACTAATTGTATAATGATAATGATTTAACCAGACTGTCAGCTGCTTACTTTCCAGAGTGCAGAGTGGTGATTCTGTGATTATATTAGCAATCGATGAAGCACTTGCTTCTAATTCCTTTTTATCACCTACGTGACAGAACATCATTCACAGCAATTTTCTGTGTTATCGCTGCTTTTTTATGAGGGCTACAGTCCTTTTACATTTTACAGTTTTACCAAATTACTTTAAAAGCTTGAGTTTATTATGAAAGAAATCATTGACTAGAAATAAAAATTGCAGCAGCTGTGTAACAAAGAAGTTCTTAGAAATCTGTGGACATGAACCAACTGTGCATAATTTTCTAAGGGATTTTAAATTAAGCATGTCCACAGTACTGAATTTTAATTAATAGAGCTGACTGTTCTCTTCAAAACTTGCACCCACATGATACGTAGTGAGTACTTGAGGAAGAGTCTGCCAACAACCACGGCTGTCTCCTCAGAGAAAAAACCCTCAGTCTTAATGAAATTAAGGTTTGCCAGTGATGGACTATATAAAGAATTTTGGGGTTTTTTATCTCCTTTTCCAAGGATAAAATATCTCCTCAAGGAGAACAACACTTCTCTCAATCCTCTGTGTATTTTGCTTGTTCATTTTATCTTATAAAATGTGCAGGTAAAATGCCATATGAGAAGGCAACTGAAAAACTCTACTATGTGTCTCCTTTTCCATGTTATGAAGGAAAAAAAAAAATCTCTTCCTGTGCCTGGCCACTTGAGTCTTGTAGATAGGCACCTCAGCAGGGAAACTGGGACAGCCCTCTGGTCTGAATTCTCTCCCAGACAAATTAATACAGTGTTCTCTCAATAAGCCAGTCCTGTGGCTTTGAAAAGTTCCTGTTAAGAATGGCAAATTTCCCCTGATTTGTGAGACTCCAAAGCAGTAGTTTACAAAAGTGAGGATAGAGGAGTGCCACATCCTGAAATTTCAGATTGTCTTGAGCTTAAGAAAGAGGCCGTAAGACTACTTAGAATCAGCCAGATTTCCTGAATTCCTATTCAAGCAGTGAATCCACTAGCCAGTGAATTGCCTAGCCTTTCATCTGGCACTACAGAAGGTTTTATATTTCTCTGAGTTTGGATCAGATAGGCTAATCTAATGGAATCTTCACCTAAGTCAGTGTGATTTACTGGCTAGATGGTGTGAGAAAAATCAAAGTGTGGCCTTTATAAACATGAAAGAACTTTCCTGAGAAATGAAAGCTTTTTTCAGAACAGATAACTCAGGTTTAGCAAAACCAAAGCTTAACTGGCACTATTGTGGAGTTCACTGGGATTTGTCCAAGGCCAAACAGGAACTCTGAGAAAAGTCATGATAATAAAAACAGATCTTAAGACCATCTTTAATTTTTGACAAAAATAATTCACATAGGTGAATTATCCTCTGTATGTCAAAACGGTAAGATCCTGTTGTCTTTTGAGCAGACAAATTTCAATTATTATGGACTGTGAATGAAGAATTTCTCAGTAAACCACAGTAAATGGATCTGTTGAACTACAAAATACCCTAAAAATCCCAAAGAAAACAAAACATGAGCTATTAATATAAAAACATACCAACCTGTACTACAGACTAATTTTATGCATCTTCCATGTGTTTGTTATTTAGTATTTTCATGGACACCGAATTTTTTCAAGATACAATTAAATGATATTTGGAATGGTGAAGTAAGCAACTGGTTCCTAATTACACATCACTGACTATCTTTGAAATATGATCCTGCTAACTTTGGAATCAGCAGACAATATTGTAAAACCTCTGCAGTAATAGCAAGGGATGTATTTTACAACCCCTGAAATGCATGGAGTAGAGAAAATTCTTTTTCATCCATGATATAGAAAGCTTTGCACTTGTAACTATAAAAATATGAACTAATTGCTCTTTTATTAAGGGCTTGAAAAAGCCAACAGGGTTTTTTAAAACTTCCTATAAAGAAATACAACACTTTTATACAACAGGTCTCTATTCTAGCTCTCAGCGTGGCATCTTTCTAGGGAGAGAAATGACAATACTCTGCATAAACTCATTAAAAAAAGAGTGAGAGGGGTTTATTTTTCCCCCTTAGTTGTTCCATTTTCTCCCTGGGTTCTGCAAAGCTTACTGAAGAAGAGCCCTTAAAATGCCAAGAGCAGGTTTTAAATGTTACATACAAATTATTTTTAGGAGTGAGCATCCTTGATAAAATATTGCAATTCATGTATATGCAACATGTTAAGTATACTTCAGTGCTACAAGCTTGATTTACATTTGTAATAGATGATAATTAGTGTGCCAGGAGGAAAATCAAAGGATAGATGATGATGTGGTGAAGAACTTGATTAGTGATAACTCTGAAGAGGATGAGACATGAGAGCCAAGAGACACATCATCTCACATTTTTCTTTTATTGGACAAGGAGAGGAATATCATTACCAAGACTGAGGAAAGGGCTGAGGTACCTCTTTGACTTAGTCTTTAAGACAAATACCAGTTATTCTCAGGTCAAGCAAATCTTTGATCTGATAGACAGGGACATGGAGCAGAAGAGATCCCTTGTAAAACAGGGGGAAGAAGTCAGTGGCCTGCTGTGTCACTTAGATACTCAGAGGGTTGGAATGGTCTATGGGGCTGGGTGGAATTCACCTGAGGATACTGAGGGAGTCAGTAGAAGCCATTATTTATTATCAGTCTAGTTAGCTGGGAAGGTTAGCTGAGAAGGTGACTGGAAGTTGGCTAATGTGACACCATCCACAAGAAGGGCTGGAAGAAGGATCCAGGGAACTGCAGGTTTATCAGCCTGACTTTGATGTTGTGAAGGAGTATGGAACAGATTACCTTGAGTACAAGCCTGTAGCACATACAGAACAAACAGGTCATCAGGCCCAGCCAGCACGGGTTTAGGAAGGGCAGATCTGCTTGACCAACCTGATTTACTTTTCTGACCAGATGACTTGCCTAGGGGGTGAGGGAAAGGCTGTGGATGTACCTAGACTTCAGTTAAGCTTTTGACACTGTCTCCCACACCATTCTCCTGGAAGAGCTGGCAGCCAACAGCTTGGCCAAGTGCTCTCTTCACTGGGTTAAGAACTGGCTGGACAGTCAGTGAATTGTGGTGAATTTTTCTACATCCAGTTGGTGGAGGGTCACTGCTGAGATTCCTCGAGATTCAGTATTGGGGCCAGTCCTGTTTAATACTTTTATGAATGATCTGGATGAGGGGATTGAGTGCACCCTCAGTAATTTCACAGAAGACACCGGGCTGGGTAAGAGTGCCATTCTGCTGAAAGCTAGGAAGGCTCTGCAGAGGAATCTGGACAGGCTGGATCAATGGGCTGAGGCCAAGGGTGTGAGGTTCAACAAGGCAAAGTACTAAGGTAGCATTTGTGACGTAACAATTCCAGGCAGCACCACAGGCAGTGGGAAGAGTGCTTGGAAATCTGCCCAGCAGAAAAGGACCTGGGGGTTCTGATTGACAGCCAGCTGAACACGAGCCATCAGTGTGCTCAGGTGGCCAAGAAAGTCAATGGCATCAATGGCCTGCATCAGCAATAGTGTGGCCAGCAGGAGCAAAGCAGTGATTGTACCCTGGTACTCAGCACTGGTGAAACTGCACCTTGAGTACTGGCATTTTTCAAATCTCGATGCTTCTATTGTTTCCCTTCCCTTCTTCTTCTAAGGTGGAAGAGGGTTCACATAAATTTTTGTCCCATGATATAATCATGAATCTCACAGCTGAAAAGTCTCTCCAGATTTGTACAGATATTAAAACTCCTTTGTCTCAGGGAAATGTCTTTGGTGAGTCCTGTGAAACCAGATTCCTTGAGGAATATAACAAATACCTTCATATGGACAAAAAAGAATGTAGAAAACAATAAGAAGCATCAGAAAAGAGCATAAGCATCTAATTTCATGGTAAAGCAAATATTTATAGAGCTTTTTTACTTAAAAGCAAAATAGATCCCTAAATAATGAAGACAGTCTCCAGACACACAACTACAAATATGAAATAATAATAAAAGAGAGAAATATTTGCTTGGAGAAATAGAGAATAATTTAAAATAGATTCACATTAAAAAATGTAAAAAAGAAATAACAGAAAGAAAACAGCGTAGCAATAAATGAAATGAGAATTTCTTTGTAAAAGGTAAGAAGTTTTAGAAAACCAGAAGGGTAGGTGTTGAGTGGAAGCTAATTTTTGGGAAAAAAAAATATATATATTTAAAAAAAAAAAGGGTAGCAAGATGTTCTAAAACCAGAAAAAATAGAAAGGTTTGGACAGTCCCCACCTAGCTTGTTTTAAGGGTTATGTCAAAAGTAGGAAAGGGCTATTTGAATGTAGGTTGGATTACAGAAAAAATAATGAGATGGATAGAGAGAAAAGAAGCATTGTCAATTAAAAAAAAAAAAAAAAAAAGAGAATATGAAATGTATGTTGAAATGGTTTCTGACAAAAGTAGTAAAATAATCCATAGTACATTCTTCATTTTGCACAAATTGTTAGGTTTTTCAGCCTACCGGATAAAAATCACAGCAAATGTGAAAATACTCAAAATAATGAAGATTAAAAGGTTCCTGTATGGATTTCCTGACCAGTAGAAGAAAGAGCAAAAAAAAATTGATGAGAAAGTGACTTGAGAATGGATGGTGCGAGGAAATTCACAGATCCATGACTTCAATGACAGCTTCAAGAAAGGTGTATGATTTAACCCTGGTGTCTGGAATCAGGGCTAACATTATTAATAAAATAAATGTTGAGAAGATCTGTGTGAGAAGATCAGAGACTTTTTTTCTGTACTTTTTACATCCCCATGAATAACTATCATATCTGAATTTGATTAGTTAATATCAAATCTATAGTCATCTGTTTGTTGACTAACTACATTTACTCTATGAATGACTTCACAATGGCAGAAAATCCTACCTTCTGTCTTTGTCTTATTGTGGTATAGATTTATTATTTCTAGTTCTGATATGCTACAGAATACCTGATTTTACTGGCTCTTCCCTGGGGTCATACTTTGACATGATCTTCTGTGAAGCTGCTGGTTCAGTACTACAAGGCTGTTATGATGCAATGGTCCAAGTGACCCATGCTAATTTGACCAAAAGTTTTCAGTTCTTTGGAACAACAATTCAGCTTTTAGTGAGCTTTCAAAACATCTTTGACACTGAAATCTGCAGATTAAGAGCGTCATTGGAAAATCCACCACAACATGTTTGGTTTTATAGTGTAAAAACAAGGCAACTGGGGTTTTTCAGCATGCTTTTAATGTATCTCTCCAATGTCACTTTATGAATCAGTTTATTATAAGTATTCTAACATCTGGCAAAAGAAAAATCAAGAGTTTAGCCAAAATCAAGAGTCAAACTGTTGTAACTCAGAAAGATACAGCAAGTTTATGGATTTCCTGGCACAGCAACAATTTTACCTGCCAACATCTCTAAATTTAGACACCACAGTAAGTACGGTTATGAAAGTATGCATCTCTCATCTTAGTATTTGGGTTAACACATTAAAATATTGCATTTTTTGTGTTGTGTTATTTTCAAACTTTCATGTATAAAATTCTTTGCAATTTAGCTATCACAATTTTAGAAGACTTCTCTATAAAAAATTACAACAGTGTACATAAGACATTACTCTGAAAACTAAATTTCTAATCATTAGAGTAATTTTCTGCTCCTACAGTAGAAAATAATGCCTGTGCATTTCTTTTTTTTTTCTTTTTTTTTGTTTGTTTAACATGTTGTGGAGCATTAAACTTTGTTAGCAATCAAGGCATTGAGCAAACCAAAATACTTAATTTTGCCTATGCTCATTATTGTGCTCTTTATGGCCTTAATTTTGAATTTTTTTCTAAGTAGTAGAACTACTAAAAGTGTTACTAGTTTTCTTATGTTTCATGTAATACTTATTAGAAGTAATTTGCTGCAGCACAGAACCTTCCTTTTATTTTAAATCATTTTTTTCTGAGCAGATTATTGATTTTTTGCTTACATGTCCTATACATCAAACAGAAAATGCTTTTCTTTTTGCATGAACTTTTTCATTAGATGAACATTTCTGAAGATAAAGAGAGAATTATGATAGGACATAATTTCTATAAAAGGTGGAAAATACCAGAATCATATTGTTGAACTAGCATTAAGACCCTGTTAACTAACGAATTTTTTTGTGTGAAAATATTTTTGACATTTTTATATACACAGTTCCTCTCCTTAAGATACTGTAAATCAATTTTTTTGGACTTCCCTCAGTAAATGTCATGAATTCTAACATGGTTACATGGATTCTTAATATGATATTCATAATTCTTTATGCTTCACTTAAAAGTATTTTGTTTGATAGAAAAGAAGAAAGAATGATAGAAAAGAAGGAAAGGAAGACAAAACCAAAAAACAAAGACAATAATACGAGTTGTGATATCCACAGACACCAGTTCTATTTTAGGGTATTCTAAGAGCCCAAAACAATATATTTAATTTTATTTTTAACTTCTATCATCATCAAAATAATCTAAGTGTTTGTATGGGAAGAAGAAAATACATTCCATCCTGTGAGGGGAGAAAATAAAGGAAACAGAATCAGTACCATAAAGCAACACCATATAATACACATATCACCCCCCAGTTTCTGTCCTTTGGCTTTAAAATTTGTCATATACAAAGGTTATCAAATACTTATGTTTGTTTACTTTTTCTGAAAATATATGCTAGAAAAAATGGTGTTTCTCTCTTCTCTTCCTCCTCATTAATGAGTGAATATATATCATGGTATAGTTCACTTAAACACTACTACTAAACACAGTTCTTTATCTTCTGCTGTACGGAGAAGGAAGAAATCTTAAAAGTGTGAACCTCATTGGCATTAGTATCATTACTGCTGTGATGTATGCCAAAATCTTTAAATTCTATGCACTTTTCTTTTGTTCCTTAGTATATTTTAGAATATATATTTTTATTTTGTTAGCTAACCTAGGATGACATCACCACGCATTATTGATGTTCAATTTCCAGTGTATTTTCAATTTATATATGTATTTTATATGTCCTCATCCTTTCCCTCCAACCTGTGGTTTCCCTTTCCTCTCCTCCATAGCAGCAAAAGTCATAGCTATCATCTCTGCAATCAACTTGTGTGCCTCTTGTTAACAACATTTATTAACCCTGCTGATATTGTCACCACCTTAGTTTGCATGGTTGTGTCTGCTTGTGTTGAATGAGTGTTTTATAACCTTTGTCAGATTATCTGATAACATGATAATTACATTAAACAAACACCTGATCAGAAGAGAGACAATGACAGGTAGAGCAATGCCAGTGACTTGCTCAGTGAACTGAGGACACTGCATTGCCTGCTTCTTGTGGCATTCAAGGACCCAACCCATGGGAATAAGCTCTCTGTCTACTGTGTGCACTAAGGGAATGCAGCATAGACTGCAGAAACAGAACTCATCTGGGTCCTGAAGATTTTGGAGATGTCAATCTCCAGCAGCTTTGTCAAACAATAACTGATTTTATTCTGAAGTTTTGTCCACTGTCCCTTAAGAAACTCTGTGAATAACTTGCTGTAGTCTCATGTCTGCGTTTGTTTCACTGTAACAGTTCCTATGCTGTTGAACTAATATTCAACCTAAAATATTCTTTACTTCTCCCAGTAATCTCTTTTACTTCTGTGTTGGGTCTGGCTGAATTGGAGCTCATCTTCCCATCACAGCCCTCTTAGTGCTGTGCTTTGCACTGGTAGAAGGAAAGGTGTTGATAGCTGTGCTCTGGGTACTGCTGAGCAGCAGTGGCACAGCATCAGCACTGGCTCTCTAACATTTCCCATCAAGGGGACGTGGGGGTGGCAAGATGCTGAGAGGAGACACAACTAGACCAGCTGACTCAGTTTAAACACAGAGGTATTCCACAATATATGATGTCAGTTGCGATTAAAAAAGCTAAGGAAAGGAGGAGGAACAGAGTGAGGCATTTGTTATTTACAGTGTTTGTCTTCCTGGGCAACTGGGACATGTGCTGAACCTTGCCAGGAAGTGGCTGAAGAGCACTGACTGATGGGAAGTACAGAATAAACTTTTTATTTTATTTTCGATTATATGTATGCAAACTTTCCCTCTTTCTGCTTTAGCAAACTACCTTAACTCAGCCTATGAGTTGTTTTCTATCTTATTTTCTCTCCTCTATTCCACTGGGAAAGGGAGTGATTGAAGAGCTTGGTGAATACCTGGCATCCACCCAAGGTCAACCTACTAAGTCTTCTTCATCTCACATGTAAAACTACATGTAGTGTCATTCCTCTCCTCCTCCCCTCCTTTTTTCCTTATTCTTTTTTCGCATGAGAAGTCAAGCCTTGTGTGCTGAACACTGGTTTCTTTCCTACTTCAGGTTCATTCATTCATGGATTATTTTGATTTTCTTTTTCATATATAGGGAAAAATCTATCAGTGTTATATTGGCTATATCCTAGAAAATGCCTGTGTTGCAGTCTTTGCTAGTCAAGAAAAGAATCCCCAAAAGTAATTAATTTTCCATAGATGAAATGTCAGGGTCTTACTCCTGCCAACAGTGCTAATATTAGTTCTCTCTGCAGTACAGTGGATGAATCTGCTGTACATAGCAGCTGGCCCTATTTCTTCTTCAGTTTTACAGTGGTGCTTCTGACACTGTAAGATGTAATTGTTTTTCAAATTTTATTTCAGCCCAGTTTGGGGGGGAGGGGATTTGTACTTGGTTTTGGTTTTGTTTTGTTTGTTGTTATTGTTTTGTTTGAGGGTTTTTCTTTGTTTGTTTGTTTGGGGTTTTTGTTGTTATTTGTGGGATTTTGTTTGTTTTGTTTTAAATAGGTATGATGGTCTTTGCACTACTTTGTTTTCCACTCAGTATGACTTTTTTACTCATTTTATTCCTGTTGGAATACTAAAATAATTACTAAAATATATAAAATGTATTGTGTCTAAAAAGCATCCCTATCCAGCATCAGATATGAAGAGCCTTGACTCTCTCATACTCAGACATCTCTATTATATAAGTCCAAGTGAAGTGGGGTATAACCTTTCTCAGCGCCTGAAAGAAAACTGATTTGGATTGCACCACTTGGGCTTCTCCACAGCATATCTGTTTACAAATTGTTTATGATGAAGCC
This sequence comes from Brachypodius melanocephalos, assembly GCA_013398615.1. NCBI lineage: Eukaryota > Metazoa > Chordata > Aves > Passeriformes > Pycnonotidae > Brachypodius > Brachypodius melanocephalos. The sequence goes on from VZSR01003803.1 coordinate 37,857,650, forward strand.
TGTTAAATTATGAACCTCCACTTCCATTATCCATTTTTCATTTGGTACAGAATATGATGAGGCTGCAGCTCATATTCTATTACAAATTCTGAGAAATCTTCAGGGATTTGTGTCTAAGAGCTGTCCACCTGCCTTAAAATATGCTAACACTTTCAGCATTTTTACCAACTGTATTTCATGTCATAAAACCCAGCAATCTTCAAACTGTATATTGCAAGTGGTTCAACCTCCTGTTTCTATTCAAAGCAATTAATTTGCTGTTGTATTGATCCACTAAAAGAAGTGATTCCAGCAACTCTTTGGAAATTCTGTGTTCTCTCCTTGGCACAATACTGTCACATAAGAAATACTATCGTTCATGTCACAGTCTAGAGATTAGATCAGTTTGTGTGATAAAAAGATAATCAGTCATAAACTCCTTGAAAGGCAATGGACAAACATCTGGAAATGACAAAGGATACTTGTTAGACCCGAAGTTAGACCTCATCTTCACAGATATACAGTAAAGTCAACATCATCTTTCAATTATCAGGCACACATACTCCTTCCAATACTTTTAACACTTTTCATTTTTAGAGCCCTCTTCAGCTGCCCAGTGCAATATAATCCTTCTTTCACAAAACATTTCAGTTACAGAAGATGCTAGAATGTATTTTTAAATAATAAGTAATTATTTAAGCTAAAAAACAAACAAACAAACAAACAAAAAACCCCAAAAAACTCCAAACAAACAAAAACCCAAAAAAACTCAACCAAAAAAAAAAAAGCACCTAAATTCCTTGCATTACATATTTTGCATAAATATTAAAATCAGAACATTCCATGGATTTCAGGTACTTTAAATGAATCCTAACTTTAATAACATGAAGTAAGTATTAAATTTTCTCTCCATTACCTTTACCTCAGATCAGAGTTGCACTTTATGCCTCGATGGTTTAAGTCACCTACTTTTCAGTGATAAAGAAATTCAATTTCTTCTTTTAGTCAGTGGCTCACTGTGCACATGTAGAGAAGAACTCTCAGTGTAAAAGAACCTGACTTTTCCATGGAAAAAAAAAAGATGCCAAAAGATTAAAAATAAGAATACTGGAGCTTAATAGTATTCAAATAAGAGAATGTTACTCAGTATTACTTTAAGCTGGACCTCTTTGCTAAGTTTTGCTCAGGGTAGTCATACAAATTTATGTGGCACGACTGTGTATAAACTGTTCATTTATAATGTCCTAAAAATACAGTAACATTAGTAGAAAACTGCAATGTAGAACAGCTGTTGCTTGTTGCCTTCAGTCTTGTTCATGCTGAGTAGGAATTACTCCAGATGTAGTTTAATTGCAATCCACCTGGATTACTCCAAGACTAAACTGAACTCACAATGTAATGACAAATTTCAACGAAGACAGGTTAAGATCTCACAAATATTTTTTTTTTCTGTTGATAAAATTTATTTTAGACAGCTCCATCCTGTGGTCTGAACTGCTATGATACTAATTTCCTTCCAATATTTTGCCCATTTGTTCCTCCTACTTTTGCCAAGATTTTCTGCCTTATTTTCCCTTCCACCTTTGCTTCATTATTTCTCTTTTAAGAAGAATATTTAATAAAACCACTACATATTTTTTATCAACAGCTTTTTATAATTACACAAACAACAAAGTTTCTTGTCTGAAGAAACACACAGCCTGAAAATCTTTCCAGTGATTGAATAAATAAATGAACATGAAGTAGTTAGTAAATAGATTGGAATAAGACAAGGATGTTATTGATTTTAAAAAGGAATCCTTAAATTGTTAATAAATATATATTAACTCAAGTCCAATATTAATTCAACATGAATAAAAATACAAATGATGTAAAATAAGAGTATGTATAAAATTTATTGCAAGCAGAAATGCTAAATTATTATGATTTCAGCAATCAGTTGCAAAATTTTTCCATTGAACATTTTGGTATTGCTTGTCAATTGAGGCTAGGCAGGCAATAACCATTAAGTGTGAAACCCGTAAGCTAGCATACCCCAAGGCATAAGAGAGATTGAATCATTAAAACTAGATTTACATTCTGTCATTAAAAAAAAAAAAAAAAACACAAACTTTGAAAATTTTGCTTAGATATGAGATGAATTAAGCAAAATAGAAATTACATGGCTTGAAAGTTTTATTAAATATTGCTTCCCCTTTGCCTTCCTCTTCACTTTCCCTTTCCCCTTTCACTTCCTGAAAAGGAATTGCAGGTAATACTAATAGGTTTCTGTGAGGATTTTCTTCACATTTTGAAAGTAATTAATTCTGAAGGTAATTAAAAATATAATACAAGAATTGCAACTATGTTCTTAGTTTTAGTGACTTTTAACATTATTCCAAATTGAGTATTCATTATGGTACTCTTGCCAAATGTGTGAAGAAAATTGATGCTTCACACAGCATGGAGTATGATGTGTGCAGAAACCAAAATTTAATTTTTAATTTGAAAATTTTATCAGAATTTTTAGACTGTCTGACAAATGTATTCTGCCTTTAGTTTTAGCAGTTGTGGTAAACCATATCCTTCCACCATGCTGGACTGCAGAGAAGAGAATAGCTTCAAATACAATTTAATTAACTATTTTCCAGAAGAAATGTGGGGTTTTTTTCACTCCTCTTCTTCTACTAGTTACGAACCTTCTTAGATGTCCCAATTCACATGAAATACCATCTACAATTTTAATCTCACTTTGTTGGTAATAGTAATAATTTTATCCTCCCTTGAGATTCCCCTTATCCATGGCAGCCCACTCGCAATAGCCAAATTGTTATCTCTATCCTGCTCACAGTTCATCTCTTCATAGTTATTCCTCAGAAAAGGAAGAGCAGCTGGTGCAACTGGGCAGACATCTACCTTTTTTTGGGTTTGTTGATGACACAAGACTGGGAGGAGTGGCTGACACAGCAGAGAGCTGTGCTGTCATCCAGAGACACCTGGACAAGATGGGAAGTTGGGCAGAAAAGAACGCAAGTTAAAGAGAGGCAAATGTGAGATTCTGCACCTGGAAAAGAATAACCCCAGGCACCAGCACAGGCTTGGGGCTGACCTGGGAAGCAGCTCTATGGAGAAGGAGCTTGGGATCCTGGTGGACAACAGGCTGTCCATGAGCCAACAGTGTGCCCTGGAGACCAGGAAGGGCAATGGCATCCTGGAGTGCATTGGAACAGCTTTGCCAGCAGGTTGAGGGAAGTGATCCAGCTTGAGAGGGACCAGTGTGATTTTTATTTACGCCTCAGCACATGTTATACATGAGGTGAAAAACTACTCTGAGGACTGTGCACCTCCCTGTCCCCAGGGACACTTCACCTGACAGCCATCTGGGCAGAGAAACTTCCATGATCGGGCTGCAAAGTGACCTCGCACTGGCCAGCAGAGCAGATCCCTGACTGCCCAGGAACCAGGGAAATTGGGCTATGGGAGGAGTTTGAGCACACGAAAGCAGTGAACTGTGACACAGCTGGGGCCCTTTTGCTTCGTGTTTCTTGGAGGGAGCGGGGGCCTCACCTGGAGACTCACCTTGGCCCGAAGGGCAGGTGTCAAGAGGATGGGACCAGACCTTTTCAGAGGTGCCCAGTGATGGGACAAGGGGCAACTGGCAGAAACAGTAACACAGGAAGTTCCATACAAATATGAGGAAAAGTCGTTTTGCTTTGAGGATGACAGCATTGGAACAGGCTGTCCAGACCACTTGTGGACTCTCTTTCTCCTCCAAAATCCTCCAGGATGCACACCCAGTAGTCTGCTCAAGTTGAATGTGCTTTACTAGGAAATGTTGGACCCACTGATTCCTTCCAGCCTCACTTGTTCTGTGATTCTGTGATTAATTTTTGTTTTAAATCTCCATTGATTTTACTTTTTCTTCCCTTAATGTTTATAAGCAGAAGATTGTTTTTTAAATAATTTGATCCTTTACATTCAAATATTTTATGCCTTCCAACTGTACACAGAAAAAAAAAGTTTTAAATGTTTTAAACATTTCTCAGTCTTTGAATTAAAGTTCTATCTTCAGAATTATTTATCCTAATAATTGAAACTATTATTAATTCAATCATTAATTTAGGTACTAACAATATGGGGGAAAATAATTCCAATTAATCTGAGAAACTCCCCTCCTTGTTTCCTTGATTAGATTACCTACTAATGATGAGTGCTTTAATAGATGAAAGTATTTTAATTATATCTTTGATTATTCAGGGTGATTTGTCATCACAGCACTTTTATACTTTCATGTATTTGAGAAGAAGCAGCAGCACAGTATTTGTGTAGACAAGATAAAAACTTAAAAGTTATATTGCCCTCCTGAAAACAGTAATCACAGAGGTTTTAAAAGTCATTTTCTGTTCAGTCCAAAAGAAAGAAAAAGGTGGCTTGAAAAGAGTAAGACCGTGTTAAAGTGCTCACATTGTTAAATGGAGTGGTTAATAATTGCAAAAGAAACTATTTCCAGATGATTTCAGATGACAAGCTCAGTAAGCACAAGTGGAAATGAAAGAAAAACAATGCAGAATAGATGTTAAAAAGTACCTTTTAACCTGTAGAATAGCAAATGCACAGAACTGTCTAGCAGAAAAGGTACATAATTACAAATAAGTATGAGTCAAAGAACATTTAGAATATAGCCAAGGAATAACAAAGTTTATAATGGGGATTTTATAAAGGCTCACAGCTTTCCTACCCTGCTCTCCGCATCTTCTGCTTTTAGTGTATTTTCTTCACCACAAAGTTTTCAACTCTGCCAACATTTGTGATTTAAACTGGCAGTTTCATTGATGCATTGATTCTGTTCTTGGTTAAAAAAGATACATAAAAAGAATTAAAATAAATCTAACCGCAAGAAAAGATTTCATTTAAATGAATCCTCCTCTGCAGAAGCCAGGAATATAACTTTATAGAATTGATGAATATGAAAACTGCTGTGATATTATCTCATGTAACTATACATTCACTGAAAAGGTTAAAATATGTTCTAGCAGGATGGTAAAGATTCAACAGTACTATTTGTTCGACAACAGAACAAAGAAGAGAATACTCTTATTTATTCCCATTTCTGTCTGTCCTTTTAACCAAATATTTTGCTTATTTTTAGAATTTCCTTTTGTGTATTCAAACAAGAATTGGTAAGAACTTAAAAGTGAATGATTTTGCATAATGAGGCCTAATATCACTCCATAATAATTATTCAGGGTTTTTTGGTCACATTCATTTATTATAATGCTCATATATATGGATGTTCATATACGAATGGAAGATTGTTTCTTTTCCTGTAATTTTTTAAACTGTTTTATTTTTCTTAGCCATTTAAAAGATGCTTATGGAGTAGGATATACTATAATTCTGATTATGCAAAGGCTTAAATACTTTCTCTTGTATAAATACTTCAGACCATAAACATCAGCAAAGCTGAACATTAATTTATGAAAAGGTTGGGGGTTTTTTGTTTGTTTGGTTGGGTTTTCTTTTTCTTTTTTTATTTTTCTTTTTTTCTAACTGGATCAGGCATCATAACTGTTTGGATCCGTGATATTCTAAGCATTTTTACAGACAGGTTATTTTCAGATTTTCTCTCTGACTATCTGGGTATGAACTACTCACAAAACTATACATGTGAAGAAAATACAATAAATTAGATTTTCCTAGTAGAAGACTTTCAGCGATTTATTTTTACTCATGTCCAGGGAGTAATAGACTTTAATTGAAAAAAATGTGGAATAATGAAATAGCTAACATTTTAATATGACATTAATATGCAATTTATGTCATTGACAAATTAATGCAAATTACAGAGACAAAAGAAGAGAGGGAAAAAAGTGTATTTTATATTACATGTTTAAAAATGAGACCTGAAAGAGTAGGATCCAATATGTTCAAGTAAATAATTTTAATGTTTTTATACAGTTCTTAGTCAAATGAGAGAAGAAAAAAATTTTATATAACAACCTTAGATTTTGATTACATTGTTAGCAAAGAAACAGTAAAATGTCTTCTATATGTTTCTATTACAAATCACACATGAATATAAAAAGGGTTTTTCACCAAATCAGTGTAAAAAATTCATTTCTGAGCTGGATTAACAGTGATACCTGAAGAGTATCAGATCTAGACAGGCTTTTAATGATTTCCGTTGTACACCCTGCCAGATTTAGAACAGCTTTCTGTGACTCAGAAAGAGCAGAAGCCAAATATTGCATTTTCCTATGTGATTTCAGTCAATAAACTTTTGAACTCAGGTAAATTTTTTATATCCAAAACAACTTCTGGAAAGCTATTCCCCGTGGGAAGCAGGTAGCTGCAAACTATTACGTAAAGGAATGCCTTCTTTATTTTGTTCTAACCCATCACCCCCAGATTCATACATATTCCTGTACTGAAAACAATAAAAAAAAAATCTTTCCTCAACCAGTCTCACCGAGTAATTCTCAACTGAGAAACTTTTAATCATCTTTTTGGTCATTTGTCTTTTTTCCTTACTGAAGAGAAAAATCTATTAATTTGTCCTTGAATAGAAATAATTCTATACTCTTCTTGTACATCTCAGCAACTTTCTCTGCCTTCTCTGTCTGTTAAATGCTATTTGAGAACAGACCAACAACAACTGAATATGATATTTAACTTGCAGATGCATTGTGGACTTGGAGTGAAATAACACACTTCATTTGGTTTTGCTCTTTTCCTATTTCATTCTCTGTAACTTTTTTAGAGCTGTCTTTAAGTCAGTTTACTCTGCTATGCAGAATGTTTGTTAGGAGCTTCTTATAAGTAATAGTATGATTTCTTTTGTTTTTCAAGTTTGTTCTTTAAATATTCAGAGTAAATGACACAAAAACAGCTTATGACTGTGACCTTGTGGTAGACACTATTAGAGAATTAATTCTAACGAACAGTCTTGACATTTTAAAGTTCAATAAGATGCTGCTTAGAATAGAAAATTAAAGAAAATAAATGAATATGTAAAGTCACGGACATGAATACTATTTATATATGTCTGAACCAGTTTAAAGATAGCTGCTTGGAAGTTTAACTACTTTAAAATGAAAGACAGCTATTTTCAGCTTGATTGATGATGTGTTTCTAAGAGGTTTTTAGGCTTAGCTATTACTATAAATTGCAGTTAAAATATCTGAGAATGTATATACAAACAACAACAAAAAAAGGTAGTTTATAATGGCCACATTTCCAGTTACTTCTACATAGATCTCAGATACTCTCAATGCCATCCCCAGTACCTAACTTAATAAAAAATATCTTACCATCAAGAAAACAAATATCTGGTGCTCAGACAGACAAGCTAGCTGCATTCTAAGGAAAATGAAACATTCCATTCTCCATTTTTCTAAGACATTATAACTATATATTTATTAGACAGACTATATGGAAAAGAATCTTCCCCCAGCAAATGTTACAGTTCTTACTACCATAAAGCAGAAAGAGCAAATGTATCTCAGATAAGAAGCATTTTTCTAAGCTTAATCCTTTATTGATGTAATGCTATTAGTAGACTTCAGATTTAATTCCTTTATGTGTTGTGTTAGCAATCAAGAATGCAAGCAACAAGAGACATGTGGATAGAGATCTTTATTACTTATATTAAAACCTTAGAAAGAAAAGAAATTAATAAATTCCTCTTGACATCCCCAGTGTTGCTGAAGTTTGTGATCCTACATTGTAGATGTAGTTGTGTGGCATCAGAGCCCTCAAAACTACCACTACCTTATGGAGAAACAAGTTTGATGTACGACTTCATCACAGTATCTGTCACCTGCCTTGATATCGTGCCTACAAAAACTAAGAAGTGTCAAGATCTTTCTCAAGAGATAAATAATAGTAACTTTGTTTAAGTTTTCTTCTCTGCAATTGGTAAATCTGAAAGACCTTTGGTTTGTTGTAAATATTTCACCTGGAATGGAAGTAGGTAAAAAGAGGTATGAATATCATGGGTGACAGCCCAAACTTCTGTCTGACAGAGTTATCTGTATTTCTGCCAGTTAACACGATAAAAAAAAAAAATCAGCTGGAGAGAAATGAGAGAGGAAAGTGCACTGGGACTAGAGATGCTCCTGTGGGATTATAGTGTGGATAATGAGGCCACCAGACTTCAAAGCTCCTGTGCAGGAGCCACAGACAGAGTAGGATGAGAATCAGGTTCCAAAAGATGTGTTACCAACCCTTTGTGCTGAGACTGCTTTAAGGATCCATAGTAGTCAGTGCTGAGGGAAGTACAGAACAGATGTGAAGAAATGCAATTTCTGAGAAACACATAGATACAAGATTAGTAATGCTAGAAATGTAAGCAGTGGAGAAAATTGATTAGGATCCAGGCTTCTATTCTCCTTGCTTGTGTTTTTGCTTGCACAGCGAAAAGCCTGACCTCTTGTTTCAACTTTGTAGCAAGATGTATGCCTTTAACCATTGAATAATAAATCTTTTCTATATGGTTCTGTGCTACAGGGGGGAAATTAAACTAAAAAATGTTGAATCCACAGCGCATCTACTCTAGAAGAAGTATTAAATCTCAGTAAAGAAATAAATGTACATGCCTTCAAAAAACGCTCCTAGGGTGGTGGGACTGATTTTTGCAAATTGCTAAAGGACCTGTTTATCTTCTGATGATAAATTTTAGGCAGATGATTAATAGCTTCTGTGGCTGTAAGCAAGCCTTAAAATGTCACATATACTTAAGTAGAAATTGCAGAAAACTAACCATTTCTTAGATATCCTCCAGCAATTTCTAGGGAGAGAAAAGGAAGAGTGGAGAACTATTTAGCATTAAAAGGGTATAGGGGGATTAAAGTAAGTTCATCCCCATTGAACCTGTATTTCAGATTTTTTTTTTCTTTTTTAACCGCTGTCACAGCATTTGGCCTTATAAATCATGGCGCATAGTTGCTCCATGCCTGAAGCCCTGGAATCCGATGGTCATGTGTGTAGTCTGCAATGGTAAATAAATCCTATGTTGGTTATATCATATTTTTGTTGGAAAAATTACAACTGAATAACTACATAGATAATTTAGGGAAGAATTTTTGTAAAAATATCACTTTTGTAAAACATGTGAAAGCCAGATATATTTAGATGTATAAGGCCATGTCTTGATGACAGAATGCAAGAGTATGTTAGAGACCCTCAAACTATTCTAGAATAATCTGACATGAGTACCTTGTACAGTGTGGCCGTGATGAAGTCTCAAATTAGTAGCTACTTTAGAAGTTAATTCAGTCTTTTTTACCTCTACTCTTATGCCAGTGTGTACAGTCTAAAATCAAGCCATTGTGCCTTTTTTTGGGAATTGTGTTCTCTTACACAGGACAGATAATGCTTGGCACATTGTTCCTCTGCAATTATTACATATCAAAAATACATAGGAAAAAAATGAAGTTTTCTAATGGATCCTCAAGAATGAAGACATTCCCTTCAGTTTTGATTCCATAACAAACATCATATATTTGTGTTGAAAAGGAAAGACCACACATGCAAGTGTGCCAGGTTGAGGGTGGGGAGGAAGTCATGAAAACACAACTATTCTGGATGCCTTTTCACCGTAAAAAAATTAGAAGGCATTGTTTTATTGATGCTGCTTATTAGGTGTGTGACAAACATCTGTGCTCTCACTCATGTTTTACATTGCAGGTAAAGTACACCACTGAGAGTCAGAGCCAGAGTGTCTGACTACGAAACATCAGTACCAATAAAAGAAATCTACCAGGACTTTAGCTTTTAGTCTCAGTGCACCTACAGTTGTATTTATCTAGTAAAACTTCATACTCACTCTAATTCAAGAACACTGCAGGACACCTTATGCCCTGGCTTCCTTCCCAGTTGCTGCTGCATATCTACTCAGGGAAAGTAATTTCCAAAAGGAACAAAGTGCTGCAGTACTTCCGCTGTTAAGTAAAAAGTTTTGATGGGTTCACCCAAAATTTCCAGGATAAATACTGTCTCTCTTCAGCAAGAGTTGCATCTACAGTTGCAGCTTTGCTGCTGTGTCAAGGATCTGCAAATGGCAGACCTACAGGGAGCCCTTCCCATGCCCACCTTAATGTAGAGCACCAGTGAAATGTTCACAAGAATTATTTCCCTCTAGCACTAAGCATGAACTGCACATGAGGTCCATGCAGAGTGTCACCATTCTCATGGCAACAACACTGGAATTCCAAGACCTTGGAAAATGGAGCATGTGTCTACTTATCTTCCTGTTGAGAAACCTACCTGTGTAAGAGCATCGGTCATCATTGTTGCCCACACTGATTTGTGTTTAGGAGAAGGGTGCAGGGAATCGCTATCTTATCTCTTGTTCAAAGCCACAGACAGAGATTGATCACTTCCTTATACTATCTAGAAGCTACTCTTCAAATTAAATTTCAATCTCTGTTATTAAACCTATGTGAGCAATGTACTTGAGATTTTTTTTGGTAAGTTAAAAATGTAAGTCCTTTTGTTTCACAGAGACACACAGTAATCTCAACAAGTGTTATTCAAGATATATTTTAAGCCTAATCTAATATGGATTCTGAGAAAATAATATTTGGATTCTCAAGGGCCCTCAGATCCCTTGTAGCAAAAGTTACCTGCAGATATACAGATCCTATCAAGGAAGATGTGTTACATCAGGCTGAGGGGTTCAGTCGGGTGAAGCTGGGCTAACAATCAGCACTGGTGAGGCCACACCTTAAATCCTGTGTCCAGTTCTGAGCCCCTCAATTCAGGTAAGAAGTGCTGCAGCATGGTCCAGAGAAATGCAACAAAGCTGGTGAAGGGTCTGAAAAATAAATGCTATAAGGTACAGCTGGAGGAGGTGGGATTGTTTAGCCTGGAGAAGAGAAAGCTCGAGAGAAACGTTATCACACTCTACACCTACCTGAAATTTGCGGGTTGATTTTTTTCCCCCAGACAACTAATGACAGGACAAGAGGACATAGCCTCAAGCTGTGCCAGGGGAGGTTCAGGGTGGGCATTATCCCTGAGATAATGGGGTGGCATTTCTTCACAGAAAGGGTGATCAAACACAGGAATGAGCTGCCCAGGGAGGTGGTGGAGTCACCATGCTTGGAGGTATTTTAAAAAAGACTGGATGTAGCACTAAGTATCGTGGCCTGTTTGATGGCGGGGTGTTCAGTCATGGGTTGGACTCGATGGTCCATGGTCACAAAGGTCTTTTCCAACCTAATTGATTCTCTGATTCTTTATCAAGTCCTAAATAAAGTTGGAGTTTTTAAAATTCGGTGGTTTCTTGCCTTGGATTAATTGCACTAAATATTCCCAGAGAACATTCACCTGAAAATTAGTACAATTAAAATTCTTAGAAAAGGTCCTCCAAAGCTCTAAATTAGGAAGATTCTTAATTATTTTAAAAAAAACCTTGTTTCAAACTCAAACCAAAGTAGTAATACTCAAAAATGCTGTAAATTTTCATTTTGGGAAGGAAAGGATAAGTCTGCCAAAAAATTAGAATAGCTTTCTCAATAATCAATATTAAAAAGCAAAATTTTGAGTAGGTATACATATTTTGGGTAAAATATATTAAGGTGACATATCCAGGTGCTAGGGATGCACTTAATTTCTATGCAGTTAGTTCACTAGCATCAGAACGGACAAATCATTCAACAGAACAATCTTTGGTATTTATGACTTGATACTTTTTCCCAAGTAATACCCTAAGACACATGATGTTCATCTTCTCTAGCCTCTAGTTCCCATTGGAGGAACATTTGGAAGAACTGATTACTGAAATCCTGGTTATTAAGAAAAAAGCAGCGTGAGTGATTGCCTTCTGATCATGGCAGCAAAAAGAGGGCTGTGATAACAGATGGATATTCTAATAACAATTGATGTCTGTACAGTTCAGGTAGTTATCATCAAAATCAGAAAAAAAAAATGTTAAAGTTCTTGGAGCTCTTGATTCATACCTCATACTTCAGTATGGCTAAATTGCAGTTATTTTCTTTGAACTTTTTCATCCTTGGCATCAGGTTCTGTAACCTGCAAAGAATAACTTTATCTCAGGGATCTTGTCACATTCAGCAAATTAAGTTTTTTTCCTTGAAGTAGATCTCTCATTAATATTATTTTCTAAAAGACTTTGAAAACATGCAGATTCTTTTGGGTTATAACTCCTTCATTCTAATATAGTGTGCAGACTGCATGGAAGTGGTTTTTGGGAATTGCTTTACCATCACCTTCGATTTCTGTCAAATAGTATACTCTACAATCAGAAGGCTCCTAAAAAATTCGAGTGAATTGAAATAATGTAATTTATGTCTTTTTTTTACATTTCTTTGTCTCTCAGAAAGCCTTTGTAAATTTTAAAGTTAATTTTAAAAATGACAATGGGGAAAGTCACCCAAGTCTTATTATTTTATACTCTTTTATCTGTATACAATTCCATTAAAATGGGTTAAAACTGAGGTAAATAAAAGAACACTAAACACAGTGTCTCTTTCTACTTAGGAATCTTAAAATCTAAGTGAATGAGGATTAAAAAAAGACAAATATTTTGTTTTGTCTAATAAGACTCAGTTAAAACGGATTTTCTGCTCCTTTTCATAACATGAGAGATATCAAGGTTAATGATCTGTCTAAATTGAAGTTTGAGCATTATGATCTTTCCTTTTCTCAAACATTATATTCTGTAAGTGGAATGAACTCTGCTTCCTGCCATATACATTGCTGTAGAGGAAAGTCTTATCTCTGGAGTCCTACTTTTTTCTTCAGTCTTTTCCAATTTCATAACTTAAAAGCCATCAGCATTTTCAGAAAATATTAGTGTTTTATTTGTTGCATTCTTTCACTATTTAGACATCTGAGTATTTCTAGAAAACAAGATTTAACTTTCATTGATATAATTTGTTTTCTAGTGCTAACCCATAAAGGGGAATATGTTTTTCTTTTAAGCCCTTTTTTTTCCTTAGATAATGTATCATATATTCCTATAAGAAGGTCTAAATGGTATTCCTAAATTAAAGAGGGAGCCCAGAGTGCACTTAAGTGGTGGATCACTGATTTTCCATAATTGGAATTAAGAATCACTCCATTGACTGTTTCCAGACCAGCCCAACTCACTCTCCACCAGACAGATCTGTCCCAGGGGAAGGCAGTCCCGAACAGCAGGAATTGCAGCCACATGTGGTTTAGACTCTGCACTATTCAGTAATGGTTTTACAGCTTCAGGCCATGATTATCCTGACAAAATTAACATAGACAAGACACAGCCTTAAGCACTGGTGAGTCCATTACCTGTTAGTTTGCCTAGTGGTGCTGGATCAGTAATCATTGCTTCAGAGGTGCAGCAATCCTACACAGCAACTTGTCACATTTCAGGGGATAAAATGGATGGAGAAATATTGATAAAACCACTTTGATTTTAGGGGCCAAGCCACACCATATGTCCTGATGTTAGGGTTATAAAGTGGACTCTGGTTCTTTGTATTTAACTGTTGGAATATGGCTGAGAACACAGAGCTGTGTGGGACACAATGACAAGGATAGAAGGAAGACAGAGGAGCAGCCACTTTAGCAGCTTTGAGGGAGAGTGATTAGAGATGTGTGGGGACCAAGAAGAGCATAAGAATTAAAATACTGAGCTAAAGAATTTTAAAGCTGATCCTAACAACAAATCCATTCCAGAAATTACACTTGAACAATCAAAGTCAGAAAAATATTAAAGACGGACTATTTTAGGAGTCGTATCTTTCTTAAAAAAAAACTCCAACAAAACAAACCAGGGAGAAAACCACGATGAGAGTTGATTTTGGGCCAAACATGGAACAATATATATTTAAGAAGATATTTTATTTCAGGATACATAATTCATGTAGTATAAGCATAATTTTAAAAGTCTTACCCAGGCTCCTTGAGCAGAAAGAGAAGCAATTTTATCTATTTCTTCCATTTTGACCCATTCATACATCTTTATGACAAGGATACCAAAGTGTATCACATCGATAAGTATATCACTTCCACACAAACTTACCATGACTTCCTCATGAAGACTTAATTTTGCAGACCTGTTGAAATCAATTCATATTTCATGTGATAATATTGTGTCATTCTACACGCAGCAGAATAGCCCATATTTGAAAAAAAAAAACCCGAATATCTTAGAAGATTTTTATCTTTTGACTCTAGACTATTTTTTCCTTTGAAGGAAACATTCATTTTTAAGAGACATTCCTGCCATTTAGGGAATGTAGTATGATTTGTTTCCAAGATTCTGACTCCATATGGCATAGAATATACCTTTGGTCAGATGGCTTTAACTGTTCCAGTCATGTCTCTTCCCAGCTTCTTGCAGCCCCCCAGCCCACTTGCTGTCAGGATGAAATGAGAAACAAAAAAGTCCTTTAGGCTGTGCAAGCACTTCTCAACAACAACTCCCTCTGCCCTATCTCTATATTATCAACACAGTTCTCAGCACAAATACAAAATGCAGCCCATACTAACTACTTTGAAGGCAATCAGTTTTTGGGTTTGGCTCCAAAGTTATTCAGTCTCCATTAGCTGGAAGAATCAACAAGTTGCTGAATGTTAAATTACTTAAGTATAGCATTGCTCAATATTTCCAGTTACTAAACTCACGGAAGTGAGTAAATTACTTTCTTAGATGGTTTGCTTCAGGAATACGGCAACTTTTTACTACTCTAGAATGTTTGTTAGAATACTCTAGGTTAGTTCAGCTGAGACCAGCAACTGGGATAAAAAGAATTATTCAGCTTTTGCTTATGACCTTTAAATGTGCACTCAGTCACGGAATTCTCTGGCCTGAAATAGAGGGAAATTGATGGTAACTACAACATATGTCACTAAATGTTGCTTATTACAAGACATACACTGAGGTTTAGAAAAGTTCATAGCAGATATAGTGAAGTAAATCTGAGATAAAGGAACTTTGCTGTAGCAGTTCTGGTACCTTTTTTTGGTGTTCTAATGGCACATTCAGATTTTGTGGTCTAATATCTGAATGGGTGGATGCATTTTCTTTCCTTGGCAAAATACTTATGTGATGCTGTATGCTGACATGAAAATTAGGTGCAAACACATTTTTTTCCCAATGTAATAGTTATTTGCATATCCATGTGTCTCACAAAAACAGTTAAGATTTTCAGAAAACATGCTGCTAACAAAGTGATTATACTTTATCATGTCTTTAAATATTGGGTATGGAAAGCTTGCAAGAGGCATTTTGAGTCACCATTAGAAATCAATTAATTTTTAAAACCTCGTACAGACTGATATTAAGTATGCATATGCATATCTTTAAATTGCTCAAAGACAGCTACAGAGCAATTATTTCATTCTGATAAAGCTAAGTGAACTCAGATTGTTCTGGACTTAATTTTAGCTCTGCCACACTTTTCTCAAGTGGAATTGGAAAATAGTAGTAACATT
>VZSR01003803.1:37873148-37900226 GCA_013398615.1 Brachypodius melanocephalos
TTTTTGGAATAAGCTATGCTCTCTTTTCCTGTTTAAGTACAATGTCTGGCAAAATTAAACCCTTCTCTGTAAAGGTAGGCATAAAATAGAACCATTACATAAATATAAGTGTTTAACCATAAAACAGCATTTTCTTATATACAAATCTGACATCAACTCTTCGTGTCATCTACTTTATCACATTATCAGCTCTTTTTTTCTCCAGTATCTCTTTGTTAATTCATAACAAGATAAAGATAAAAATGTGATTTTACAGTTTAGTATTAAAATATCATTATGAATATTAACACTATTAAATTCAAGTACATTAATATGTTAGGAAGAGTAAAGGATGAAAGTAATGCTTTCTGCTGCTGCATTTTTTGCCTAATATGATTGAAAATAAAGTGCAGATTTCCAAAGCTCAAAATGTAAGGTGACGCCACACAGTTTTAAAATTAGTTTTAGAACTCCATAGCAATTCACTTTGTCTAAGTGCCAATCAGAGGACCAGGCTTTATTGCCCAGAAAAGAGGTGATTTTTTTTTATTAATACTAAACTTGTATCTGAAAGCTCAGATTTTGATTAGGACTCAGTTATTCCTAATTCTAAATCAGTTCAAATTTTGCTATAAACTCCAATTGGAATATATGAACATAAACTCTAAAAGATTTTTAAATCATGAGTTGAAGCAGAAGGAAGAAACCATTGAGAGTCATCATCCAAAGGATATAACTAGCTCACATAGTCACATAAAGGTATTCTTTAATGCATCCATTACTTTTCAGGGTATGATCATTGAATCTTCATTTGAAGTGGACTGCAAGGACTTCCAGACAGGAAATATCTTTGCTGATCTGTGCAATTTCAGTATTACAAATAGCACTGTGAGAGTGTTAGGTGAATGTCAAGCATATAGGTGCAATATTTTTTTAATTATTAATTATTATTTCTAGTATTTTCAAATAACATTTCCTTATTTTCCCAAAGAGACATTAGACAATATTTTAATAAATATTATTGTTTTGATTAGTGTTTACTTTGACAGGTAATATTTATAAATTATTAACTGTTTAACTATAACCTTTATCTTACTAAATACTCTTTTGTATAACTTCCACTAAATATACTGATTATATTCAGATTTCTAATTAAAATTCCTTTTGAGGTTTAATAATATTTCATTTGGATAGCTACCTCAGAATGTTAAAATGTTCTGTGATCTCAGCTTCAGTTTAAAAGTGCTCAGACTCTACAATCATTCTTCTTTACATTCTCTGGACTGCTGCACCATTTTGTCACTTCTAGACATATAATTTGAATTCTGCAGGACTCAGCATCTCAGGAATTTTTCAGGGCAATCTATATATCTGAAGTTCCAGCTTCTCAAAAAAGACATTGAAACTGCTGTTGATAAGAGTCATGGTAGAGTCTAAAGAGAAACAGATTTAAGTAAACAAATTTCATTACTGCCATTAGCTTTGTCACAATTAGATATGTGTGAAAATATTAATAAGTAGCAGTTTGGAAAAATACATGGATACAGGTGTGAATGTGTGTGTGTAAATACACACACATATGCACATATGCATAGTAATAAATGTATGCGTGAGTATTTTTGTATACATTTTGTATTCATTTACAATTGCTAAATAATTAAGGTTTTCAGGAGCCTTGAAAATTCTTGGAACCAGATCTTAAAATAATGATGATCTTAACCCTTGGCTTGTTCAAGTTTGGAGGGATTATTTGAGATGGGATGGCTCACAAGATTTAGCAGATATCTGTAACTATTTTATACATTGCTAAACAATCGTGATTAGAAGAGAAATGAAATAACTGTTTTCCTTTACAAAAAGAATATGTCATTAAATGTATACAGGCAGAAAATATGAGTTTGAAAGGCTGAAGTCACAAAACAGCCTTTAATACTCTCAACAGCCTACAATTAGCATATTTATGAGGTTAAGCTTCACCAGCACTCAAATCAGAAGCTTTAAGAGACAGAACACAAAGAAATTAGCTAAAAGGATGATGGGGAAAATAATGTTCATTATATTCATATAATTAATATTAATATTAATATTAAGAATAGTAGTTAGTAGTAGCAGTAGCAGTAGTAGTAGTAGTAGTAGTCATAATGGTGACGATGATGATGATGATGATGATGTTTAGCAGCGTCCTTAGGGGTACTCCACAGGGTGCAGGTGGCCCTCTGCTCCCCCATGTACCTCCACGGGCTGCTGGGGCACAGCTGCTTTGCCAGGGTCTGCACCACAGGCTGCAGGGGAATCTCTGCTCTGGCCCCTGGGATACTTCTCTGACCTTTATGCCTGAGGGTTGATTCTCACCTATACTCTCTATTTTCTTCCCTGGCTACATTTACTCCTCTGTAATAACTTTCTTCCCTTTCCTAAGTGTACTGTCACATATCGGCATTACTACCATCGGTGATGGGCTCACCCTTGGCCAGGGGTGGGTCCATCTTGGAACTGGCTGGCATTGGCAGAAATGTGGACTCTTCTACTGGCTTATCGCAAAAGCCACCCTTGTAGCTCCCTTGTTCCCAAAACCTTGTCATGGAAACCAGAACAGTCTTTGTTGTAATGTGAAGAAATCTCTTCTGTCACTGAGCTTATATTGATTGCCTATACATCTGCTGCTCTGAAATTTTCACTAATTGCAATTAATGCTTGATTTGATGATTCAGTTCCTATGCCTCTCTTTTTTTTTTTTTTTTTTTTTTTTCACTAGGACAAAGTATAAGTGGGAGGCCGTTAATATCTTAATATCAAAATATTAATTTTTGCATTTATTCTTTCATTGAATTCTCACACCTATTGGGTAACAATGGTTCTACTCAGCACTGGATTTTAGTGTATCTGTAAAAAACTAATCTAAATCTATGATTTTTAAAGGATTTTAAAAAGCTTTGACATTGTCAGGATGGTTTCTTATTTTTAAGTATCTCTCATATCATTCCAGTAAACTATTTTTTTGTCAGGGTAAAGAAAAAAGGTTTCAAAGAGGCACACTCTCTGGTTGAATCTTTATATGGGAGAAGGAGGATGATACAGCAATTGAAGAGAGTTATGATCCCTGTGAAGTGTAGAAACAGCCAGGGTAGGCACTCCTAGCAGTGACAGCAAGAATATGTATGTTTTGACAAGCACAGTGACATCTTTGCATAGCCTGAACCCTCTGCTAAAACTTTGGAGAGAACAGTTGCTTGGGCCTTATTGTTAAATATGTTTAATTTTAATAAATTGTTAGCCTTGTGTGCACTCAATATACTTATACATAAGTATGTGATTTCATTAATTTAAAATGCACAACTATGGGGTCTTCTCTGCAACAAAACCTCTCATTCATTTTATGGACCATGTTAATCATGAACAACTGGGATATGCCAGAAGGTTTGTAATATAAAATAGACTGGGTTTATGGTAGCAGTCAGTCAGCTGGCCTGTCACACAATAAATACACAATGTCATGGGTAGGGGACATTAGGACATTTTCATGGATCCTGCCAAATCACTGTTTACTGTAAGAGTAACATTTCTGAATGCTTTGTACTGTGAAAGACGTACTAAATCTAAGGAATTGTTGAATTCAGATAAAAACCAGGCTATGTTCAAGTAAAGGAAACCAGAAAAACATGGATTATATACATGGATACTGAAGGGCAGAGTGCCTGTTAAAAAGGGTGATTGATAGGGATTTCCGAACAGGGTACCAGAGTTCTCAAACAGTGATCAGTTTATGGTTGGAGGGTGACAGAAGTCTATGTTGCAATGTCCAATGCCATCTTCAGCTGGATAGTATGTTCCTGCTCTTTCTGGATGCCCCACATGCCCGTGAACTCCCACAAGACCGTGGACATAGTTTAATGGGAGATCTATGAAGCTGCATCTTGAAACCAGGAAGGATACCCATAGATCCTGTATCAGTAATAGCAGGTCTATGCACAAATCTCAAGTATTGCAGGACATAAAAAATTGCTCTAAATGTATATTTTTGGCATTTTAATTGCTTTCCTACATTTATGCATCTAAATTTCATTCTATATAATCTGATACTGAGAAATACTATGAGGTATTCATCTGCTATTGTCCTCTGGAGATTTCACTTAACCTGGACTTCTTTTTTTAACTGTGAGCGATGTCAGGATGAAATTAACCAGTCCTAAAATGCTGGCTTTCTTTTGCATTTTAGCACTAAAGATGACCACATGTTTTGACAAACAGAGCATTTAATCTCAGAGGTTGTAATTACACAGGCAAATGTCACATTACTTACGGCAGTATACATATCTTTCGCAGATTGTGGAAAACATAAATATTTCCAGACTGCCCTGAAGGAAATAATGTTCCAGGAATGTAGCTCAGTGTAAAATCTCATAGAAAAGAAAGATGAACATATTTTAAACCTCAACTGATTTCAGTCTCCCACACTCTCATACCCACAAGCCCCAAGACACATATAAACAAACTGTGAGTGTCCAAGCAGTAAAATACCAGTATAGAGGTAGTTTGCACAGGGTTCTTTGCACAGATTTTTAAGTGTGTTGATTGTGAATCTCTTCCCCACACTTCTTGCTTCCTCTTGAGGACGTGCCGGTTTTAAATGTCTCCTTCTACTTTTTAGGAGCTGACAGTGATTGATCTCTATCGTGCCACAATTCTTTGAGTTATTAGGATTTAGAGCCTGTCTCTGTTTTAGATCTGGTTGTCTTAAGCAATTGTAGGTGGCAGTGTGATTAGATCCTGTTGACCTGGTCCTGCAAATGTTAGCAACATAAGATGATTTCATAACCTGTATTTCACTCAAGTTTTGCTCCCACGTGTTCATATGCACTGTCTATCAGGCTCTCTCTTGCTTAGGTCCATTTTCCCTTGGTTGGCTCCTTTGGTGTCTTTGTCAGCTTCAGCTATTGTAGACACTCACCTGTTTGCCTCTCCAGGCCACAGTACTTCCTTCTTTGTTTTTCCTGTAATGCCAAAGGCACCCAACTGTTCTTCTGCCTTGAGGGACAGCACCACCATGCAGGAGTGTGACTACTGTGCACCAGTAAGGGGAGACCTGGGTCCACCCTGAGGTCCTCAGGCTGAAGCCACTGGCCAAGGCTGGTGATGGGTGCTCTGAGTGCATTTGTCAGTCTCTCTGCCCATGGGAGGCCTGGGGACACCATTCTGGCCTCCCTCGCCCAGTGTGTGTGGGACAGTACTGCTGCCCATCCTGCCTCTCCTGGCAGCCTCCAGCACATCAGAACTGGCCAGCACCATCACAGACAGTCAGGTCACCCTCTCTCACCCCTCTCCAGCTCCTGAGCACTACAGCAGGTCAGACCAGACTGGGACAGATCAAAGACTGGGTCACCACCAGCTACAAGGCTGGATATGAAATCTTTGCAGATGATCCTGAAGAGTCAGAATTCTTTTTATCTCAGTTCCTGAGTATTCTCATTTTTACACTTCTGACTTTCTCCCCACATCCCACTGGGGGAGAGTGAGCAAGTGGCTGTGTCAGATCTTGCCATTCTCTTTGCCGAATGGATTCACTTAGTCAGCTATCCTGTCAGGGTGTTGTAGAGAGAAGAAGATTTAGTTTTTATATTTTTAGCCTGACTTTGATTTTCCTTTATATGGGGTTTTTTTTGGCATAAATAAACTCTAGAAAAAGATTTTTTTTGCCCGTGGTGTACACTCCTGTGCATAAACAAGTGTGGGGATGAGTCTTTGGTGCACAAGTCTTTTCCAAATAACATTGTGATGTAAGAAGATAGTATATCAAAACTGCATCACCTACCTAAAACGCCTCTCCTTCAGAGAGAATACATGCCATGCTTGGCTGATTGCTTACCTTAAATCTCCTGTCAGAAGATAAATGGGAATAGATCTTTTCTATAACACAGAGCAAATGTTGCCTATAGGTACAATACTATGACATTTTATGAGGGCTTTTTTTTTCCAAACAAGATGTCAGAATCCCAGTGATTTATTATCTAAAATTTTTATTCCCATGCTCCTTTTCATCTGTTGGATCGATTAATATGTGTTAATACCCCTCGTATTATTTCATTTACTAAAAATAGAGAACCCTGGGTTTACTAATAGTAATAATGAAAAAAAATCTTAATATTAAACTACTAACAATGTTCAGAATCATTTACACATGCCTTGAAACTAATCACTGCTAGCTCAAGTACAGTTTAAAAATGAGGGCTTCAGAAATATAATTTTCAAAGGTGGTGAAGTCTATTGAAAAACAGCTTTGGCACTGTCACATAAATTCTTTTTATATCTGAGGTTCTAGAATGTTAAAACAACTGTGAAAGAATCATAAAATCAGAGATTACAGAGCAAACCATTTTCCTTGATGTAAGTTTTAGGCAATGTGACTTAGTTCACTCCTTTTTTATGAAGCTGCTAAGAACTCTTGACATGCTTATAAATACAGAAATGGTAAGTAGGAAAGGCAGTGTTATGCAGAACTCAAGGTAGTATCAGTGTTTCTATATCAATATCTGAAATAAACATCCTCAAAAGAAATAAACTATGTAACTTCACCTGGAATCATCATAGAATTAATTTTGGAGGTTTTTAGGCCAGGTATTTCCCTAGTTTCTTTCCAGGAAAATGGTTAAGTAAATGCCTGGAAAATAGTATGATGGCAATGAAAAATAGAAGTATTTATATATTCTTTGTTTTAAAACCAGGAAGAATTATCTGTTAGAACAGCTGGCCTCAAATGGGCAACTCCCTGTTTCATGAGTTTCAGCCAAGTTAGCAGTTCCCAAGAAACTCTGCTTTCTTAGTGTGACTGATCAATAAATCACTACAGTGGAAGAAATATAGACAAGGACAATATGCTCTTTAATCTCAGGGGAAATTGTGGGGAAGGGCTGACCACAGCTGTTGGAAATAAAGCTGAAATTATGTCAGCACAAAGGGAACCAGGGGTAGCTTTTATTTTAGCTCAGTATCTACAACCACTGAGTGGATCAATTGGTTATATTAGCTGACCTAATCAAGCAGCTATATCAGCTCAGTGAATCAACCAGGTGTTACTGCTTGCCCCTGATTTAACCAAAAGATGATAAATGTCTTCCTGAGGTAGTTAGCCCATTATGGGGGTGGGAGGAAGTTATTGTATAAATTATTTAGGTCAATGTGCAATATAGAAAAGAATAAATCAACAAATATTAAAGGAGAATAATGAACTTAAGGTGGTTTAAGTACTTCTATTTCTTTCCAGGTTTTGAGAACACCCAGCATGTTGATAGTGAGTATATTATAGAGAATGGCAATGAGAATCACATTTATATTGTAAACTAAATATGTACTGCAGTTAATGTGATCTGCTACACAGTTTCTACTTGTATTGTGACTTATGTTCATTGTTGTATTGCTCTGCTGAATCAAAATGTTATGTAACATCAAATACTTCAAGTAAGTAAATTTCATATTAACCATTAAATCCTCTACATGAGGAAAGTCTAAAAGAATTTGGTGGGAGAGCTTTACACTGGTATTTAGTTTGTTGCTATCCTGTCTTTATGTCTAGACAGCAAGTCTGTATTGTTTTTCATTGAAAACACTTTTATAAAAAAGCTTATCTTCATAGTCCACAGATTTTATTTTTCCTATTATCCTGATAAAGGTCAGATGTAATGCAGAAAAAGAACATAAAATTTCAAAAAGCTGGAGACAGAGGAAGTGAAAGAAAGTATGGTTACTTGATAATTACAAAATGCAGCAGAAAAGGAAGGACCCCTGACTGCAACATTTCTACTCAGGAGTTTCCTTTTCTATTTCAGTTAACAATTGTTTAAAATATTATCATTCAGAGGGGAAAAGATAGGAAAGGCTATGAGCATAATTCTGAAATAGAGCTATCAGCATTACCTTTTAAATTAATTTTTTGTGCTGCTTTCCCAACGAGTAACCATAAGGACTTCCAGAAATAAAACCCGCTCTAGTACTTTATGTATGAGACAGGTGTTTCAATAAAAAAAAAAAAAAAAAAGTCTGAGATTTCCAAATAGAATTGCCCTTGAAAGCTCTCCTAAGTAAATCTTCACAGCTTCTTGTAAAAAAGTATAGCAATTCTGGAGTTATAATATGGATACCACTTTCCAAGGCTAAGAGATGTTTTTTAATACATAGTGTTTGAGGGTGTGTTTTCTTTATTGGATTTAAGTTCTGAATCTATTTTTTTTTTCTGTAAAACTGAAGCCCAACATATATAAGGAAAATAATGTCTTAATCTTGTAACAAGGAGAACTTTTAAAGAAAGATTAAAATACACTATTTTGAACCAAAATTTTTATAAATACCTCCTCCAACTCGCATCTTTTAGATGTAGCATATACTTCAAATAATTACTTTTTTAGCTATGTTTTTCAGCTACTTTGAAACTTATTTTGAATGTAGTAGTTGTTTCACATCCACACAGTTCCCTCTTGAATTGCCTTCCCTGCACTGTAGAAGTTGAGAGGTTCTTTAGTTGAGGCCAAACGATTTCTCTTTACCTTTGTGGGAATTTCTCTTTAAAACAATATTTTGAGAACTATTTATTCTCATTGTAGTTGGAATAATGAACATTAATAACCTATGGACTCTTAACTGTATAAAGTCTAGAAAAATTCCTATGAAGGAATTTTAATGTTTTATTAATGTTTTAATTGTGAGAAAAGCAGCAAAACCAAGCAGTTTTAAAGATTCTGAAAACTGAGAAGCTGCAGCATCTTCCTTTTGAAGATGTAAAGGCCACTCTGAATAATAGATGAAAGGTGGAGGCATTTCATAATATTTGAAGCCTTTCATCTCTCAGTTACTAATTCAAAACTAACCTATAATAACATTGACCAGTGAAATATGTAAAGGGCTCGTTAAAATATGTTATGACCTCAATACTTTCCTTGCCTGCTCTTAAAACATCATGATGCTAGTAGTTGTTTCACCTTGTCAGTCATTAAAAAATATTTTCATCACCTTCTTAAAGCAGTCAAAATAAAATGATATTTGAAAACACGTCATGGACCACCTCTCTAGGAAGCCTGTTCCAGTGTCTGGCCACCCCTCAGTAAAGAAGTGCATCTGTTGTGCTAGTAGTGTTTGATGTGAACTTGAGGAGCTGTTGACAGCTAATAAAATGATCATGTTTTATGTGACAGGAAGAAATGTTCCTTTTTTGTCCTTGTCAGCTGTGCTAGGTTACTGACAAAAATAATAATGTTTCTATAATGCTGGAGAGGAAGTGACAGAACAGCTGTTGAGCAGGAAACGATAGGCTTCTTTCCAACATATGGATAAAAATGTATTTCATATCATGATACATGTACCTAAAAATATTCAGATGACAACCATTTTCTTGCCAGAGCCAATTTAAGTTATTTAGGAAAATAAATGAGTATATTTTCTTTATTTTAGAAATGAAAAATTTATATATGTGGAAGAGTAGAAGAAAGATAGAAATGTTGTGTCATCTCTAAAGATTTACATTAATATTTTATCTTGATAAATATCAATACATATTAATTATGATTTGTTAATGTGCTTTTTATTCAGGGGTGTAAGACTATGTTCAAGACACATATGACAAATTTTACTAAAAAAATACGCAGTGGATCCTGACATGAGATACTCTTCACTCAGAATAAAGATGTTTCTGACCAGACAAGCTCACAAGGACCAGTTCCCTAAGACAAGTTATTGACAATTGACCTGTGTGTGGCAGAACTATTTTAGCCTGTCACATGACTACAACATTGACTATTTATCTAATGATACCCTTTGTTTCAGAGGTGTGTTGACTCATTTCAGTTGTGAAGATAAGAAAAACATTCATGTGTTAATTCAGGTTTGGTACAGGGAAGTACTGCCTAGCTAAGTTGTCAAAATGTTTTTCAGACCAGTAATTCTGAGGATTTTCTGTCTTGAGAATCATTGGACCGCATGTTTTCTTCCTGGAATAATACTTCATCCTTAAAAGGTAGGTCAAGTTAGGAAGTAGAATTTTCTATTTGCCTTGAAGTTGTAGTTTTGCATAAAAAATAATTTAGAATTAATTAACTTATGAAGAAGGAAAAAGGCTAAGTTTGATATTCTAACTAATTGAGTTGATTTTCCTTAAAGGACAGAACTGCGAGTCCTCTTCTCTAAAATCATAATAATTATAAATTGAAGAGGACTCATTTGCACTAGTATAAGTAGGGTGAATATCTCAGTAAGGGAGAAAGAAAAAAGTCCCTCTGTCAGGAAGTTCTCCTAGTTCAGATGTAGACAATGGCACACAAGATCACTAAATGACCAGGCTGCAGAGGCAAATCAAGAACACTACATGACAAAGAATTCACTTTAGATAATTCTCAAGAATAGAAAGAAGTAGAAAACATAGAGTAGAAATGGAAGAGGGGAAGCATCTTTTCTAATTCCCTCCAAGGCTATAAAAATGGTTTTCTATATAATCACAGATATAAGGTAAATTATTATTTCTTCAAAATGTTTAACAGCATTGAAATTTACCTCCAGAAAGACATTAATAAGAAACTGGAAAACAAAATTAAATAGCCCTTTTAATTACTATTTTTTTCAGAAATAGTCAGTCTTTGCATCCTTCTTTAAATTATGTGTCAAAGAAAAATATTGCCTTGAACAAAGCTGTTACTCACACTAATATCTGCTAAATATTTCCATTTCATGTTTAGCAGGGACCTATAGAATTTGCTTATGAATAATTATTGTCTTTTAAAATCATGTAAGTGAGGTCACTCCAGATAAACTTACTTTATAGAAAGTGTGAGTGCATATCTACTAATTCATTCCACAGTCTCAGAATGCTTTGAATGTTGTAGTCTCATACATTATTTACTGATTAATTCATTCGATTCTATTATTGTGAGAGGACATGGACCATGGGAATTATGCTCTATGCATTAATAATGAAATCAATTAAGCTTCATTTTGCTTGAATAATCTCACATTATTGAATCCAGTATTTGTTTTTTTTCATGTAAGATGAAGTTGAATAGAACTGAAGTATCAGTTTTTTAAACCACAGTTACTGTAAAAATGCAGATTCTTCATTTGAATACTTGCCACATAAATACTGATGACTAACAAAACAAACTGCAAATTTTTTATTTAGCTTTCATCTGAGTTTTGATGTCTGTAGGAGCGAACCCAGAAAGTGTATTTTAAATAAGAACACAATACTTAAAATAGACAATGGCCATTCACAGTGTTTATTCATGCCCAGAGATTATTTTTAGCCAAGATTGTAATGTCGGAACTTTGATGTGAAAATATTTCCCTTTTATTAAAGCTATAGTATGAATTGTATTAATAAATAAGTGAAGCAGAAAATTGTGTAATCTTTTGACTGAATTTGAAGTACAGAAAATGATCAATTAATCCACTGTAAAATGTGACAGAGGAGTTAGAGTCAAAGGAACAAACACAGCAATTCTAAGGAGTGTTGTAGAATAAAATACCCATACACTACTCAGAGATCTCACAGCCACACTTTTCCTGTGGAACTTCAGGTCCACTTCACTGAAGTGTATTTCAGTTTTGTTTCCAATTCCTTTTAACTTCTTGTTCCTGATCTGATGTGTTCCAACCCCATGAAGTGCTAGACATCTTTCTCAGGAGGCAATTATTTATAATTTCTTTTTGCCATGGGTTGTGATAGTTTCTTCTGATACAACTTTGTACTGAAATAACTGATCACAGTTTGTTTCTGTGTGACTCTGCATCACTAAAGAGACCAAATCTCTGACAAAGGAAGGAGACTTATGTAAGAGTAATATATTTCATCTACAGTTTTCCAGAAGCCTAGTGGATTCCTTTTTTTTTTTTTTTTTTCTCCACATGTAACAAGGTACTCGGTATAGCATGGTAAATATTGGTTTGATTAAATTTGCAGCTCTGGATATTGATATTAGAAGAAAAGGACAGAAATAATTCATGATGCCACCTTTTATTTAAGCAAAGTGAAGCCTAAATTCAATAAAGAACATTACCTCGATTGTATTCATGTTCAAGAAAAAATATTCTGTCTTTTTTGTGAGGCCTAGCACTGTTCCTAACTGTAGTGTTTTATAGTCACCAAGTGCCTCCTGGCAGAAGTGCAGATCAATATAAATTGCTGGTCTTTAAAAGCAATGTCTTCAATTTAGCCCTGGAGTCTGGCACAGACTTAATAAACTCTTTTCTTCAGTTTTGCCTTTATAGCACAAGCCCTGGCATTAATTGCAGACAAATATATGTAACACGTAACAGTTGTCAATAAATATATGCTCTTTTGAACATGGCTTCATGTACCTTAGTTTCTAGGTCGTGTGAATGTTATACATTAAAATTAAATATGGAGCTCATAATTTATGAGGATATAACCATAAGAGAAAAAGGAATTTCCACCTTAATTTTAAGTACAGTCAGGTCTCTAATATATAGAAAGCAGAATGAGACACCATCTTGTTTTTGGCAACACAGTCCTGCTGTAAGTCTGTAGGAATACTGATGTTTCTCCAAGAAAAAACACGTACATTATAGTTTATATATAAATATAATAAAATATATTTTAAAGGTCTATTACTAATTTTAATTTTGCCTAAGCAAAAATTTCAGAACATTAATATTGCCTTTTCATATTTTTAGGTGTCACTTTAATCCAGAAAGCACTTAAATTTGTGAAAAAATCCAGACATGTAAAATCTTTTCCAGTATTAAATGATGATTCAAAAATGAGCAGGAGCTTCCTTTCAAAGTCAGGGGTTTTTAACAACAATTCCAGATGTCCATGTTTTCTCCTCAGTATCTCAGCTTATTCCAAATCATATTCTTGTTTCTCTTGGCTGTGAAAATTCTCCCATTAGACTTTCCAGTGCAATTCATTGCAGTTCGCTCTTGAATATCTACCTTGGTAGCACAGCTAAGATTTTGGTCTTTGTTTTGACCTTGAAATGGTGACTCTTCTTGTTTACCATGCTTCTTCCATACAGAAGGCCCATTGATACCAGACAGAGATGCTTAGACGTGCTCAAATTCATCATCATTAGTTCTTGGGGTTGCTTTGTTTAGAACGAGAGCTACTGGAACTGTGAAGACTGTTAACTATTCCAGCACTGCTTGCAAAGACACCGTATAAAGAGGAAAGATTTGGGTCATACCAGTTACCCCATTTTGGTACCAGGATCAAAGTTTTCTGCTGCCCTTAACTGGCACTGAGGGTTTCACTTTACCCTTCTCCTGAAATTATCACGAAATGAGCTAGGTTGGAAAAGACCTTCAAGATCATCTAGTCCAAGCTGTGACCTAACACCTCCTCAACTAAACCATGGCACTGAGTGCCACATCCACTCTTTTTGTAAACATGTCCAGGGATGGTGACTCCACCACCTCCCTGGGCAGATGATTCCACCATGCAATCATTCATTCAGTGAAGAACGTTTTTCTAATGTCTAAAGTGTTTATCTTTTCAAACACTGAAACATTCCCATAACTCTAATTTTTTGATCCATGACACTGTTGGTCTTTTGTTATTACACTCAAATGTTTCAGCGTTTCTCAACTGCCTTTGTCTCCAGTTTAAGTTTCTATTTTGCCATAATTTAGAGCCATTCACCACAAATTGTCTTGATGTTTTGTCAACGAACTTAACCAGGTTCTTAAGTTAAGCTGCCAGCACACTTCAAAGGAGGCACTGATCCTCCTCCTCAGCTACACCCCCAGAAAGCCTACAGATCAGTCAGTCCTCATCCTTGGCCACACGTTTTGTTCTCGTTGATGCTGAAATTAGCACCATCCATGCCACTTGTCTTTCACCCAACTTCTCAAATCTATTCTCTCCAAGAGCACCAACATAGGCTATAACTAAGGGTGTCAGGACAAGCTGAAATACCTGGGGGAAATAGCCTTGTGTTGGGCCTCAGAGTGTTAGGAAATTTCACAGGAGAAAAAATTCACCTAGGTTTCTTTTCCACAGTTCTAACCACAACTTTAACCCACGACTTTTGAGAGGAAACTTCAGGGCTGACCTTAACAAACCTGTTTAGTTTCCTATCTTTAATATGGGTCCCAGTGTCCTCAGCTTTCCTTCATCCACACATTGTTTCAAGCATCAAACATAATGAGATACATTCTGGTATATTTTCCCCTATAAACTATAATCCTAGCCAAAATCTTGACCATAAACTCATTTTTTGTTTCTTACTATGTTCCCTTTGTTTCTCAAAAACACCTAAACAAAACCAAACCCCAACTCAGTGTACTTTTGTATCATTTCTGTAATGTTTGAAATTGTTAAAACAAGGAATATTTTCCTGTTTGTTATAAGTTATTTAATTGTTAACCATTCTTCAATAGTTAAGACTGATTTTGTTCATTCTTTTTATTCTTTGATTATATACGTTCTCCACTGACTTTTAGACTTTGACTTTTAGAGAGAACAAACCTAGTTTCTCCTGAAGAAATATTTTTACATGCTGCAAAGTGATACCTATTTTTCAACTGTGATGTAAACTATCATGTAGAACACTCCCTGTCACGTAACCAAAGTGTTTTTTTATGAACTTAGCTCTTGCTGTACAAAAAATCTGATCAAAGCAAAAATATGGATAACTCTAAACAGATTAGGCTTCAGTAGAGCTTTGTTTTTATGTCCATCATTTTTAGGTAATAATAACCATCCATTCAGTTTTTCATCATTAGTGCAGAGGGTCTACTTTTTGTTATTGATTCATAAGTAAGAGATGTGATGATAGGTGTCACATACCCAAAGGAAAAGCTTATTTAACTCTAAAATATTATTGGTCTTTTCTAAAAATTAAATTTATAATTTAATATAACTGATAACAAAATGCTCCTCAAGACTTAGTTTCATATGCATGCCTTCAAATACAGTAGCAGGACTTTTTTTTTTTTTTTGGTTTGAATTTATCTTGTCAATTGGATTTTAGACCATTGTATATTTTCTGTGGAATTAGGATGTTTTAGGGGTGACAGAGAACCTTCTGTCTTAGTAAGAGTCCTTGGGGGAAAAATAAAGAAAGCAATAACGAACAAATCCAAAATGATGCCTGGCTTCTTGTCTTCGAGGTAACGTATTTTTATGTAGCTGAAATGAGAGCCTAAATCTGTTACCAGCAGACAATGACAAGGCCTCAGGCAAAACAATAAAATCAATCATGATGTTCCTATTTCAGTCCCACTTCCCTGGCTACTTCCCCTCAGCTGTAAGAGGGGAATGGCATGATGCTACTCATTTATTCTTAAGTCTTACTAGTCTGAGAACACTGCAGATAAAAATGAGACTGAAAAATGGACAGATAAATAAATAGATAATTGATTTCAATCCCATTTTTTTAACTTCAGAAGAATCTAGATCCAAGTTGGTCTATCCACTTTGCACAAGCCTAGGTTATCTATATAATAGCCCAGCAGTGATACTTTGTAACACTATTGTTTAAAAGAATTATGTGTATAAAGGAAAAAGTGAAACCCCAAATACAGAAGGTTGTGAAATAAAATTATAGTATTGTTACTCAAACACAAAAGGATCTAAAGAGTACTCACTGACAGAAAAAACCACATCAATTTATTCAGACTTTTTGCTGTTGTTGTTGTTTCGACATTTAATATAGTAAAATAAAATAAAATAAAATAAACAAACTCAGGAATTGAAGAAAACATGTAGTGAAATGTAGTTGAATAAGCTCTAGATTTTTTGAAAGGTATTGGGAGATTGTAACATTTAAAGGTAATTAAGATTATCTACTTCTGCATAGGAATAGCTTTTTAACAGAATTATAAAGGACTTCTGTAGCAAGTGCTCACTGGGTAAGCAAATCTAGTTGTCTTCCCGAAGTGACAACAGTGTGAAAAAAAAATAATAACATCCTGAGGTAATCAGATTGATTAATCTAAAATGTAAATAGATTTAGTCTTGTGAGAATCCACAGTACTTTGGAGAAGTCAGTGTACAATTGGTGACCTATTCATTCTACTGTATAAAAAGTGTCAAATTTTCATACCAAGTAACCAAATAAAAAGAAATATGAAAAGGGCAATTTATGCTGGGGGAAATATGTCCAACATAAAGAAAGTTTCCTGTACATTTAGTTTCATAATTTCATGCTTGAGATGCCAATGCATCATGGATAAGAAAAAGTAAAATTATGCTGAGTCTAAGTGAAATGAAAAACCATTTGGACAAAAACTCTAAATCCTTTTTATTTTTTTTCTCCTAAATAATGAAGAGCAATTGAAATTAGAAATATGCTTAATGGTGCAGAAATAATTTGAATATCATCAAAGATAATATACAATGAACACTGAGCTTGTCCTCTTCATTTCTGACTCAATTTAACTAGGGGATGTTACAAACTGTACCTTATATTTGAAATTCCTAAGAAATATGAATATACATATTATTTAATGTGATAAAGGTGGTGAGGCTGAACTTGATAATATCTATCAGGAAAAGAAATCGTATAACTTTAATGTATGGCAGTGGGTTTTATACAGCTTAATAGAAATTCCAGTGCTAATAATATTCAGTCAATGAGTAGAGGTACTGTGAGATCAGTATTGCCCATCATTAAAACACAAAAGAGCAAGTAACAGTGAAATTATTTGAAATCATTATTTTACTCATTAAATGTCTGTCTGGATTCACAGGAACTAGTCAGTGGGAAAGATGCAGGCTTAAATTATGGCTCAGATGTGTTAAGGACTGTTTAATCTTATTGTTTACCTGTTTATATTGACTTTCAATTGACATTAATAATGTCAGTGATATTAGGTCAATGACCACCTCTTTTAAAATATTAAAATATTAAAATATTGAAAGAATATTAATAATAAATGCAGTGGAAAATAAACTTTGGACTCATGCAGACTCACATGTTCAATGCGAGAATAAAACAGAATCTCTCCATATAATGGTGCAAAAAGAATTTTTTTTCTGATTCAATAACAAAAAGTTTGATGGGCATTAAGTATTTGGAGAAGAAAATGGGGATCAAATATCTGGAAAAGGAAAACTTTATTAGGAAAAGATAAGACAGCTTCACTCTTGGATACTTAGGAAATATCATATTATTAAATTGGGGATTTTTCTTCATTTTAATTTTAATATTCTTGAAAAGATAATGTTAGGGGGTTTTTGTTTGATTTGGTTTAGTTTTGGTTTCCTTTTTTTTTTGTTTCTTTTTAAGGACAATAATTTCTCATGTAAAACACCTCAGATTGAAAAATTCAAAGCTTAAGGTCCCAATTAACAAACAGTAAATAACCTTGATTTCAGAGATGGAAAACTATGCCACTAAAACCATACAAGGTTTAGCTATCATTAAGTGAATTAAAATCAAGAAAAATAAGAGACAGAAAACCCTCCAAATTTTTCTAGTGAAAGCCAAGATTACATCTTGGAAAAAAATGAGATACTTTTTTCTGAGAACTCATGGGCCAGGTTTATCAACAAATTCAAATTAATTCTATTCAAGAAGAAAATTACCAACTAATTATACATAATCCTTAAAGATATTTTGTTCCTTTGATTTGTTTGTTTGTTTTTTTTTTCTGCCTGAACTGATTGCAACTCTTTGGAATAAACATGATTACTAAGATTGTTAATTCATTTTTAAACAACTGACTGGTGCATTATATTTTTGGTTTATACGTAATCATTGTTGAAGTGATACTTTTTTTTAAACATGATTTTCCTGTATTTTCTCCTCAAACTGACAGGTTAACAATAATTTATTTCAACTAAGATAGCTAACTTTTTTCATTCCCCAAGTGGATTTATCTCATACTTCTTATATCAAGAAATATGAACATTAATATCATATTTTTAAAATAAACTTTATAGAGCAAAATATTAAAAGGGAAGAAAAATATGAGCAAATCAGAAGTATTTGGACAGATGTATACTAAGGCTTTTATAACTACAGAAAAAATTAATGTCAAATAGACATTTAATAATAGATATTAGGTTGAGAAAAGAAGAAAGAAAAAAGGAGAGACTAAGAAAAGTAAGAAATCAATCCTAACTATATAAAACCAGAAAATTTTATATCTTTTAAGACATGAACTTGAACAACAAATTTTACCAATGTGATAACATTCATGGATGATTAAATTTTATGGAAGACTGTAATACAATTAAATTTATCCACACATAAAAATGAAAAAAAACAAGTACTAGAAAAAAAAATAAAGCATATAGCTGAAAAGGTATAGAATCCTCTACATTTAAAGAAAGATCTGGAAAAGAAGAAATGTTTGCTGAGAGAAACCATGTAATTCAAAGAGAATTGGTTAATAGGCCTCCTCCTATTCCCACTGAACAAATACTTAATCAAAATAGTGGTGAAAAAGTCCATATTCAGTATTACAAACATACTAGAGTGAAGAAAAGTGTACTCTTGTATAGTTAGCAAGCTCAATGCATTT
Source organism: Brachypodius melanocephalos (assembly GCA_013398615.1). NCBI lineage: Eukaryota > Metazoa > Chordata > Aves > Passeriformes > Pycnonotidae > Brachypodius > Brachypodius melanocephalos. The sequence continues at coordinate 37,891,593 of VZSR01003803.1, forward strand.
TGTTGTCTCCTTTTCTCTCTGCCCAGACATCTCCTCAATGGAAGCTTTACATAAGCTCTAGTTGGAATAGCACCACTTTAAGATGGTTACAAGACCCAGCTCTGCCCCATCTCACTCTTACAGGCACTTTGGAATATGCAAATACTGTTATGAGATTATTAAGTAAAGAAGCTGTTGCCTTCCCCTAAAAAGATATGAATAAATCAAAACAGAAATTCTGTAACTGCTAAGGAAGAAGACTTGAGAGGCTTTGGATATTCCAGGCACATCTGTGTAGCAGCAACTAAACTAGCGAAGAGTTAAACAAGAATGACAGAATATGATTTCCTTCAGCATTTAATTATTACCCAAGCTGTGGTTTAAAGAGTAAAAAAAAAAATAAATAAATAAAGCTAATTTTGAAGATCACCCTTTGATTAAAAAAAACCAAACCAAACAAAAAACCTACCCTGCTCACACCGTTCCTATGCTTTAAAACACTTATTTTCATACAAGTCATGTTTCTCTCTGTATCATAATGAATCACACTTTCTTGCTTCTCGCCATTTTTTCCCTAGTATTTTTTTTCCTTTTCCATCAATTAGTGATTATACAGTGCTATCTCCACTGGTTATTGGCTTTTTCTAATGAATGGTCTTTTGCAGTTCCTTTCTCTGGGGAAGTTATTATCAAAATCAAATATGATTAATCTTTGATTTTTCCCTTAATTTTCTATAAAATCTCAAAGTCTTTACTTTGTCCTCCAACATTTATTAACAATCTTATACAATACTGAACGTGCCTCACTCTATCACTGTTATGGCCCAACAACATTTACCCCTTAAAATTCAGTTGTCTACTTAGGTGTTTCTCCAATACAGAATCTAAATTCCAGATAAACATAACTAGCTTGCTACACAGTTTTCTGCCTAAGGGTGTTGCTGACAGCTGTACTGTAGCTATTTTCATCTTGATTTGCTTTAGAATGTCTTAAACAGGAAGAGGTTCCTATTAGGCACATTTTTTAATCTAAATAAATAACAAAACAAAGAGAGAGATTCTATATCCACCAAAAAATTAAAGTTGGAATTAAATGTGATTTGTGTACTTGTCTGTGTCAGGTGACATCTGCACCTATTTAATTTTGTTTGCATGCACATTTTATTTAGTTTCTTCATATTTGCATTTTAGGGAATCATAGGTAAAATCTTTGGCTAGGGAAGACAGCAGCATCAGACAATTCTGGTTTTCAGTAGTTCTCATTTGGTAAAGTCCAGAGACCCTGGTGCTTTTCTATATTGTTGTTCATGGGAATAGTTGTGGGTCCCTACCACAGAAGTTAGATGCAAATGACCATTCTCTCTCTCCAGGCAGCAAGGGCTAAATGAGGGCGGGCTGGGGGTGCCAAATCCAAAGGACTCCACCTTATCTATTTAAATCTTACTCTACCACTCTCCCTGGCTGTGCAAGTTAGAGGAAACAAAAATGATGTGGCTAGCACTGACATCTAGACTCAACTTTCTCCAATTTGTGGTCAAGTAAATAAAAGTAAATTAGAATAAGACTTTACCAGGCCAAAGTACTGAATGAAATGCATGTGTGGCTCATATAATGAGGTAATGTAGGAGCATATGCTCTGATTTTTTGTGACTCTTAGACTATGCTCTGACATTCAGACATCAGATTCTGACTTATTTTCATTATGAAACAAAAATAGACCATAAATCTGCAGCTGTAAGAAAATAAAGGGTGAAAACTTTAAAATACTTTAAAAAATTACTCCTTCCTATTTAGAAAATAATTATAGAAGGTTAGGACACACGAAAAGCAAAATTACTTTTTATTCTAATATACAGTTGTAATCTCTAGAAACTGTATTGCAGCATAGTTGTATCAATGTTTTAAAAATTTACCAGTGAGATTATTTTTCTGCAGGGACAAATTCTAGATAATTCAGTCATAATAGCCTTTTACAACATATTGCACACGGATTGTTCTATTGCACAGTCTTCATTTGACTAAGTCAAAAGAGAAAAATGAACAATGATTTGGAGAAGAATAGAATTTTTTAGAATGATATAGTATCCAGGAAGCAGGGCAATACCCTTTTAAGATAAAGTGGTTACATTTGCCAGTCTGAAGAAGTGTAGAACATAAGTAGAATGCAGTGTATCACTTGATATAGTTAATTGCACTTTTGAAATGTGGAAAACAAAAATACACAAAGGCACAACTTCTTACTGGATTAACTTGTTCTTATAAAAGATATTACTGCATAAGTGGTTTTTCATTTGATATAAGTTGAATTTCAGAAATCATTTTAATACTGTGTAACAAAAAGGTGTACACATGTCTCAGACTGTAAAATTTAGTTTCCCAGTGTATAAAATCTTGCAACAGGCTATCTCAGCAAATTAATGAGAGCAAAACAATGAATGTAAAGGAGGAATCTTGTCACCTTTTTGTTGCCACTCAAATATTTGCATATGGGTAAATAACACTTGTTATCCAGTACATGAGGACTAGAGAATCTTTACTGCAATAAGAGCATCACAGTAAAAGTCAGTTTCAAAATTCCCTGGAAAAGAACTATAATTTCATTTACTCTTTAAATAGATCCTCGAAGATACCTATCCAATATTATGGGTGAAACTCTTTGATAGTCCAAAGATAAGCAATTATTTGAGGAAAGACAGAGCAAGAGAATATTAATACCTTTAAATTCAGGTATTCATGTCATACTAACATTTTGTGAAAGAGTGTATTAAAATAATTTTCAATCTAAACCTAGTTAATATTTTAAAGGAGCATTAGCTTTATGTCCTAGTAAGAAGGTTTATTTTGAAAAAGGTTATAAACACAGTTCTATTACAACAGGAATTACTTGTTTCCTTAGTGTGAAATTCAAATACTCATATAATAGCACACAGCTGGGCTCTCTATTGATCACATGCCAGAGCAATTCATTCAGCAAACAAGCAACATGTAAATATAGTAACTGAGTTTTATACTAACACTTTCTGAAAAGTATTTAAAAGGTTACTGTGTTCTGTGTTTTATAACAGTGCATTAAAAAAGAGAACATAGTAACCAGTAACTACTCTACATAATTTATTTTACTTTTGAAAAAGGAAAGCTTCCTCAGTTTAGCATAGGAGATCCAGGCATTTTTTTAAATACAGGGGATTTTTGTTATCTTAATTTTGGTGGGTGTTTTGTTTGGTTTAAAGAAATGCTCCACACAACTAGATGAATAGTAACAATTTTTCTGATTGCATGTGAAGACTAACATCAATATCTTTGCAGATATTTGATAATTCTGTTCCACTGCATGTGTCTTTCCACCAGAAATCAATGATGTTAACCAGGGGTGAAGCAGGAAAAAAAAAAGAAATCAGAGAAATTACAGCAAGCCTGTGATGTTTTTCCTACAGGTAGAAAAAGATATAAATATTGCGCATTTAGAAAGTAATTTTAAAAAGAAGATTGGAAGGCTGTAGAAGAGGTATTAAGGAGGAGAAAAGAAAAAAATCTTGCTATTGTCTTACAGATTTAATGAGGCAAAATATATCACATAAGCTGAGGAAGTGTTTGGCAAAAGCAAATGAGACTGATCTCCTAATTTTCAACCTGAAATATTTGTATTTTAAAAAATGTGACATTTTCTGCATTGTGTTTCCTAGCGGGCTTTCATTGAGATGATCTTCTGTAATCACCTCTTAAAAACAACAACAACAGCAACAAAACAAAACAATCCGCCACAAGAACAAATTAAAAAAACCCAAACGAACTGAAAAAGCCCAAAAAACAACCATATTTTCATTTTGGAAAGGAGAAAAAAAACTCCAAAATGTTTCAGACAAATGAGCGTTGAGCAATGAGCATCGAGCTTCTGATTGATTCTGCACATCAACTATAGTGAAGGCCTGAAAGTAGGGTTAAGGTCTTGTAAACTGTCCTGTCTGCCATGTAGGTGTTTTATATCAGTAAGGGTTGACTAAATTTTCATAACATTGCACAGAAAGAAATGAATAGCTGATTTTATCATCTGATTATTCATGTAGCTGTTGATTTTGATATTGAAACTGATACAGAAGTATGCTAGAAGGATGATAACCCAAACAAAGCACAACCAAAAATGGCACCTTTGAAGTGGTAAAATTAAAAATTCTCACTACTGTGTGGCATTATGCTTTATGTTGCAATAGACCTATGAGATATAAATTTACTTTTTTCATATGAATTGGTAATTACTGTCTCACATGGATGCATAAAGAGTAGAAGACTTTAATCCTACTCTATCTTTCCTGTGAGACAAACCATCAAAGTGCCAACTAAAGGATTCTACAATATAAGTCTAGCAGAAGAGCATGGTTTCTTATGATGTGGTTACGAGCCTTGCATTTCAGATTTGGGGTTTTCAGTGGATAGCTCTGTGACAACTGTAAGAGACAGCCACTTTCCATCAAAAATAGTTCATCAGATTACTGGAGGCAATTTTTTTTATTACTCAAGTCTTTCCCTTTCCCTTTCCCTTTCCCTTTCCCTTTCCCTTCCCTTTCTCATTCAGCATTCAGATTTCACCAGATTCTCTTTTCTCACCTATGTGTACATTAACCACTGTACACATAAGAGAGTCATAAGAGAATAGGGCCAGAGACAACTGACTCCAGCTCGTCAAGGCCAGCCTGGCCCCCTGAGAGAGACCTGCCATGATCATGGTGGCACAGAGCACAGGGAAGAGAAGCAGAGGAAGCAAAATTAAGGACCTAATAACCCATGAGGATCCATAACTCACTACTTATCTAAGAAAAAGAGATATCTCCAAAGGGCCGATTCAACTCACTACGTATTTCCTTTAGAGATTGTCCTGTCTGATCAATAGACACGATGTTTAAGCTGCAAACAATTAAAATGTTTGATGATCCTGACAAAAATGGCTTCAGCCAGTAACAACTCTCCAAAGTACTCCTCAGACTGCTGCCATGGTCAAGGGCCCTAAAGCCTCAAAGGAAAAAATATACCTTCCCTGGAGACATGTCATGATAACATTTGAATTACATCTCTTTACTAGATAGTTGGTTTGTGGTTTTGGTGATATTTTTACTTGTCACTTACAGGATCATAGAATACATGTCAGTTTTTTTCTTAGATCTGTGAAGATGGTTTCAGAATTGAGAAAAGGGATACCAGAATATCTGCAACACTAAAATAACACTGTCTCAGAAGAAGGAATGTTCAAACCTGAAGAAATCTCAACCACCTGCTCGAGTCCATGTCTGAGCCCTGGGGCTGCAAGAGCTCTGTATTTCCTAGATCTGAGGTGATCTGGGCCACAGGAAGACCAGGGGTCAGAGTGAAACCTGGGCAAATTCAGGAGCTCAGCATGTTTGCAGGGCCAGGTGCAAGACAGCCTGGGAGGCAATCCAGCTCATCTAAATTATAGTAGGTTCTGAGGGGAAGTGCAAGGGAATGAGCAATGTGGCTTTCATAGTATTGTTGGTCTCTGGTCCTTTTTGCTTATGATTTTCTTTATCAAAATCTAGCTGCTTTAGCTTAACAATAGAAAACTTGCACACAATAAAAATGCTGTATAGAAAAAGGACCTCAGAATAATTTACATAATCATAAAATGGAAATGCAATAACTCACTTTTCAGAGAGTCAGTCTGACTGTCAGAGGGTTATCTATTTCCTTCCCAAGCAAGGAAACATGAGAAAAACAGAAAAAAATATTGCCCTTGACAGTCAGCATAACTGTCTTTCTCTCTGTGCAACAATGAATCCAAAAAGTTATCACAACTAGAAACTCTTTTCCTTTCTAAAATTGACATCCTGTATATTTTTGGACAGAATCTGGGGTAGATGCCTCAGGAAGCTGTCTGGAAAGGAAGTTGGCTCATGTCTTGAGAGAACACAGAAGAGGTAATTGCAGACTTTTCTTTTGTGAAGGTACAAATAAGGAACGCATCAACATCTGTACTTCATGGAGCCTGGAGAAACTCAGAGAATGGGTAACTACAGTAGGATTGGATGCAATATGAATACTACAGGTATTACAGGAGGAGGGGAATGATAGAAAGTCTGTGTTCTAACAAAAGTGCTTGTCCAGGACTGCTTGAGCTCTGCTTTTAGCCATTTCAGCAGTCTTCAGGCACCCAAAATTCAGGGAACTGAAGCTTTGTCCTGTTTTCATTTAAATTATTAAAAAAAAATCTCTATAATAATGCAGCATACTCAGTCTACATTGAGTTTACAAAATTATCCTTGTATTATGATATACGTATTATTTTCTGTCACTGTTTTCAAAAGAATTGTGCCAGGAAACCAAGGTGATAAAAAATAATAATTGAACAAAAGAAACAACTGCAACATCAAATGGAATATCTAAGTCATATTTCCAGCTCTCATTTGACCTTTTTTCACAGTTGGATTTTTAACAGACTGAGAGACAGTACTGGAGTAATATGCTGTGCTTTGAACCAAAGAGCAAAGATTTCATGACCCTGAATAGTTAAGATCTGTATCCAGCACTCTGTTTTTCCTTCATCCCTTTAACTTGATTTTTTTTTATCATTGCCATACAGCTTTAGTTTTCTTTCTGAACAATGATGAAAAAAATCTCTTTTCTTTAAACTTAAGCTCACTTCCATTTTATGAGGGTCTACTAACTCACAGAGAGAAATGTAGAATGTTGAATCTGAGGAATTTACTTTAATTCTGTAAATTTTTGCATGTATGCATGAACAAATAGGTCTATCAGCATGAATTGGATTGTTAATGCCCTAAAATTTAACATTTATTTAAAAAGTAGGATCTTTCTTACACTGATAGCACAGTAAACACCACATTGCATGTGCAGGTGCACTGGAGTTAAAAATTATGATACAATGGCATAATACCCGAGGGATATTTATCTCTTATGAAGGTGATGCTACATAAATAGCTGTATGACATTCTTGCCTCTTTGGGGATCATATGCAGATGATTTGCACTGATGCATTAAAAAGCCTTAGACAACTGGTGTCTGATATAAAAATACAACCTGGTAAGTCTTAAAGTCTTCACAGAACAAGACAAAAAGACCCCCAAATAATTATTTCTGAGTAGTAAAAGAGCCTGAAGATAGGTGAGGATAATGCATGTTTTCCTCTTCAGGTAAGTAGAATACAATTATAAACAGAAAGAAATTAATGTTGTTTTGTTTCATCAATTCCATATCTGGATTGCAGATCCTTTATGTAAAACATAAAATGCATACTAATTCTTGTAAAAAATAATTTAAATTGAGAGATACACAATTTCACAAGCCTGAGGAACCTGAGGATAACACCTATATCTTCTCACCCCTGGAGAAGCTGCATACAAGATCAATGCACAAGAGATTATTGACCAGACTTGTATCTGATATTTGTTTGGGTTTTGTTGTTGTTGTTGTTGTTTAAAATTTATGCCTCACCCTCTTAAACATTTACACTTACTTGTTTTTCCTTAAGAGAAAACCTAATGGAAATTCATTTGATTGTGCTTGCAGGCATCTGTTTGTCTCCACAGCTATTCAACTGACAGTACACCTGTGATAGTTTAAGTTCATCTCAATAGCTCTCTTGAAAATATGCTGGGTTTTTGGTTTTAGTTTTTTTGGGAGGGTTTTGGCCTTTTTTGCATGGGTTGGGTTTTTACTTACTGAAAGACTTTCAAAATATAACTAAATAGACTTGTCAGTGCATGTGAAGGCTTCCAGCTGGCTGGTTTCAGCACTCTGAGACTGATCCAACTTACATATTTTTATATACCAGATCCTTTTCAGTAGAAATTAGAGTGCAGATCGTGGCCCATTTGTGTCTCACTCCATATCCGAAGCAAGTATGAAGTTAGTGTGGGGAAATGAGAAGCAATTTCAGCTCTCTGAGTTAGGTCAAAACTTTATTCAGACAAAAAGGTCTTATGAAATTGGGCAAACCTAGATAATTTTTCTCATGAGAACAGAAAAACAGGTTGGAAATGTACACTTGACAATTGATACTTGGAATAGTGTTCCTGTTATTTTGCCAAGGTAAAAATTATGTTTGTCTACATAGACCATAAATACAACTTCAGTGTGAACAGCACAGACAATCACAGACAGTTAAACCTTGAATTAGAATATTATTCTAAAATAGTGAAGAACAAACATTAGGGAAATAAAAATTAACACCACTGTCAGACCCAGAAATACTACTTCTTTTAGAATCATCCATAATAGAAACTAGGGGGCATCTTTCGTCTTTAAATGCAGCTCAGAATAGGCTTTTGCAGCATTGCCTCTGGATGATGGTATAGAAATCTTGATTGTTTATCAATTTTTTATTATCACTAAGAAATATTTTCTGTTAGATCTTCCTTGGAGCAAGAGATTTCATATGTTACTGAATTCCTATTCCAAATCTGCTTCTGCTACCACTTAAACTAAGTTTTAATAGAAACATTATAATTAACCAATTGAAGTATGAGTAGAAAAAATTGACTCTTTGGCTTATTGGGACTGGAAATAGCACTATGCAGACATTAGTCCTACATGTGGAATGTGCAACATAGACACAGTGTTCCACATATTACCCCCAAGATAAAAAGGAAAGGAAAAGCTGAAACCTTGGCTACTCTTTCTGGGTCAGAA
>VZSR01003803.1:37915930-37928001 GCA_013398615.1 Brachypodius melanocephalos
CCCTTGCTCAGTTCCCAGACTGTTTGGCCAGGGTTTCCTGAGATCCCAGGGCAGTCAGAGAGATGCCCTGGGTTTCAACATTGTGTAAGGGCCAAGTACATGATTCTTTTAAACTGTGTTCTTTTAAACAAAAGCATTGACAAGCCTGAGTTAAAAAAAAAAAAAAACAAAAAAAAACCCCACAGTGGGAATATGTCTCCTAAGAAAGAAACAATTTTTCTGAAAATATTTTTAAGACTTCAGATCATCAGTGCACATGACGTAATTACTATAAACTTATTCAGGTACATAAACCTGTCCTGCAAAATTTGAGGGTTCGGATCTAGATCTGTTGTGCCATTAACACACAGCTGTGAACAAAACCCATGAAACTGCTATTTCCTTCCTCCTAAAATTATCCCTATAACTTTATGAAATTTGACAATATTAACTAAAACTACTACTACTAACATCCTACTTTCTCTTGAAAATAAGTTTGCTACTGCTGCCTCTATTTTGGCATCAACTATGATAACTGCAGGGTCTGAGTTGCAAACCAGTTGTTGATCTGTGTTGAAAACTGACATGAAGTCTCAGTGGTGGAGCGTGTGTCCATCGTAAACCTACAAAAATCAGTGAAACTCTACTATGTCTTGTCATGGAACGAGGACTGATTTCTCCCATAACTCCTGTTGAGAGTTTTTAGATTCTTTCTTTGGGGTTTTGGGGAAGTTGGTTTTGTTTTTTTTTTTTTTTTTTGGTTTGGTTTGGTTTGGTTTTGGTTTTTGGTTTTTGGGTTTTTTAATATAATCATGAGGAGAAAACAAGACTGAGAGAAAGGCTGTAATTCCTCTTAAATGAAAAAAAAGATAAATCCAAATATTGCAAACTGAAATGAAACTGTATAAGTTAAAAATAAGTAACCAATATAAGAATAAACTTACCAACACAGAAACCTTTACTTTTCTTTGAAAAACAAATTTCTTTAAGGTGTCCAGATTTTAGATAACAAATGAGAGATCATTACCTTAACTAAAGATCCAATGGCAATTTCCAGTAAAATTCAAAATCAACTAGAGATTAAAAAAATCAGTTCTGTATAAATATCATTTATATAAATACTGACTTTTGCAAGGGGATTAATTTATCTGTACCTTACTATAAAATAAAACCCAACCAAAGAACAAAAAAATATACTACCAAATGTATTAAATATACCACTAACTTGTAGCTAAGGTGTCTTACAAGCCTTTGTTGCTTTCTTCCAACTAATCATTAAAACAAAACTCGATTACAATGTGACAATTTGATTAAAAAAAAAAGCCAACCCCCAATACATTTAATATTTCCTTCTTCACTGCACAGTAGCAATTTGTAGTAGTACAGAGTACTGTAATGCAATTTATTCTCCAATCCATGGAGATTAGACTAAAGAATCTACTGCATTGTATGTTTTACTCAGCTCCATTGCATTTATTGTTCAAAAGACATTGCATATAAGTATGCAAAATATCAGGATGCTTAGTTTAAGTTATTTGGAGTGAACTTCACTTACTGTTTTTTTGTCATATGTTCCATATTTGTATTTTTAATTGGACATTTTTAATGAATTAAATTAAATGAACAGTATTCAATTTTCCCATTTCTTATACAGCTAATATTTCATCAGTAGATGAAAAAGTTCATTTACTTATCTTTGAAGATAATAATATGTTGAATAATTAGCACAGTAGTTCTTTAATTAAAATATTTTCAATTATTATAAATTATGATTTTGTTCCTAGATATTCAATTAAGCTGCATTCACTTTGACTCATGTGCTTAATTTCTCTTTTTCTAAATAGACTAATGCAAATAATTCTTGAGAGATTTCAGTAGTAAAAATACAGGAAAAATCAGATGTCAAATTCAGTCTTTGGCAGGAAGGAATGGAAGAATTAAAAGAAATTTCAAATTGCACAAACTTTACAAATTCAAAGTTTGTTTTGAAATTTGGAAATTTAACATGCTTTTAGAAAGGCTTCTTGAAGGATTATTCTTTTCTGTGAAAACAATGTCTTAGCTTTCCGTTTAGGGAAACATCATCAACAAATCAGGACAGTAGAGGACAAAGTTTCAAGACAGGAAGATTAATGAATAGCTGTAGGCAAACATGCCAGCTACAACTGGAGCTTTGTATCAACATTGCAAGGAGACAACGTTGAGAAAATGTATCACAAAATTTGTTTCAATAGTTCTGTTTCCAGATTACATCAAAATCTGGAAATTACTTTTTCTCCTGATACAATCAGGTGAGGGAAAAAAAAAAATTCTTGCTACTATTATGAGAATCTTAAACAAATAAGTAAAGACTTGTAATCTTCCTCCCTTGAGTCTCTGCTTGCTCACACTTCCATCCGCTCTGGTTGCACCAGCATTTTCTCTGTCCTGAGTGTCGCACTGTCTATTTTTTTGTGTAATTATTGCTGAGTTCTCTTCAGTGTGTAACACTGTACAGCTCCACAAAGAGATGAAATTTTCAAGATGGGTCTAGCATAGAATGGAATCAGAACTTTCCATTTCAGCAAATGATACTTGGTCAAAAGAAAATTTTAGTATCCTCTCTCCCTTGCATTCTGTTTGAAAACAAAGAAAAACAAAACAACTGTAAAACTTTAATAATACTTTTTCTAATGTCAGTTAAGCTTGAAGGAAGACCTTTTTGCATGTGACTATTTAAATTCCTATTGATATTGAAAAAAAAAAAAAGGATTGATTTTTTAATATCAAATTTCAGACTGAAATCCCAATAGTTTTAGACTTTTATGGCTCCTATTTTGATCATTTAGTCTTATGTGTCTCACAAAGAAATGCAATTCCTTCAGCCACATGATAAATTTCATCGAAGCTAATACAATATGTATTTCTTGGGTCTAAATACATTTATTTGGGTCATACCAAAAAGCTTTATTTTATTGTAAGGAACTAGAACAAAAGGCTTCTCACCTTAAATTTAGAAGATCTAATAGGCACTCACAAAGCTGACATCTTCCTTTAAGTGCTTTTGGCATTTGCTGTTGTTATGGGAATAGCTCTGGAGTCTGTCTGGCAAGTGTAGATGCAGCTGATAAAATTACTTTAAATTCACTGATTTGTTTAAACCTTTAGGTCCGTTGCATTTAAGAATGTTTTAAAGCTATTAAAATAAATGGGTAGAAAATGTTTTTGAATGCTTTGCAGAAGGGGACAGGTTGGTGTACTCAGAGTATACAAACTTCTTTTTCTTTGCACAATTTTTTTTTAATGTAAATTAAAATCTCAGTGCTTCAGAACACGATTATAGCAAATTAGATACAGTAAGCTTTAACTGTTCTTATTTTATGATACTTCCCTTTTTAAAAACTATATTTATTGCAAAAAAATTCCACATTTAATATAAATTAAAAGGTTGTTAATGAAGACATAGTAACATGATTACCAGAACAAGGTCTGTCTTCCTTGGTTTACTGTGAGCTATGGACAATGGAATAATCCATTCCCATCGGCTGATGAGAAGTTCCATACACTTAACAAAGCCTCAAAATTCAGCAATAAGAAAAAGCAAACATGAAAATATTACTGTTTACCCAAACTTTGTTTTCACACAAGTAAAACAATGGAAAACTGGAGAACTAGACCCAGAACAGCAATATAATATTCTCTATATGAACCATTTCAAACACCAATATGCACTGCATGTTTCTCTCCAAGTGAAGAAAACTGGATGCAGAAGGAGCAGGGGTAGTTTTTAATGCCTTTTTTATAGATGTAGACCACAAACACTGAATTTACAGGTATGGAGGAAATGGGTAGATCTGTTTAGTGATTTTAGTTTATTCCTTTAACAGCTAGACTGAAAGTTTGTTTGTTTCCTCTGATTCTTATGAGAACTTTTTGGGTGCTGCTCTCAGCAGCTGCTTTTATTCTCAGAAGTCAGAAAGATTTACCACCAAGAAAACGAAAATAAGGCTCCTTAACACTGCAATTGTGTCAGAAAGGGCATCATTTATTCAGGCCTGAGGTCACACAGAAGATACTACTAGCTTTATGCAGATGTGTGATTCTATAAGTGTGTTGCTCATATAGAATTGCTCTAACACACTACAGTTTACCCATTACCATAAATCCCACCCCAAGTTCCCAGAGACTGATTCAGTCCTTTGGTTTGTGTATCATGGCACCCTTGAAACAGATGTCCTCTTATCTTCCCACCTTTTTTTTTTTGCTGGAGGAGCAGTGTTTACATGCCTTGTTTCTCTGCTAAGAGTTTCCCAGGCACAGTAAAAATGGATTTAACCCTCTTGGCATCATGGTAGGAGAACAGTCCTGCTTTCATTGTGAAATGAGGCAACATGCTTTTAACTCTCTTTTTTATATATATATATTTATAAATATTTTTTTTTAAATTGAAAATTATTGGAAGATTATTCAACTTTCATAGGGTGCTGTAAATGTGAAAGATTGAGCCTTCATAATAAATTACTTCACTGCAGCCATTTCTTTTGATTATGTAAATTCAGTTATCTAGTAGAATTTTTCTATTATGAACACTAGCTGAAAATATTGAACCAACATGGGGCATATGGGGGCTGAAGTATAGTACTGTTTCAATATTTGCCAATTAACATCTTGTAAATAAGTGTTTACTGGAGAAAATCTGAAATGAAGGTATGAAGCTAAATGTTTCACTACCTCTTTAGATTGCATTAAAGATTTTAAAAATCTTTATATTCAGAATGTAAAGTATTTAAACAAGGAAGGGAAGGGAAGGGAAGGGAAGGGAAGGGAAGGGAAGGGAAGGGAAGGGAAGGGAAGGGAAGGGAAGGGAAGGGAAGGGAAGGGAAGGGAAGGGAAGGGAAGGGAAGGGAAGGGAAGGGAAGGGAAGGGAAGGGAAGGGAAGGGAAGGAGAATTTGTAAATGATGTGTGATGAGAAACTCCTGAACTTAGCAAGGTCTAATGAAATGTCATTGTATAGTTTTCCCCTTACATATGTAAGCTTGTAAAGGAAAAAAACAAACCAACTCAACCCAAAACTTGTATAAATGAGTATAAATGAAAAGCGCCTTCTGGGTTCTGCTACATCTCTTCTGCGAACCATACGTGGACTCCAGTCCAAATGTCATTAGAATCTGTTGCCACCTGTGAATCAGAGTTAGATCCCAAGACATTTTCAAGTTTATATAGCAATTCTGGTTTGAAGAGGAACTGCTGGCAGTGTCAGGAAAGACAGCAAGGCTGATATGGGGGCTAGCACTTATCCCAATTATCATCAGGACAGAGTTGACTTCCTTGCACTAGCATAAGATATTTTTTAATGATAATAAAATCTAACAACAGGTGGCCTGATGTTGGTGGGTTCTTTTTTGATAGACCTGCTCAGAGCACAGCATTTGGACAGGGTTTATTGGTAGCCCTAAGTTACATGCAATTTAAGAAGCCTAGGAGTTTTTAATACATTTCAATAACAGTTTAGTAACCGACAAGATAGTAAGAAGGGATTAGGCAGGTATGATACATTAATGTATGTATGTATTGTTTCTACATATAAACACAAAAAAACATGGAAACATTTAGCTTGGGAAAAATCTGTAAGATCAATGAGTAAACATACACACATTTACACATGAATCTTTCAGTATGACTCAGATTTCTGGGAGCTCTATGAAGTAACAATATGCCATGACAGAGAATGTATTTAAGATTATTTTGAACCATAAGAAAAAAAACATTCTTTAGTTTTCTTTAAGATACTACATCCTAATGCTACTTTAAAGATAATGAGCTATGCTGCCATAGGGTCCAGGCTGAGAAAATGTATTTTAATGATGAGTCACAGGATGGATGTATTAACAAGCTGAAGGGAAAACAAAACAAAACAAAACAAATACAAAAACAAAAACAAAACAAAAAAAACCCCAAAAAACAAAACAAAACAAAAAAAAACAAAAACAAAAAAAAACCCCACCAAAATAAACCCACCAAAAAACCCCACAAAACAACAAAAATCACAAAACCAAACCTTCAGTGGGAAAATCAATTAACCGTTATATAAAAATCATACAATTTAACAATGGGGAGAATATATCAAGTGAGTTGCCAGCATATGATGTGTATAAAACTAATGCAACTGAGACACTGAAGTTCTTTTCTTCAGAATCCAGTATGCAAAATCAACCACTCTGGTTTTCTGTATTGATATAAAGCTACGTATTCCATATCATTAAAGAAAAATGATATATTTCCCTCTTTGTATTTGGTCTGATAGGCTGCCTTTAAAGGCTTGGTTACACTTTGCACACTTCACTAGGATTTTAGCTATTCTATTCCTATGGGTCCAATCTCTTTCCCCACTCCTGGGTCATGCCCTGGTCATGGCACACTGCAGGTCTCATCTGATCCATGTGTCTGGGGCCAATGAGTGCTGTTCTTTTGGCTCATCCCTGACGCTATGTTTGACCCTGCTACCCCTCACTGGGCTTGTTCCTGCCCTTGGCGCTTGCCCATCCGCAGGGAGGTGCTCAGTGCCTGGGCTGGGTGTCCTGGTGCCACTGGTGTCCCTGCTTCTGGCTGAGGGGGTGGGATGGGCCCTGCCTTCTCCCTCTTTCCCAGAAAGCCCAATGCAAGATCCTTTGTTTCCCAGCACCATGGTCCCATGGAGCCACAGACCCCCAGTGTGTCCAGGCATTCTCTTCCTTTGTATACTGGTCTGGATTTTTTGTGGTTTTTAAACAGTCATGAACTTTGGGGGACACAGTCCCAGCTTGTAACTTATCTGGATCAAATAACAAATAAAGATATAATAACAGTGTTTAAACCACAACTGCTATGTCTGGTGCAATTGTTTCCAATTTTCTTAAATAAGTATAGATGATCACCAAAACAGAAGTATGTGAAGCAAAAGATTGAAAGAAAAATAAAAATCAGAACAGACACATAGCTTAAGGTTGACTATGGTGACAGAGTCATGTTCTCTGGGATGAATCAGCTACTTAGAAAAGCTATTTCTTAGTATTTAATTTAAATTTATTGAAAAAAAGAGAATTTATTAATAAATGTCAATAAAGATTAAATATATTTAACAAAGTCAGCACTTTAGTCATAGTAATGTACCTGTTATAAAGTATAGTTTACAATATTCATGTAATATTAAATCAATATTTAATAATAAACTCTGTGTAGTAATAATTTTTAAAGAATTAAACTTTTGGAAGTGTCTTATTGTGGTACCAACATTTGCTGGTGATTCCAGTCTTATTAAAAACAAACAAACAAACAGACAAAAAAACCAACCAAAACCAAATTACTTCCATTAAAAAAAAGAAAAATACAAACAATTTTCTGTAGCATCCATATGGTTTAGTTCACCTGAGATCTAGATTTTTTAAATTTTTAAATTTGTGATCAAGTCAAACATGATTTCATTGCAAAACTATACACTACAAAGAAAATACAACTGTATTCTCCTAAATGCTTCATGTTCAAAAACTACAAGACTCATGCTCATAGTTGCAAGTGTCTTTTAACTTATGCTTAGCTACATCAATTTATTTTCCAGCGCAACATTATTATTTAAGAGACATGGAATTGTGTTGCATTTTGAAAGCATTGTAAATTATGCACAATCAACAAAGCTATTATGTGACACTGCAGAGTGTACAACTAATGAAAATGTAATCATCAGACCTTATCATTTTAGCTGAAGTTCTAATTTAATAATGCAGTGTCATATCCCCAAGAGCCTTCTAACATTTATTTATCTTGCCAATTTCCATTATCTAATCCAAAATAATTGTGTTGATTTGCCTAAATCATACTAATGGCATTCTGAAAAGGTCTACAATTTCAAAACTTTTATGACAATGTACACGTATATATCACATTAATGTGTCCATGCTGTAGTTTTACTCATTAACAAAGGTGTTTAAAATTTATAATTTAACCTTGGCGATGAACTTTTCTGTGACCAGACCACAGATTCAATTGGTTTCTTACCTCCAAAAAACAAAGACTGCATCAAGGACACTGTATGCTCTTCACTTCAGATAGTTGCTCATTTAAGTATGATTTTCCATCTCTTGCTGTCCCAATTCCAAATCTTGGTTCAGCTTGAATCTTAAGACTATTTTGCACTCATAAAATCAATGGCAAGGGTCTGTAAGTCTTAGTAAAATATTTCATAAATATTTCAAGGCTTGACCTTAACTGCTGAAGTTATTTGCTGACAGAATCTTCTCTTTGAGCATCTCCCTCACACTGCCTGTTGGAGCAAGGAGGGAGGTGGAATTGAGTGGTCAGTGAGAAAGGCCGACCATAGTTTGCCCTGATTACACAGAGCTCTGGTTTGAGCCCCCTTTACCCTCCGTGTCTATTTTGAATATTCAGAAATGTGAACATCTCTAAGATCTCTTGATACTACTTTCCACTGTAACCTGAAAACCCCCTAACCAAACAGTAACCAAGTACCACACTATCACTCATTCCACACCAGTAGGATCCATGAGAGAATTGGAAGGATACAAGGTACAGAACACATAGGTTGGGATGACACTTTAATAGGGAAAGCAAAAGGCATGCACAAATGCAAAGCAAAACAAAAAATCAGTTCACAGTTTTCCACAGATAGGCAAGTGTTCAGCCATCTCCAGGAGGGCAGGGCACCAAAACACATAACAATTACTTAAGAAGACAGATACCATCACTCCAAAAATCCTCTATTTCTCTTATTCCTCCCACTTTCTATACTCAGCTTGATGTCATATGGTCTGGAATATCCCTTTGGTCAGTTTGAGTCACCTGTTCTGCATTTATCTCCTCCCAGTTTCCCATGAACTCCCAGCTTCCTTGAGCCAGAGCAGTACAAGCAGAAAAGGCCTTGGCTCTGTGTAAGCCCTGCTCAGCAATAAAAATATCTCTATATCATCAACCTGTACTCAGTGCAAAACCAAAACACAGCCCCGTGCCAGCCCCAGTGGTGAAAATAAACTCTATCCAGGCCAAAACTAGCACAGAACGAAATGCACAACCAGTGGAAGCATGGATAGGGTACCTGGGAGGAGTACAGGGATACCTATTAGTGTGTGTAGGGATGGGGTCATGGAATTTAAGGCACAGAGGTAATGGGACTTGGTAAGGGATGTAAAAAAGCAAGACAGGGTTCTATGTATACATAGGTCAGAAAAGAGGTGAATCTCCATCAGTTTTGCAGATAAGATGAGGCTGACTGGTGCACTTGACACAACAGAAGGAAGAGAACCCATCCAGAGGAACCTGGACAAGCTCAAGAGTTGGGTGCATGAGAACCTCATGAAATTCAATAATTCCAGGTGCAAGCTGCTGCACCTGGGTGGAGGCAATCCCAGACATGAGCACAGACTGCAAGAAGAGCTAATTGGGAGCAGCCTTGCAGTGAAGGGCTTGGACATTCTCATGTATAGAAAGCTGGGCATGAGCCCACATTGTACTGTGGGCTCCCCAAAACCTGAGTGGATTCTGGGCTACATCAGAAGAGGAGAGGCCAGCAGGTCAAGGGAAGTGATTCTCCCCCTCTATTTTGCCCTTGTGAGACCCCACCTGAAATGCTGCATCCAGCTCTGGGGTCCTCAGCATGAGAAAAACATGAACCTCTTCGAGCAGTTCCAGAAGAGGACCATGTAGGCTGGAGCACCTCTCCTACACAGACAGACTGAGAGAATTGTGAGAAAAAACTCCAGGGAGACTTAATTGTGGTCTTCCAGTACTTAAAGGAGGGTTATAAATAAGAGAGAGTGCAACTTTTACACAAGAAGATAGGATAAGGGAGGAGGGGTTTAAACTTCAAGAGATTTAGATTAGATATTAGGAAAAAAGTCTTTACTCAGAGGGTAGAGAGGCACTGATACAGATCACACAGGGAAGTTGTGGATGCCCCTCCCTGGAGATGTCCAAGTTCAAGTTGCACGGGGCCCTGAGTAACCTGTGCTATTGGGTAGCATCCCTATCCATGGTAGGGGGCTTGGAAGAAGGTGATTTTCATGCTCCCTTCCAACCCAAGACTTTCTGTGGTTTTATTTAGTAATGCATAAAACAAAAGTTCAATTTGATAAAAGAACTGCTGCAGAGAATAAACATAAATAATTCCACAGTAATAAAATAACAACAACCATTCAAGTACTTTGACGTATTTTCTCTTAGTTCTAAGCAAGTTTCATTCTTGATATATCGCTAGTCCCTTTTCCCCATGCTGCAACTTCCTCATTCACTCTCTGTTACATAGGGATAAAAATCTAAATAAGCCATCACATCCATTTCTAGCTTCTAAGGAAACTTTCTTCCTATCTATCTTTGGTTATATGCTATCTAGAATCTTAATCAGTGTAGAATAAGATGACTTTCATAAATATTTTGTGTAGCCTGAAGAGGAAATCCAACCATCACCCCAAGCTGCACCACATACTGTTCACCACCCCCGCAGTATCTACTAAGCCACCAGAATTACAAGAGACTTTTAGAGTATAAGCAAAGCCCTCAGATCGTTTTGCCTGGCACAGATACTAAATGCCTCTGTTCCTGTTATGAACCTCTACCACTGCTTATAGACACAAGTGATTCCCTTATAGACGTGTTTCCCTTGCAGCCTTGGGGAAGATGACACCAGAGCAGACGAACACATTGCAGCCCTTGTTGTTTCCTATTCTGGAGCAGGTAAATGCTTCCTGAAGGGACTCTGTCCTGCAGAGAATGCATGCTGGAGCAGATTTTCCTTATGAGCGCTGTAGCACATGTGGAGGAAGGAGCTGCAGAGAGGGATAGGTATGGCTTGACCACAGCCCCCACCCCACAGTCTCCATTCCCGTCTGCTGCCTGGGAAGAGGGAAGGTGGAAGAGCCAGGAATGATGGAGGAAAGTTGAGCCTGAGAAAAAAGGAGGCTGGGGTGACAGTATTTCAGTCTGTGTTTTTCACCATCTTAATCGATTTTAATCGGCAATTTTAAAAAGAGAAAATCTCCAAATCCAGTCTGTTTTGCCTGTGACAGTTGGTAAGTGGTCTCCTTGTCCTTATCTCTGCCCATCAGCATTTACATCTTATTTTTCCCCTTGTGCCCTGTCAGGGAGGGGGAGTGAGAGAGTAGGTGAGTGGAGTCTGGCAGAGCAGTGTATCAAAAGCTGTTCTGGTAGAAGTCACAGAAATAAACAAGTATCTTTAGAACTCTGAAGTGATTAGTAACTCTATTATTATTTTGGAAATGGTCAATTTTCTAAAGTGACACTTATATTCTGAATCTCTTATTTTCCTGAGCTTCTTCTATACAAAAGGTAGAGCCCCTCAAATTGATATTTGCTGCTTGAAATTGTTTAAAGAAATTGCTCATGTAAAGGTTAGTGTCCTCCTTGAAACATAAACTGGGTTTTGCAAGAGAGTTCAACTCTCAATAGCTTAAAGTATGAACAAGGAGACCACAGAGTTACTTAACAGATAGGGCAAAGAGCCCACATAGAGATACACAAACCACAGTCAGCCCACAGAATCCACTTGACAACCAAAAAGAGAAACGATTCAAAATATTTAAGATTTTTATGTAAATAAGTCTTCTACAGCTAAGTTAATTGGAGCAAAAGCTAACTAATGGATGTAACAAAAGCAATCTACAGAGGAAAACCTTTCTGTTTTGACAGGCTATTTTATAATTTTCTAGTACATGGGTCCCTGAACATCTTATATTCCAGTTACATGGTTATGATGAGAAATAAAATGGTCATAAACATATGAGATCATTCTTTGATCTATTGAAAGAGATACAGTCTCTTTCAAAGTGCAGTTTACATTTCAAGGAGAACACATATATTAAATACACAATGCTGTTAGAAGACAGTTTTATTTAGGGTTCCTTAATACAGTGAGGTATCAAAAATTAGAGAAAAAAGCTCATGAAAGAGGAAATTAGATTTGTGGGTATATCCCTGCAAATAAACTTTATACACAAATGAGGCTTCTTTGTCTGAGGACTGCTGACATTGGATGGCTCAGCAGCAAAACTCTCCTTTGGCTTACAGCAAAACTCTCCTTTGGCTTACAGCAAAACTCTTCTTTCTGCCT
>VZSR01003803.1:37928101-37965077 GCA_013398615.1 Brachypodius melanocephalos
CACATCAATAAGTGAGTAGTAAGGGCAGTTGTGATCCAGTACTCAGGCTTGAATTTTTACAAAGCTTTATTTACTAACAAAGGTACAACAATGCCATCCTTTCTGTAAATTTAAATTCTCTTCTCCAGGCCAAACAAACCCTGATCCCTCACTCTCTCTCTTCACAGATCAAGAGCTGCAGCCCTCTAATCAATTCAGTACTGAGAGTACTTCTGCAGCTTCTGTTTGTATAAAGAAAACAAACAAAAAGCCAGCTAAAGAGCAGACTGATTTTTGCAAACATTCATAAAACTCTGTCTTAGCTAGGATTATGCTCCCTTGGGTTAGACATGTTAGCAGCTTTTCAGGAAATAAAGTTAAATTGTACTTACACCATTACAAAATTACAGCATACTATGATAAAACAACGGGGGTTTTTTCTGTTTCACCCTAATTCTTCTTGGGATAAGTATAGGGGTTTTTGTTTGGGAGTTTGGTTTTGAGTTTGTTTTGTTTGTTGCCTTTTTTTTTTTTTTTTTTTTTTTTTGTGATTTGCTGAAAGATGTTAAAAGAGGGTAGTGAGTAGTACCCATAGTGAGTAGTTGCAGGTGCAAAAATATGAAAACTGGCAGAAGATATGCTACCTAAGAAAGGATTCTTTAGTCTTCCTTCACTGTTCCAGACAAGATGTTGAGACTGGCAATTAGTGATTTCTTAGTCATAAAACAGCTCCTGTACTGTTTTTCATCTAACAAAATTACTTCATTACACAATGAGTCTGAACAATGGAAATCATATTTTTAAGACCATTATTAGTGGTTGAAAGGTAGTCTACATCTCTATACCACACCATTACATCTAATAGAATTATCATGAACTAGGGAATGTGGGTTGAGCATTAGTGAGTAAAAGCAAATCTGCACCACTTGAAGTTCTTTTTTTTTTCTTCTTCTCACCCACTTGACCTGGCAGTCTGACAGTCAGGTGCTTTACTCTTGATATATATTAGATTTCCCATACTCCTCACACTTCTGTTCTTTACACTCTGAAGCAATTTCTGAACTGAAAGATGCAAAGAAATTAAGTGCCATTCCCAATCACAAAATTCTATGTTATGTCAAGATTTAGCCAATGATATGTCTGATTTGGTAAAGTATTTGAGGAGGAGGAGGAGAAAACTCATTTCATATGACTTGCTCAGGTTTGGGTTTTTTTAGCATAAGGGGTGGTTTGTTTGTTTGTTTTTTTAATGTTTATATCCTCACTATTTCTTCACTATTATCCTCACCTAATTTTGAATAGATTTTCCATTTTTCTTTCTTGCAACCCAGTATTTCAGTATTACAAATCTGCTTAGCTATCCTATCTGGTTTTGCGTCAACTAATAGATCTAGGTTGCAGTATTTGGCCACAGATGATGGCTTAAATTAACCTACCTATCTTAAAAGTAATGAATACTAATTTTATTTAATTGATTTTCATAATCACTATCCTATAATGATCATAAATTACCACCATCTTGCTACTTCTGTAAAAGAGAATTTAAAATACATAAGCAACAAAATCCATTATTGGATGCAGAGGGAATAGAGTGACAATGAATGAAGAAAAGACTGATGTGCTAAATGCCTTCTTTATCTCAGTCTTTAACAGTAAGATCAGTTCTTCCCTGGGTACCCAGCCCTCTGAGCTGAAAGACAAGGACTGAAAGCAGAATGAAGCCCCTGCAATCCAAGAAGAAATGGTCAATAACCTGTTGTAATGGGCTGAGATCAGCTGCAGGGTGTTGGACACGGTGGAGTGCTGGCTCCTGCCCTTGGTCACAACAAACCCAGGCAGTGCTGCAGTGCATCACTGTGGGTAGAGCAAGTCCTGCTACTTGTGTATGGCATAGGAGTACTGAAAAAGACACAGTAATATCAAACTGAAAAAAGCGTTCTTAGATGAAAATTCAGGAGACCTATTCCGCCCTCAAAACTGAAACAAACTCTCGGTGAATTTATATTTCTGTAACCTGTGTTTTGAAAATTCATGCCTTTGGAATCATATCTTCCCAAGGCTGAAAACTGCTGTTGCAACAAACTAAACTTACATATTATGCAGTGACTGCCAAAAAGTTATGTTTGAAAGATCTTGAAAGTTCAGCTATGGTTAGATTAACCTCAAGGAAAAAATAAAGAAAAGGGGAAAAGAGCAATTTGAAGATTCCTAGGTGGGGAATAATGTCTCAGAATTTATTGTAATTCATAGTTGAAAGTGATTGAAGTGTTATGTTTTAAGAACAGATGTTAATACTTAATTAACAACTAGAACAATAATAGATTTATTAATAAAATTCTCATTGAAGAATTGGTTGCACCATTCATCCACCTTTGTTATATCTGTGTGGTAAATCAAAAATAACCTTTTCTCTGTTTTCAGTGTATTATCTTGTGTCATTCAAATTACATTATTTAAAAAAATACCACTGATTGAATAAATACTTCATTTTGAAATGGACCTTAGAATTTCCATAGTAAAACAGCACCAACTATTAATTAAGTTCATGTTGCCCAGTTGCACACTTTTGGGACTTGAAATCTTCCCAGGACAGAGAATTACAACTCCTGAATGCAAACTGTTCCATGGCTCAACTATTTCTTTTGTGGATTTTTGTTTTTACTGATATCAGGTCAGAACCTCACTTGTTTCACGTTATGATAATTTTTTTTTCAACCAATATTCCATGCAATTATAATACATTAATAAATTATAGTGATGGAAGTTAAAGGGAGTCACAAATGCCTGTGGTAGCTGAGAAAGGACTGTAGTACTTATAAAAATGGAAACTAATGTCAGAGATGAGTTAATGAACTTAATGATCTAAAGGTAACCATGTCTACTGCACTCTTTTAATGCCAAAACTTTGCAAATAACTCATGAAGTAGTTTAATCATATAAGCATAAAATCATATGACATCCAAAGTATATTAGGCAGATCATGACTTTTTACTCAGTTGCATTTATTAAAATGTCAATAAAATAATTCATTAGGCTAATTTTAATTAATGATTAAGCAAAAAAAATTAGCTCAGCAGGTCACCAGTTTATCTGCTTAAGATGAAAATCAGCTTAATTTCTGTCTTAAGTCTTTAATGCTATTAGATTATAAATAGAATTTTAACTAAGTACACCAAAATTGTTACATTTCATTACCACATCTTAATAACTATAGTCTATATTTGATCTATTTGTAAAATAAAAGGAAATTCTATGCACAGAATAGTAATGACTTGAGCTGACTGAAAATCTAATAAAGGGTGAGTTGAGAGTTCATATCTAGGAGAGAAGGACAAAATTAAATAAAACTACACA
Organism: Brachypodius melanocephalos; assembly: GCA_013398615.1. Taxonomy (NCBI): domain Eukaryota; kingdom Metazoa; phylum Chordata; class Aves; order Passeriformes; family Pycnonotidae; genus Brachypodius; species Brachypodius melanocephalos. The sequence continues at coordinate 37,931,435 of VZSR01003803.1, forward strand.
CCTGCAAAAACTTTTTGGATTATATAAAATAACTATAAATATAATTTAAATATGAATTTGTAGGAAAGAAATTCTCAAAATGCTGTCTTGGTAGCAGAAAGTTTCCTCCCTCCCTCTGCAGCATTAAACACCTGTGGAACACAATCAAGAACTGTGGGCATAACTCATGCCTTGTATTAGCACGATCCCTTTTCTCACTAATCCTGAAAACTGAGCTAACCAGAGAATCAGAGTATGGAAAATTTGAAAATATAGCACTCCAAGGCACATCTGTCTGTGCTTGATACTGCCATTACTATCTGCTGCAGTTTTTAGATGCTGATGGGTGTTGTTCCAGGAAAAGCTCTCACCAGCTATGCTTTATTGCAGAGTATAGATTACTGAGGAGAGTTTATACACCTAGAGACACAGGTGGTTAGAGGAGACAGGTGGTTGCCATTTCTCACATTTCTGTTGACTATAGAGTTCACAGCAAATTGCTACCCTAAAATGGGCCTTTCAGAGTCAGAGCTGATGATTTTTTTCATCCTTACATAACATCAATTTTGCCTGTAAAGAGATGATTGTTACTATCTCATCTCATCTTTTGTAGAGCAAAAGCCTAGAACTTCAAGAACCTGTATTCTAATTGCAGTTGTAATTTAGGGTACGGTAACTTGTGTAAAAACGGCCAGTTTCTGACAGTTCTACTTGGATATAGAATGAGAATAGCCACTGATTTACAGCTGTCACTAATATCACTGGCTTGGATTGTTTGTGGCAGGGGTTTTGTTGCATGCTTCAGTAGCATACAAACTGATGTTTTCAGTCCTATAGATGTCTTCTAGATGTCCCAGCTGGCTGTCCACTCATACAGGAGTGAGCTATTCATGCCGTACCAGTCAGTTGTAGCCATACTCTCAGATTAATAAATTAAAGTATTTCAGTAAGAAGTAGATTTAAGATTACTTGAATTTTTCAGAGAATTCTTGTTTTCTGTATTTGTGCATTAAATGGACAGTCAAAATGCCCTACAAGTAGCTCTTATTTTCCCCTCTCTTTGTTGTCTTCTTGCCTCTATGACCTACCAGTGATCAGGGTTAGTTTAGTTTAATTTCTGTCTTTGTTCCCTGCAGTCTTAGCAAAGGGTGTCGGTCTTAAATGATCAAGTTCTGAGCCAGTGGCACCAGAGATCATTTTAACCAATGCTTGTCAGTGGAGCAAAAGCTATATTCAAAGATATTCTTCAATCTTTAATTAATCATTTTACATATCATATTTTGTTAAAAAATACCTAAATGGCTCTCCCCCATGGATTTGTGTGTTTAACAGGTAGGAACTACAAGATATTACACAAAATGTGTACAATATTTGAGAATACTGGGAGAAAAGGTTTTCAGGTTACAAGGTGACCTGAAAGCAATTCAAAATTCCTCAGTTTTAAGAAAATACCTTTTAATTCTCACCTGAGAATATTTGGAAAGAAATCATATTTATCTCCAGGCTAATATTTTTATTCTTTAAATAGAGAAGATTTTTCCGTGTTGTGAACCTAATCTGGTGTACCCTTGCAAAGGCAAATTCTTCTTTGTTTAATTATTTTGTGTGCCTCAGTTACCTTTAGCTGACAGTGCTTTTCCTGCAGAATTGTTTTTTCACTGCCAGTAGAGGGAGCACAGACCCTTGGATTTTACTAGACAAAATAAATGAAAATGACAGCTGGATTTTATATCCTAAACACATTTTTATTTCATTAATTAGAAAAGAACAGTTAATTTATATTAGATAATCAAAATTTTAAAAGCTGTTTAGTTACTATTATCATTCTGAAAATACTAGTATGTCACTTCTATGAAATTTTAAGGTGAAGTGCCTGCAAGTAATTCTTCTATGAGGAAAAAATTACTGCCTGACATTAGTAATCTGATGAAGTTCTTATAAGAAGTCCTTTAAAATCAATTTGAATATAATCCAGAAATAGTCTTAACCTAATTAACCTTTAAAATAAGAAATAATTTTACTCAAAGAAGATAATCAAAATAAAGAGAAATTTAGTATCTTAATTAATATTTCACACAGTGGTTTTTCTATTCAAGTCTTTTCAGTGAAAATATATTTTTGGTTTTAGCATGTTGAATTTATATTTTTGTGTCAGCCACAATTTTTGAGTAACTTAGAAATTAGTTCTTTAATTGCAATATATTTGAAAATAACATTATTTTTTCCTCCTGTATTTTCATAGCTTGTATTGCAATGAACTTTTATCACTTCCTTTTCATTACAAGCTGTCAAACAGTGGGGTGTCTTATTTCACTGACTCTTAGATAGCTGCATTTTATACTTTGATTTTTTTCTATATGTTCTTGCTCTATCAAGCTTTAATCTTTCAATCAGGCAAATATTCCAAACACAATACTTTTTTGGTTGGTTGGTTGGTTGGTTTTGGGGTTTTTTTGGGTTTTTTTTGTTTGTTTGTTTTTTTTTTTTTGTAGGAGTTATAACTGCTTGGAAGTTCTCAAGACATATAATTTCTGCAATATTTAATATTTTCTAGCATTATAACACTGGACCAATGCAGGTTATTTGATTGCTGGTGGATACTTTTTTTTGACTAGTAATTAATCATTGCCAACCCCCTGAATAATCGATAAAAGTTATATTAGGTATGGCTTCAACTCCCAAGTCACCCTCTCCCTGTTAAAAGTTAATACCAATCAATCATAGATGAATTTCACATAAAGGTTTAATTTCACATTAAGGATCTGTTTGGTCATTGCTCATTGTAATGTTTGGTGTTTTGTTTGTAAATATGGGCTATAAAGCAGGCACGTATATTAATTTCAAGGTAATTGGCTTATCAACAAACATTTAATAAGCAATAATTCTGTGATTTTGAAGGTAAATAATTTAAAAATTGGACTTCTGAAGCATTCTGGGCATAGCCTAATATAATTTGCTTCTGCTCTACTTCTTTTAAAGAAACCTGGCTTTTCCTGTTTGTTCCTTGTACAAAAACAACCCCAGTACAAACAAGGCATGTAGATTTTTTTCTTAGTATCTATTGACACAGATAAACACTTTTATGTATGTCTCTATACTTTCATTTCTCTATAGCACTTAAGTAAGCAATTTACTGTGGCTTCTGGGTCAAACTTTAAATTAGGACACAAAACTAAACCTCTTGTATATACTTGTTTAAAACCAAAGGATGATGTTGTCATAACATCAACCTTTTAACTCTCGACATTGTTATTGCTCCTGCTGCCCAAAACCACATCTTATTCTTTTTTTAGGTCTGGCTGCTACCTCTTGATTTGTGTCTTTTTTCTATAAGAGTAGGAATTGGTATCTAAGTAGACAGCAACACTAAACATCTCCTGTTTCTGTCCCAGCTTATTTTTCCAGAAAAATGCAAGGAAAACATTGCCATTTATTTCTAACAAAATATTCTCTAATATTTCTAGGGGTCTAGGTATTTGTTTTCCGCTCTTTGGACACCCACTGTATTGTGAGCTTGAGCACTCACAGAAGGGCACACAGTAATTAAAATCCTACCTATGAAATTGTTCTCAGTGTAGGAAAATGATCCTTTCACCTTCTAGGGCCAACATTTCCAATAGTGTCTGACTATGCTTTCAGTGCATTCCACTGGTTTTAAACTGTATTTTGAAACCTCATTGAGGATTAAAGGTTAGAATATCTATGTATCTATGAAGATGTGTGTACGCTTATAAGTTTTTAAAAGTAAGCACTACAACTACAATTTATTTTAAATGTTCTTCTATTTTCTTTAAAAGTATTCTGACGTTACATAAATGAGTAACAGCTATAGAGGTTTACATTTTCTAGATAACTTTCATCATAAATATGTAAACAATCAAAGTAATTAGCAATTGAATGTTATATATTATAATGTCTGAATGCATTTACTCAAAAAACTGTTTCATTTAAACAGCCATAGAAAATTGGTGTCTCATTTTATGTATTTCCAACAAAATGGTTTTATATCTTTCATTTTGATTCAATTTAATTTTTTATCACTTTAGAAGATTAAAGATGCCTGAGTGAACGTCTTCTTTTTCTGTCCAAAGCAAAATGTTTTTTTCCTACTGTAAACACTTGTTAGAAAAGATAAAACTCCTTAGTTCACATATCTGTGATGATAAGAAATAATTCTTTCTTCCCAAAGCTGAAGACTGGGGGGAGTGGGGGTGGGGAAATTAAAAAGCCACCAAAACCAAGTAATTCAAGTGGGAAAGAATTATTCCCCTTTTCCTGATGAAAAACTGGAGCATGGTTTTCAATTAGTTTGTGTACTGAGAGGTCTAGAGGATGGAATAAGGTTGACATTTGAGAGATTGAGGGAAATTTCTTTATGTACTCTTCTGGAGTGGAAATAATACTCTGAGGATACAGACAAATGCTTGTAAAAATGCCGCAGCAGATTTCTCGCTCTGTTTTCTTGTAAGAAAAATAGAAGAAAAAAATCTAATGTGCCTTTTAAAATGGACTTATTAAGTAATGAATTTCTTAAGAATTGTAAAAAAACTCTCATCAATTCACCATTGTTCCATAGAAGAAACAACACTTTATAGTGTTGAGAGCATATTTTATAGGGTTTTTCTATTTTTTTTCCCCTGCAATATTCCCTTTTCTTTTCCTATACTGACATATTTCATGCAATGATTCCCAAACTATGACTTTGTCATCCTAAGATTTCCTGTTAAATAGCTGTATTCCAGTTTTACATGTCTGTTGTTTCTGTCTAACACTGCTTCACTTTTTTTTTCTTTTTTTTCTGTAATTTCAAGTGCAACTACCTAGACACTTTTCCTATTTCAACTGAAAAGTTTCTTCCCTGGCTACCAGCCTAATTTCTCCAAATAAACAAGAAGCAGTCACGTGGTCCTAAACAAAATTTTTGTTCTAGTGCTTTTGTTAATAAAAGATGTTTCTTTCCTGTGATAAGGATTAAAATGAACTTAAGCAGAAGAGCCTTCATTATCAGAGACATAGCACAAGAGTCAGAGGCACCTCAGCATCAGTTTGAGGAATTTTGTGTGTCTCTCAGATGGGTGACAAGCACATAGCTCCTTATATCATGTTTCTCCTAATTTTTGCCACATTTGCTTTTCTGGAATGGCAAATCTGAGTCTTAAGGAAGTCGTAATGAACCTGGGGCCTGTAGAAATCCAACCATAATCAAGTAATTTCCATTCAATTTCCTCAGAAAAAGACAATCAATTGTAGTTTAATACAGAAGAAATTGGTAACTCCAGCTCCTATAATGATCTTCATTATGAATGAGCTTTAAAATGCTGATACTGTTCTTGTCACTGACTGAGGGTTTGACTATTAATCTTAGTAAACATAGAATCATAGAATGGTTTGGTTTGGAAGGGACCTTCAAGGTCATTTAACTCCACCCCTGTCCCTTGACATGAGGAACACATGACACATTTTTTTCTCTGCTTAATCTGCATTATCAGAAGATAACTAGAGAGCTGACAGATTTCTGCTGTTTTCCTTTGTGGTTTGAGAGTCATTAAACAACTGAACAAGAACCTCTCTAGTCTCCCTCTCCATCAATCCTAAAATATAAGTGTGTTTGCAAGGTGGGCTTGATAGTAAACTTCCTGCAATGAAAATAAGATTTTTTAAAGTCAACATAAAAATGTTACTTTTCTTTTGACTCTAAATTTAAGCTGCTCTCTAACTGAGATTTAAATTTTATAGACAGACACCTCTATTTCTTCTAGGATACTGAATTAAAGTCTAATTAAAGATTTCACTGCTATTGCTATTTGTTTACTAAAATCCTTTTATATTTTCTTGTAGGTTCATTGAGATTGCCATATGATTGCAAGTGGTTCAGCAAGTCATTACCTAACTCCCTTAATATAATAGCATTCATACCATACTGACATGTAGACTTATATATGCAAAAATATTCCTGATACTTTCCTATCCACTTTTATCAACAGTTGTAATGACCTGGTGTTCATTAATTACCAAATCTCAGAAAATTTTCATCTTTTCCTGAAAGGACTTGAAAAACAATAGGGTAGAAGTTCAGTTGTTTTACAATTATCAATTAGTTGCTTTCACTCATGATTACAATGCTTGTTATCTCTACTGCCTTCCTTGCTTCCTAATCTTATCTTCTGTTTTTTAGTGAACACTCCCTTGTTTGTTTGTTTTTAATTTCCTTGGCAAGCATTAATTTAAGGAATTATCATAGAACATGATCTCCAGAAATAAGAGCATGGTCTTAGTAAAAATTATCAGAAAATCCTTGATGAAGCATTTATTTTATGCACCTTGGACTTGCAAATACATAGAAAGAATGAAACATCAGCATCCAGCTGTGTCTACAAATTAATGAGATAGGATGAAGCTCATAGTTACCATTTTTCTGGGCCCAGTTTGGCCAACCTTAGTGAATGTAAACATTCAATGTGGATAAAGTTTGCAAAATACATCTCATGTAGATTATGGCTCTATCTTGTCTATGACTGCTTTATCCCCACCACCATTACTTCTCCCCTTTTTGCCTCCATCCATGTTTCTTTTTAGAAATCTAGGCAGACTGCTGGAAGTCTACTGCACATCCACTGCACAAAGTAGAAGCGTCACAGAAACAAACTGAAAAACGGTAATTTATTTGCTGAAAATTAGTTTCTTCTGTTGCCCTGCATTGCAAGTTTTGGGAAGAATGATTTATATACTAGACCCATGTTTACTTTGCCTGAAGTACTCAGCTCTTCTGGTGTTTTTCAGGATAGGATTTTTTGTTTCATTCTTCTCCACACTTTTACCTTTACAGTGACAAGATACAGTGGTTTTATTTTGATGGCTACCCGTGCAACCATCTATGAATATAGATAACATTATTTTTCCAGTCTTCTCTATGGGTTGCAGTCTGGTTTACATGGATGAAAGAGATGATTGCCCCAAGTGATTTTCTATCAGCGAAACATTGATGCACTTCTCTCTTTCATATATATCTCACTATGTATGTAATCATAACAAGCCTTCATTTTCTCCTCCTGAGACTGTTTGGAGTCTGTTCCAAAAATGGAATAAGGAATAAGGAATTTCCTATCAGTTTCGGGAAATCACAGTTCTTTTTTAAAATAATGCTTGTAATCAGCAAATGGAGAGTTGAAGCCTTCAGGAACATATGTGTATGTTTATACATTCTTGCTCTACTGAGTGAACGTTGTTGACAGATCTGACAGCACTTCCTGAGAGCTGCTGGAGTAATAGTAAACAAGATGGCTGGAACTTGTATATTATAGTGGTTTAAGTTGTGACTATGATAATAAAATATGTCTCGTTATTTTTATATTATTTGGACTATTTCAGTGAAGCAAAGAACTATTCTAACTAAATGTCCATACTATTTAGACACTGTCTTGTCCATTTTCCCCAGAGATGAGCAGAGACATCATCAACTAGATCGTGTTTCTCAAAGATCCATCCAACATGATCTTAAACAGTTCCAGTGATGGGGCATCCACAACTTCTTAGTGCAACATTTTCGAGTCCCTCATCACCATCAAAAGGAATAATTTCTTCTTAATATCTAATCTAAACCTACCCTCTCTTGGTACAGAACTGTTGACCCTTGTGCTGCCAGTACAGACCTTGAAAGTCTCAGCATCAGCTTATAAAAAAGAAAAATAAAAGATCACAACAGAGAAACACAACAAGGTTTATTGCAAATTTTAACAAAGCAATCTATGCTACATGAGTGAAAGAAAAAATAGATTAAATTGTAAAAGATACTTTTCAGTGTCACAGAGCAGAAAAGTGATAATGGCAGTTCAAAGTAAAGTGCAGAAAAGAATCTCTAATGATATGATGTTCCTTCTTTTTGCATCTATGGGATACTTCCTGTTTTCATTGGACTTCAAGAGTTGCAAAAAGTTTGCAATAAAATTTTGATTTAGAAATAAATAAATTAACCACATTTCTAAAATTAGTTATATCTAAAAATTTTCTCCTCTTTATGTCAATCTCAGAAGAAATCTTATAATTTTCTTGTCTATTATATTGCAAAACTTTTTTTCCTGAGACTTATAGACTGAGCCATGCATCCTAACTTCTAATACCTCTCTCGAGCACATAAAGAAGCAAATAAATAAATAAAAATATTTCCTTCATCTATTCTAAACATTATCAAGACACATTTCTCAGCTAACCCTGAAGATATTGCTTATTTTGAATCCTAATGCAAGTATATCACAGGCCTCTTAAATATTCTTTGTATACTGTTTTTAGATAATTTTATAAAGTGGAAGTGTAATTTGTGTTCAGAATGGAGTTGCTTAAACCTATTAGGGTGCCCCATAATACAGAAAGAGTGAGGTCAGTTTGACTCTTGTTTTCCTGAAAAGGAAAACTTTTGAACTCTGCTGATTTCCTTTTGTTTAGAACAGTAGTGTTATAGGTGCCACACAATTTTATTTTGAATGACAGGAAAAATCATTTTAGATGGCTGTGAGAGACTGGGCTGATTAGTGACTCAAACAATCAACTTATGTGCCCAGGTGCAGAGGGTGTGCACACCCATCGCAGGAAGCTAAAGCTGGGTGTTGAACAAGACAAGGGAAGAGGCTGATAAGAGCCAAACTCTGGGACATCTTTTTCTCTTGTCAATGTCCTCCTTTACATAATGGTTCAGCTGTGAAAACTCACCTCCAGGAAAGTGCTGGGACATTCACAGTAGGTATTCACCTCTTCTGATGGGGCAAAGTTGACTCAGCTGTGCTGAGATGAGAGGCAGCTGTGTCATCCACATCGCTACATCATTAAGTATGAAACTCCCTACCCCAGGGGAGTTACCTGGGTGTTCCCACTTGAAACTGAAGCATATAAAGCACAGAATTTGTATTTTGTGGGTTTTTTTCACCTTTGATAAATCAAGACTGTAACCATCACTTTCATCAACGGCCACTGAAATTGCAAAAGATAAGTCTTGTCATGGGATCCAATGGTTGACAACTGTATATCTTCCTGCTCTTATTTCTTCTGGGTTTTTTTGTTGTTGTTGTTGGTTTGTTTTTTTTTTTTGTTTGTTTGTTTTTTTCCTATTTCTTTCTATCTCTCTCTACCTCACATTTACTGTGAAATAAAACTCCATACTATTGACTTTGGTATATGGTCTTGTTTGCAGCTTAGTTTGGGCAGAAGCATCTTTCTAATAATTTTAATAACTGCATGTTAACAATGACAAAATTGAAAACTCCCCTTGAAGAGAGTCTTAGGAAATGATTACATTTGTAGTACTTTGGTTGAGCTAGATTATACTTGTGTATGTCTATTACACATTTCAGAGGATATTTGTATGATGCCATGTAAATATAGTTCCAACTAACAGACACTGCAATGGAATTACTCACAAGATTAGTTTTCGGTTTGATTAAATGGAATCTACTTCATGTAAATAAAATGGAATTTTTTTAGTAAACAAACCAATGAACAAGGATGAGGAAGCTAAATCACCTTCTTTTTTTCTCTTCAGACAATACATTGTAGACACCTATTAAATTGAGTCACATAATCAATTGGATAACATATTAATGTCAAGCCCTGCAATTTAGTGCCAATAATGTTTGGTGATTTCTAGTTATGTAATTATGTGAATGTACAAAGAAACACACATTGACTCTCACACACAAAACTGTATTAAAAAAAACCCCAACAAAACAAACCATTTAATGCTGAGTTGTCCCTATATGGAAGATAAGTTTACCGCCCAGTTGCTCAGTCCCACACTCTCAGTGGAATGGGAGACAGAATCAGGGCAAAAGCGAGAATACCTTGTTGTTGAGATAAACACTGTTTAATAAGTGAAGGGAAAGGATAGAAAAAAACATCAAATGGTTCAAAGATCAAACAAAACCTCACCATCTCCCGCCAGCAGACTGATGCGAGTCTCCCAGCAACAGCTACCTTGAATCACAACACCCAGTTTTACTGCTCAGCATGATGGCATGTGGTATGGAACATCTCTTCAGTTAGTTGGGGTCTACTGGCCCAGCTGTGTTTCTTCCTATCTCCCTGTGTGTCCCCAGCCCACTCATTGTGGGCAGAGTGGGGAAAAAGAAGACTTCCATGCTGTGTGAGCACTGCTCAGCAGCAGTAACAGTGGTGCATGAACCCTGGTTTAGTCACACATCCAAAACACACCCCCATATCAACTTCTATAGAGAAAATTAATCCCACTTGGACCCAGTAGAAATTGTCTTCTGTGAATAATATATGCTCAACTTTAGGTGATGAACATTTCAAATATCTGAATTTAGGTATCTGCTTTTTGGTTGAAGAGGAGAAACATATTTTATCTTGGTTATGGGTACAAATAATACTGAAAATCATGTATTTACCTTATTGTTTGGAAAATGGCATCTACTCATTTCCTGGCTTCCTCCTAGCATAGTGGGATTAACTATGTGCCTTGAATTAGTGGGCAGATAGTCCATAAGTAGAAGGACATGGTATTTTCACTAAGTTTACAGTACAGGGGCAGGATTGTGTGGATGTACCCTGATATGAGCTGGTTGTTTAGCTGTAATTACAAATTTCTAGCCGTCAGGTAAGTATTTTTTAAGCTTGTTTTATTTTAATTTTAGTTTATGAAAAAAACAAGTAGTTATTTTCTTTCAGCTGAGCTACCTATGACTCCAGAATAAAATGTGGCATGGAAGAACAGAAATACAGGAAAGGTATCTAAGATCCCAGGCTAAAGAAGGTCAACTTGGTGTTGCCTGGGTAAAACCAGTTTTAGAAATGAGAGTGTAATAAAAATTGTTTGGAAACTATTGAAATGGTTTGTACTGTTTTCAGATGTGTAGTGGTTTCAGATAAGATTAAAATAAACCCCTGCAGTCTCAAAAGTAGTTTTAAGGGGAAAGAAAACAACATCCCTCTCTGAAGGAGAGGCGGAAGAAGATCTCGTCATGAACAACACCCGTCAAAAACTGCAGGATTCTAATGGCTGACATTAACCCTCTGATTGAAATCAACAGCCTTATGACCCCGAAGAAAGCTGGAAATTCGAGCATAACACCAGGATAGATGGTGTGAAGATATTCTTCTATAGAAGAGTTTTAACTTTGTTATTAACAAAATAATAATTTGAACAAATCAACTACTAAAAATTTTAATCAATAATAAAGTTTTGCATTCCGTAATCAAGTGTGTTCCACTTTTGTACATGAAATAATTTTGAGCATAAGAAATTACATAAGTGACCATGGGAGAAATATGGATAAAATTCAGCTATTTACTGCAGCAGCCAGTTGCCTATACCAAAAAAAACCAACCAAACCTGTTTGTTTTTTTGGTTGTTGTTTGTTTTTTTTAACATTTGCTTTTTGTCATTTCACTTACTGAATAACTTCATTTTCTGTAGATATGTTTTTGGTTTTTTTAAGAAACTTTCAGAAAATATCATCATGTACTCAGCTCCTAGAAACTTGACAGCAATTTCATTTTTTGGGAAGAGTCTCTTCTGAGCGCAAAATTAAAGCTGGGTTCTGGCAGAGAAGTCATTCCATGAATGTCACGACTGACAATTCTAAGTTCCTTTTGGATTAGTGTTCTTGAACTGATTGAATTATCAGGGTGATATTGAAAAGCGATGCTATCAGCATGAGGAAAATATCTCGTGGTAGTGAGAGATTTTTTGACAACAGGCACACACTTGACAGAGTAAATCCATCAGTGACACTATCTGTTCTCTACTTGGCCATACACTTGCATTAAATATACAGCACTGTATTTATACTTGAGGCCTCTGCAAACCCATCAACTTTCTTTGGAATATTAACATGTTTACTTGGGAGAGGCCTTGCCAATATGTTGTTTAAATGTAAGTATACCCAAGATAGTTTCTATAAGGCTGTTGGAAATAAACAGGCATGATTCCTTTTATTCAATTCAGTTTTTCCTAATTTAGTGGCCTGAAAAGTTGAAATAGGTGTATAGTCTAAGGTGTACAGTCTGCTCCTGTCCAGGCTATTGGTTTACCTGCCAAAGATTATATCATTTTCCACCTGAGTCGGGTACTGACAAAAGACATTTAAAATCTTTCTGTTTTCACAGAAATTTGCTGAGAAATTGTAGGGCTTTGAAGCCATAGAACTGCAGAATAATTTAGGTGGTAAGGAGCTTTAGAACTTTTCTAACTCTTCTCTAGACACGGGCAGTTGTGAGGTCAGACCAAGTTGTTCAGGGCTTTGTCGAGTCAGGTGATGAAAACCTCAAAGGACAAAGACTGCATAACAACTTAAGGCATCATCTTCCACCACTAGGCACTCCTCAGGTGGGAAAAGCTTTCAGATCCAAGTCTGTTGTGTGCCTCCCTAGGTCCATTATCTCTCATCCTCCAAGTACACCCTGCTGTGAAGGACCTGCCTCTGATGTGAGGCCTTCCTACTGTTAGGTTCCCCCCGCCAAAATTAGTCTCTTCTCCAGGCTAACCAGCTCTTGTTCCCTCAGGCTCCCACAATTCAGCAAAGTGTTATTGTCCCAAGCATCCCAGCAGCCTTCTGAATTTGTCCCAGTATGAATCAGTCTTTCTTGTCTTGGGGGTACACTGAGATCCAACTCAACACTAAGGTCAGTCTCTGTATGCTTTCACATAACTGTTAAACAGTGCAGAAGTGCTTTGTGACTTCTACGTTTTAAACAGTTTTACCCACGCAAAAATTCAGGCATTCAAGCTCACTGGTCTTGAATTAATTTTATTCTGAGATTTCTGTTCATATCTGAATCTCAAAGTAAAATATAGGAGATGTAAGCCCCAGCAGATTAAAGCCCTCTGCATAACAAATCTTCTAATTTTTCAACAGCTGTAGACAGCAATGAAGTTTTTTCACTCCTTCATTAAAGTCTACCAGCTGTATTTCCAATATTTGACTTGTAAATTTCCAAATACCCTCATTTACTTCCCCAAATTTCATTTGCTAATAAAAGGGACAGGATAAACTTTCTAATTATATTTAACATCTTATATTGGAGTATTTACTAACACAGATGGCTTCTTTTAGCATATGGTTCATTTGTTTGGTGTTACTAGTACATTGAAAATATATTAATTACCCGTGGTCAGTAGGCATTTTAATTACTCAGACTTCATTTATTCAGTCACATTTTATTCACACAGTTTTTGTGACTGTTTTTTAACAGAAAAACAGATAATTTTTCTTTTTTTTTTTCCCATCTCCTTGCATGCAGTATGCAGCATGTGTGTAAAAATCATTTTATTACAAGACAGAGGAAATTATAGTTCTTGGGTAAATATTTGTCTATGTGTACACCTTTTGGGAAGTTCAATGCTTGAAGAACTCTTTGATAGGACTACAGAGTACTGTAAATGACCATTTTGCAGAACTTGTCTTTTCAGAGAGAATCCTGAGAAATCAGATTTATTGCTCCCAGAACTTTTCAGTCATAATTAAATGAAAGAGATGAGTTAGGAAAAAAACCTGAAAGATAAGCATGTATATATATTTGCTGCATCTCTTTACAGCAATGAGAGTCCTCCTAGAAATACAGTGGCTGATGAATGACCTAGGTGTTTCAGAGATAATCACTGAAGGCAGGGGTACCCTGCCCTCTACATGGTACATGTTTTCATCTTTTAAATATCTGCACCATGGCTTCAAATGCTCTATTAAAGCCGAACATGAGAACATTACTTTTTCAGGATGATTTTTTTTTTTCTGGATGTTTTCATAACAGAAACCAAATCGTATACTTAGATGTGAATATAAAGCTACCATTCAAATTAACTCTTGCCCTTCTAAAATTAATGATATATGTATTTGACAATGTTTTGAATCTTATATTTTCTCTCAGAGGGAATTCTAGAGAAAGGTTATAACTCATTTATTTACAGTTAACAGCTTGCTAGTCAAGGACTTTGAGAAGAGATTCTGAGACTTCTGGAGCAGACCACATAAAAGCTTTATTGAAATTAGTTTTCAGTGAATTATTTGTAATAGTTAGAGTGGAATTATGTAACCCTCTAAGACTATGCAATAGAACTTAGTTGTCTATTAGTCCAGCTTGGTTTGATTTCTTCAGGAACATGAGTCTTAAAGCCGTCTTTGATCTCTGGACACTCCACACAAACCATGATTTTCATCCTTAGCTTTCAAATACATGCAGACCTCAGTTGATTGTGATTGTAGTGGAAGAGTTCAGTGATTGTGGTGGAAGTCTTACAAATCTATCATTTGTTTTCAAACAAAAGTTATGCATATGCAAAGTACTAGTCTTTGAATCTGATATTTATTGTTACGCAATTAGGATACTTTATTATTGTTCAAGATATTCTGTTCACAGAGATTGGTTGGTTACATTAAAATGCAAACTTGTGCTTGTTTCCTGTGTATTGAACAATTTTGATCACTGACACTAAGTAATTTTCTGCATTGGAAGTATTTTAGTTTAGAAAACATATATGTGACTAATCCTGATTTTGGACAAGACTTGCATACAATTTTCTGTGGAAATCCTAAAACTGAAAAGGATTTCTCTACAAGTCTTCTGCTGAAGGCTGAGTGAGATTGCCTCAATAATCCAGGAGTTAAATTTTCTAGTGTAAGCACATTGTGTATTGGTTGTGCGGTGGCTGACAGACCCAAGACAGAAGAGAGTGTACCTCTGAGCCTTGGTGATGAGAGGCATCAGAGAGATGAAGAGACAGAGATCAAGATGGGAATAATGAGCTAACCTGAGAATCAGGTGAAAGATATGAAAAAATCTTCTTCCTGGAGAAATATACTGGTGCTGAACGTTCTGCTACCAAAATAATGGCAACTCTAGAGAAACTAGGTAAACGAGAAATCCTAGAATCAAATTTGAATTAATTTTTTGAGGCTAAAATTTTCTGAAGTAACTCATTAAATAAAAACATCAGTTGATTTTTTTTTTTTTTAATTTTATTTGGCTAAGGAGCCACTTGAAGCAATGATACACAGCCCTCTGAGTACTGGATAATGAAGAATTTTTCTGTCAGAGTCCTGAGTGCATCAAGAGGCTTTAGCTGACCTGATCAGCCTATAACTGTGTTTTTCCACAATTCTTTGCAACTTTTTCCCCAGGGTTGAGCAGCTATGTCATAGTGCAGTTGTGTGACCTTGTACCAGACGTCTATAAATACAGAAAAATTTCCAGAAAGAGAAGTGAGAAGTAAAAAGTCATATACTGCCAGAGAGCTGTCAAATGCTTCACCTGGGCACCTGTGTGCGCAAATTCTGCCTATTGATCTACACACTGCATTTAGGCTCAGTCCTTGCCTGAGCTACATCACAGATGTGCTGTGTTTGGGCCTTATTTCTTGCTGATCTCAGCACTGCCATGATGATTTGGAATCCCCAGGTCTCCTGTGGATTTATCTGGTGATTGTGGGGCATTCAGCTGAGCCCAGTCACCATTCCCATTCCTGCCCTGGTACCCAGATTCCACTACTGCAAAATGTCTTGAATTGTAAACTGAGCAAGCATCATAGAGTATTTCTCTTAGTCTGTGAAGGAAATACCTGGGGGTTTTGGTGGGAGTTTTTTTGTTTTGTAGTTTTATTATATTCTCAATATGAACAAAAGAAAATTGGCAGGCATAAGAAGCCAACGCACAATGCATAAAAATGCATATCACTTTAAGTTCTGCTGCTTCTATTGGCTATTACCCACAAATAAAATTTTAAGAAATAATAAAATGTAATAATCACAAAATGAGAGATCCTGGAAGTATGCTTTCAATCTATCCCTGAAATTTGAGTTCCATTTAGTCTTTTAATCTTGAGATCAGGGGGAACTTGATCTAACACTTTACACGATTTTTGTACCCTAATTTTTACACCTTTATTTTTTTCTTCGATTTTAGCTCCAGTTTTGTTGTGTTTTGGTTTGATTTGTTGTTGGTGGTTTTTTTTTGTTATGTTTTGGGGTTTTTTTGTTTGTTTGGTTGGTTTTTTTGTTGCTGTTGTTGCTTTTTTTTTTTTTTTCATCACACTGATGGGAAGTGGTCTTGGGCTTCTAATACCGAACTAATTTACAAAATGTGCTTTGTCAGTTCTCCTTCTGCCCTACAGAAAATATTGCTTCCAAAATTTGCATTTTCATAGCTCACTAATCTTAAAGAGTTCATGAATATGTGCAGAGCTTTGACAGACATAAAACTGGGCTGCACAGCATGTAGGAATGCTGATGTTTTATTAAATGTTAAGTGATTACCCAGAGTATAAAATCCAGAATTACGGGATAGTGCTGTTCTAATCTTCATTTTCTGTTTCAAATTCTTTTTTAAAACTATTCCAGTCTGGAATTTATTCTGAAAACAGTTACTAGTTATAGTTTTGTGGGTTTTAATCTGCATTGATATTATTGTGCATGTGGTTTCAGCAGATGTACTCCATTTGGTAGCGGATAAAAAATTAGGCTGAATTGTTTTCACTTTCACATTTTTTCTTCAATCAGCCATGTAGAAACACAACCAGTTACATGCACTTATTTCTGGCTTTCTTTACTTGAAAATAATACCTTTTCTCCTTCTTCATATCCTCTAATTTTCCATTTATAAAATATACGAAACAAGAAATTAAGGCAGTCAAATCTCACAGATCTTTAAGCTTTCTTTTGCATGCTGAGTGGGGACAAAAATCTCTAACTTGTTTTACATATCTTCGTTTTTGGAAACAAAGAATAATTAGAGATATGCAAATTTGCCAAGAATGCAGCTGTGCTGCTAACACTTAAACAAAGAAAGAAAGGGATACAGAGAAGATAGATTTATTTTTGGAACTGGTTCCTAAGGCTATCAGTCTTCTGCTGGTCTTTCCTGTCACCGTGTGACATTTAAAAAGATGAGTCTTTCAAATTGCTCTATGCCAAATGTAAACAACAATGCTGCAGTGTGAGGTTTACAGTAAAGATGGAGAGAGCTACTTTCAAGAAATTACCCGTGTGATTGCAGAAATAGAAAGCCAATGAGGTTTAGTGGGATTTTTTTAATACTTTACTATTCAATATCAGTTTGCTTTTAAACTCTGTGGAGAAAAACACATAGAAATATTTTATTCTTTGACATTTCAAGAACCACAGTCTAAGAATGATGTCTGAATAAGTAAATGGAAATTGCTGAAATAGCGACTTCAGAAGGAATATACCCAAAGCTGATATGATAGCTGGGAAGTAAATGGAAGAATAAGGAAAAAAATGATCTCTATTTGATCTGACTAAATATCTCAGCATTTATAACCATTCCTTCACCTTGATTTATAGTGTCTTCAAAAATTGTTCAATAGCTGTTTTAGTGGGTGATCCTTTTATATACATCCTTGAAATCAGTAAAATACAAGTGTATGTTTGTCATCTATGACAAGCATGTTCTGAGTGAATTGAATCCTAGGAGTTAGGATTGGAATGTAACTGAGGAAACATGATTTCAGGATAGGTAATTCCAAACACAGTTAATAAACAACATTGTTAAAAGATATCCTGGTCTCTTTTACATTTTAGTTTTGCAGATAGACATAGTCATACATTTGGCTGATCTCAAAATAAGTTAACATCTTCTTCCGGTTACGGTGTCTGAAGGTAAACTAACTTAATCTGACGTTTCACTTCTAGAAAACTTTATATACCTCCCCAAAATGTTTTTTTATTGCTCGTGCATAGCTTCATGCAATATGCATGCAAATACATTACTCATTTATATTATGCTGTACTAAACTCATATTGGTTATGATAACTGGGTTTAAAACAGAATAGTTTTCTGTGCATCTGGCCATGTTATTCTGAGGCATGAGCACAAATGCTTGTGAATTAAGACTTTATTTGCCTATTTGAGCAGGGAATGGATTGTCACTATATATAATGGAATCACAGAACCATAGCAGGACTATGGTTTAAAGGAGTTTTAAAATCGTTTAGTTCCAGCCCCCATGTCATGGGCAGGGACACCTTTCCCTAGACAAGGTTGCTTGAAGCCTCATCCAACCCAGCCTTGATAATGGCTGCCATAAATTTGATGTCAGAATTCTGGAATAGCTTTCCAAGTATGATTTCATAATTCTGTAGGGTTTTTCTTTCAAGTATTGTAGTAAGAGTGGTTTGTTAGCAAGCTAAAGGCATACACCCAGTCAAGTAGAAAGCAAATGACTAGTTGCTTAAAGATGTTGTTAACATTCTTTTGAAAACAATCAGTCCCAACAATTTAGAACTAAAAGTAAATTTTTCTTCTTGCAGCTATACAAAAATGTTGTGTAAAAAAAAAAAAAAACAAACAAAAAAACCCCCTGCAAATCAAGAGAAACAACCAAAGCAATTTGATTTATATCTATTAAGTCAAAAAGACTAAGTCATAGCAAAATGTGTTTTGGAAAATTAATGGTTGTTACTTCTCTGCGGCTTGCTTTTACTTGGCACTTAAAATAATTGCAATGTTAAAAAGCTGGAGTAGCACACTAAGAAATATTTGAGTATTGACTCAGAATAAATTGCCAAATACTGGATTAACAAATCTACTTCCTGGAGCACTTAGAAGGCATTTTTTACACAGTTGCTGAAACCCACAGACGTTATGAAGGTAGGTAGTTCTGAAGAGATCATTGGTAAGGGTGCTCTAAATACAGAATGAAATAGCTAAAAAGTTTAGAATGTGCTCCAGAGAATAAATGTAAGACAGAAAATCCAGGCATTATTTTACCTAGAGATCTATGTAAGATTAGTCAACAAAGCTTTTGTTGGTTTATATGCTTTGAGCAGTGACAGGAAGGGCAGCAGAAGGCACATTGATCATTAGTGAAGTAAAGATATGTCCACAGACAGAGCATCTTATTTCAGTTTTTTTAAGTTACTACTTAGAGCTTAAGTGAGGTAGAAAACAAAATCAGTTGTTAATGAGAAAAACCAAATTATATGTCTACTCACCGACATGTACCATTTTCCTCCAAACAATTTGTTTAAATATTTTGTCTAAATATTGTCCTTTACATTTCATTATGATCAACTGAAATGAAGTGTCTAATGGAGAGTGTTGATGAATACTGTAAGTCAAAGAGTTGATCAGACTAATGAGTCATTTAATGGCAGCTTTGGGGATGAATGAAAGGAATGTTTTCATGAATTGCAAAATGGGAGGGGGTGGGGAAAGGAAATATTCTTCCACTGTATAAGGTCCTCAGATAAGTACCAAGCAAAGATTTGGCTAAAACCAATTTTTATGAAACCAATTGTGAATGAAGAGGTATCTCTGTGGCAGAAGCAGTGAGCTGGAAAAAGAAAAAAAACCACTTGAAACCAGAACAAACAATTATGTTTATTGGTAGAAACAAAGAAAGTGATTCTTTGCAAGTATTATTTTGAGAGAAATGGTGGATAATCTAAGCAAGAAAGAACCCTTTCTATTCATATTGTGTTGTGGGGCAAAATGGTACACACACACACATATATATACACACACACACATATACATATATATGTATCAATGGAAAATGAGACATTACTGCTTACATACTTTATCACAACAGAAATGAGTGAGAACAATCCAATTCTTAATTTGGCCTTGTCTGAAATGTACTTCAATCTCTTATAGATCCTTTTAAAACTGGAGAGAAATTGACAATGAAGGTTAAGATGGTTGTATGAGTTGTGAACATTTATTTAAAAGAGAAAAATGCAAAAGCAAATAGCTTTCTAATTCCAAAACACTACTGGAGTTTACTCCTCCAGTCTCTGAGACATTTTCTTGTCCATTCATTTTCACATACATTTTTTTCTAATTTTGTTTCTTATTCAGTAGCTTTGTCGATAAAGTTGCAGTCTGGTGCTAATGTATTTGCTCAGCATTATTGCAAATCCATCCTTAAAACAGCAATAATACCTAGAAGTTGTGATCCATTATCTTCTCTAAATATCAGTTTTCCTTGTCCTTCAGTTACTGTCCAGGTGACAGTATTGATTTTACTCTGCATCATTGCTGTTAAGAAAAAAAAAAGAATAAAAAGAAAACCTCACAAGAAATGAAAGACAAAGAAATTATGCTGTTTCTTGCACAAAATCACTTAAAACATGCTAATATTACACACAAACCTAAGGATAGAAGTTAAGTGTGTAATTTGTTTGATTAAGGGAGACATCAATTAGTCATCTCTGCTGCCTTTAAAGACAGAAACAGGGACTTCTAGAAAACACCATCTCATCCTAATATAAATATTTAACCCAAGTAACCCAATCAGTTATCACCTGATATAGTTATTCTCTTTCCTAGTTATACAGAGAACTCATATTAATTGTATTTTAGATGTCTAAATTTAGGTACAATGACATGTTAATTTTTATGTGCAAACAGTAGTTTCATAGAATTTTCAAAGTCACATAACACCTTCAAAGTGGGAAATGGCAAACAAAAGCTTGCTTACAAGAATGTTACTATGACACAGAGCCACCTTTGAGAATAAACAATAAATAAGAACCAGAATAGTAACGTGGCAAATGATGAATATTAATTCATTTAACACTGAAGGAGTAAAATTGAAAATCCAAATGAAATAAATGGCTCCTGGTAGTTGTGGGTCTGACGAGTAATGGTTGACAACGACAGGATTTATGAATAGGAAAATGTCAAATTTTCTATGCACAGATGCTTAGATGCTCACGATGCATAGATGCTTAGTACAGTGTGGGCCAACACCAAGTGCTCAAGGAACAGGACATTCCATAAATCCTGTGTCATATCTCTCAGCTGTTACACTCAAAATTTTGCTGTGGGCCATGGGGACTACACCTCATTTGCCAAATAAGGAATGTGATGCTAATCTGATTAAAATCTAAATTAGAATGAAATCTTAACATTCTAATCAAAGACATATTATTAGTTTAATTATAACAGTAATAACAGTTGTTCAAATTATATAGGGGTTAAACTGATACAAACTTTCTATTATCTATCAATTTCTTTGATGTTATACTATGTTTTTCATGTCCAGAGGTCTTTGGATTCAGTTTGGGAGAAGATTTAGAGCATGTTGTTACTATCCCGAGTCCTTTGCTGAGAGAAATGTAATATTGATGAGGGTCTTTTTTTCTTTGCCAAGAAATGAGTATGTAATTTACATTTATGTTTTCTTTCTCCTTAATCCAGGACATGCTTATATTTACTTTTTATGTTTGCTAGTATAATCTATGCTGTGCTTTTGTCTTCTGTGGTTCTTACTACATCTGAATTTATCATGTTCATTGACTTACATAAACTGCAAGGCTGAATTTCTTTTAATACCAGAAATTGATATTTGGTGATTTTTTTCTATAGCCTTAGATCTCCTGTATACCATGTGTTGTCTTTCTTTTTATATTATACCTTTATTTGGTACACCTAATTTCAGAAACTGTCTTGCTTTACACTATATATTTAGGACAAGTCATACCTATTTCAATCCACTTAGAATAACTACTTGCTTGTAAATACTAATATCTGTGTAAAATGTTGTTTATATCACTCTATTACACCGATAAATGGTAATGATTAGGAGTATTGGTTTAATTTATTAGTAGCTAAATACTTTATTTGAAGACATAATTAATAATGAGGGGGAAAGGGAGCTAACATAGAATCACGGAACACTTCTTATTTTCTATGTGAAGTCACCTTCAGCATGATCTGGACTGGAGGCAAACATGATCCATGGCAGGTCTTGAAGTGGCATGACATTTCTATTTTTACATGACAAAAGACTTGTTATTGCTCATTGGCTGGTTCTAACAATGGGAGAGCATAACAAGTGCCAATAAATCCACCCTAACCAGTGAAACAGTAGTGCTGGCACATGAAAGGAATTGTTGCAACAAAATAAGGAATCTCGTATTTAGAATTTTTATTTATGGATCGTTGGATTTGTACCTTCTGTAATTTACCTTACTGGAAAAGAATCTTTATTTTGCAAGTTATTGTTTTTCACTCAAGATGCAAAATTGTCTTTTCAGAAAGGCTGAAAACTTTGTTTCTTACATTTAAATAGTTATGAACACTGCTAGGTTCTTAGATTAGTCCTATCATTTCCCAGTCAGCTTTTCTTTTATGATTCAGATCTCAAAACACCTCCATTTTTTCACTTCATTGGTAAAATACCTGCCTGTAGACCACATTCTTGATTAGTCTCTATATTGCATTTTTCAAGCTCATTTTTATTATAATCAAAAAAAAATCTTATTACATTGTGATATGAGATTACTTCTTCATTCTATTACTCTGTGGACTTTTTGTCTGTTCATGATATTGGCTTCTTAATTTTTTCAAGAGATAATTATTTCCATTACTAAATGTTTTCTCCTTTTAGCTGCAGTTTTATTTCCCACAGGTGTTCTTATAAAAAGCGCATGTTTTTAATATGATTATTGATTAAAACATTGACTCAAACATTCTGTGAAAGATTAAAATGTGGATTGAGTGTTTTGGAGGGTGCTTGTTTTTTTTGTTTTTTGTTTTTTTTTTTAATCTTTTAAAGTTCTTCTAGAAAGTCAAACTGAATCTATATCTACTTTTTTAAGCATAAAATGTAAAGACCTATTTTCAACTTAGACCAGAACTGTAAGAAAAACAAATTCTTATGCTTATTTTCTAAACTAATCTTCAAATAAAACCCCTTTTTTCTTTACTCATCCTCTCAGTCTTGATCACAGTCACTGTTAAAATACTTTTAACTGCAAATGATTTGTAGAGAAGTATTATGACAGTTTTCTTATTCCATTCTCTATTTATCTTTGCACCAAAGAAACAAAAAAACATAATGAAAAAAAAAAAAAGAAGCAAACAAACAAAACAAAAAAAAACCACCCCCATCCCAACCCAACTCAGAGCAACCCAGTTACTTTTGCTGTGGAGCAAAAAATTGAGAGAAGCTTACAGATGCAGAAACTCCTTTGTAGGGCCTAAAGCTAATATAATTCACTAATTTCAAGTACCCAAGACTGAGAACCACTCCTCAAACAAACCCTAGAAAATAAAGGCATAAATAAAGGGAAGAGAAAACAATAGAACCATTCTTGCCAGTGGCCTGCCATGAAGAGCAACGGGCAGTGCAGACAAGTCTTCTTCTTGGGGTATCCATTATTTTCTGTAAGAAATCCAGCTTGATAACAATTCAGACTCCGCCAGTTCTGGACCATGAGGTTAACAGCACTCAGGACACCAGGCCAGCGTCACTGTAGAGCAGCCTTAAGATGTGGAGATGAGAGCTCAGGAGGTGCCAAATGGATGAAGAGTGGATTTCCAAATTCCAAATGTATGTTTGCAAAAGATACAGAAGCCTCTCTTTTTCTACCATGAGGTTACACTCTGTTGATCTCCATTGCAGATCCAGAGACCTGTTCAGTAGTATATGGTTTTTATTTGGTATATCAATATTTAAATAGTAATGATTTAATTATTGAAATAGAAATTAACCACTAATTACTTGAAAAACTAATTATAAAATTAGTTTTTATCTGTTTTAGGTGTTTTCTTTATTTTTTTGTTTTTCTAACCAAGTTTATTATTTTTTGGGGTTTTTTTTTTCCTTTCATATTGCAGATGAATGCATTTACAAATGAAGTCAAAAGACAAAGTCAGAAAATGTAGGAACTATTCTGCCTTCAGGAAAAAGGCAGCTCCTCTCTTTAGACACAGATACTTTTAAGAAATTTTAATGAGAATGCAGTCATGTGTATATATTTGCTCTCAATTTATTTTGGGAGTAGTTGTATTTTGATGCCAGCTTTTACTGCATGCTGTGAGGAAGGAAGATGAAAGGCTTGTACTACCTTTTATACGAGTAACTGCTACCTATTCTCTCTTCAAAATATTTTGTGCATTTTGGTCTAGTCCTTGAAAGTATAAACTCAGCAGAACATTCATTCTAAGGCATTCAGTAAACGTAAACAAGAGAACAATTTAATACAATCTTCAGGGAGAGATGTTTCATGAGCTTTAGACCATTTTGCATGCCAATTCTCATGTTTTTTCATTTTTTTTCATTGCTTCATTTTATTGAAGTAATAATGAGTGATCAATGGCTGGCAGAAGGATTAATTCTGAATCCTTTTTTCTTCATTTCTGCTACTCATATTACAGAGAAGAATGCATTCCAAGCTTCAAAATTGTTGGAGGGTAGGTGTGGGAGAGGGTTAAAAAGGTTTGAAGTCTCTGAATGGATTCTGCAATCCTTTGTCAAGCTTTGATCCCAACACATGCTGCTCTGGCTGTCACTACCTGTGCTGACACTGACTTGTACTGCTCCTAATGACACACTTTCACTTCCCACCACAAACAGAAACCAGGTACTCTGATCCTTGCTGCTGTTGTGTTCCACTCTGTATCTCTTCAGAGACCTGAAGCTTACATTCCTTCTATTATGTATTATAAGCCAATTCCTCTGACTAGAACTGCCTGTAGCAACTGAATAAATGCCATTTGATTAAAATAAAATTCCTATGCTGGCAGACTGGACTTGTTTTCAGGAACTTTCTGAAAATGATTTGCATACTATTATTTTGTGGTTTTAGAATGGCTGTATTACCTATTGAATCTGTGGCTGGACAATTTTACTTCTACATTTCTCATTCATTTGTTGGAAGCTTCCCATGCAGATTTATTTATCATTGTATTTCCATTTTTTTTTGCTTGTTTGTTTTACTTTTCCTTCTACTGAGGACAAATTCACAGAAAAATACTAAATAATCCCCCAAGATATTCCAAGCTTGATTCCATTCATTAATACATGCTTCTGGTTTAGAAAATAATATTTTTCTCCTCAGAGGATGAAATACTTCACTGGGAGTTAACTGTGTTCATGAAAACTAATAGTTTAGGACAAAATGACATTTCAAAAGGCACACAATAAATAACATTTCTCTTTGTGCAATATTTCTTTATATGAGAATACATTCTTAAATATATTCTCTTAAATTTATGTTTCAATTTAGTGGAAAATCAAGGATTAAGCAGTTAAGTAATAGGTAGAAAATTACAACCTGAAAAACATTCAAAGGTACAGTACTGAAATACATTAGAAAAAAAGTAGGATGTGAATGTGGAGTGTGCTAAGATAACAAGTTAGACCAGTAGACTGGGTAGCTAGCTGGAAACTAAGTGAGGTCAGAGGGCCAGAATGCAGCTCCTTGAGGACAGACCTATTGATTTTCACATCCTAATTTGTGTGCAGAAAGAAGCGTAGAGAATTTTTGCAATCATGTTCCTGGAAAAAAACATTATTCAAATAAGAGGCTGAAGAAGAGAGAATGTTAAATACTTGGATGGCAATGGTAGGAGTGTTTATGGCTTTTGGGGATGGTCTGGAGATTTTATCACTTTAGGATGTGTGTGTTGTAGCTTGAGTCACATAACATTTGTTTAAATGTTAAGACGTGAGCAATGGCTTTTTTTTTTTTTTTGTCCCTAATCTTCCCTGCCTGTGTTTACAAAAATGCATTGGCACAAAATTGTAACTCAAGGTTATAAATCTGATGCTTCTGATTGTCTTTCTTGCTTTTAGTCAGCTGAACCATAGTACTGACATCTAAGTGTTAAACATTTCCAAACAAAGATGAGAAGGCTTTAAACTTTTCTTTATTTTTTTTACTAGAACTGAAAGTAGAAGAATACATGTATTAGGTCCAATCAAAGAAGTTTCATTTATAACAAATGTTGATTCCTTCCAGGGCGGAGAGGTCTTACAGAGAGACCTTGACAAATTAGAAAAAGGGGCAACCCCCAACTGTGTGAAATTTAAGCAGGAAAAGCACGGATTCTGCACCTGGGATGGGGCAACCCTGGTCTATAAACCAGGAAACAAGAAGAGGGAAAGCAGTGACATGGAGAGGGATCTGAGCATCCTTGTTGACAGAAAGCTGAACATGAGTCAGCAGTGCCCTGGCAGCCAGGAGGGTCAATTGTGTCCTCGTGGGCATCAGGCACAGCATTAGTCACATTAAACAGCATATTTCCAGAACGTATTATTGGTTTTTCAAGAGGGTTTTTGTGGCTAAACTTAGGTACTTATCAAGAATTTCTGGTATAAATAGGCAATGAATTGTTCTATTCTGCCAGAATTTCTCATTCACATAGCATTCTTCACTCAAAAAGTCTGTGGGATGCTTTATCAGATCTGATAAAAGAGTGAATCACAAGCATACTTCAAAATGAATGACACATTCAATAAGAGCAAAGAAGAAAATCCAAACATGAATTAATTTAAAAGTCCTTTTAAAAAAAGTTTTACTTCAGATAAGCAGAAGCACCAGTATTCTAATAATTCCATTCTATTGAAATTTCAACCTTTCTCTTATTGATTACAAAATCGTCACTAAACTGGCATATATATCGAGATTTTATTTTGCTAGACTTACTGGAAATTCAAAACATATCCTGTTTGACAGAAATTTTTTAAGGAAGAGGTAAATACACTTTAAGTTATGTTATTCATTTCATAATTTAAATTTTCAAATGGTTGTCCTCTGAGGTCAATACTATATTATACAAACACAAGACAGGAGAAGAAACACACACCAGAAAATATGTAAATTAAAATCTTAGAAATATTATTTTTAAGAAGGCCTTTGTATTTCACAATGAGAGCAAATTTTTACTTGAAATGTTTGTGAGAGAAAAGAATAAAAGGGGAATAAAGGGGACTATCAAGAGCAGTTGCAGCATAGGTGCCTAGTAAGTTTTTCAAGGTACAGTTCCTACTTTATCATCATTATCATCATTACTCTCATTATTTCTTGAAAGAGTAATCTGGGTGCTCAAGTAATTGCAAACATGTAAAGGAAGTGTTTATATGCAAGTCTGCTGTGCCAGTAGTATTATGTTTAGCTTCATTAATATAAGAAATTGAGTTCATTTTTACAGTGATGCAAACCCTGAAACTTCCAGCTTAGCTGAGTAGAGAATTATTTTTTGCAGCACAGAGAATTCATCCCAATCTTTCAAAGTCTCCCTTTCTGTAAAGGAGAAGAAAACAGCAAAAGGAAGACATATTCTGTGGGGTCATTTTTTTTTTTTTGTGTTTGCTACCCCTTTACACTCTAAGTGCCCCTTTTCTCTGTTTCTATGCATTTTGGAAAACTGACCTAATTTTGATACTTATTTGTCGCTAAAACCAGCTTTCAGCACTGTGAAGCTTGCATTGTGTCCGATGTTTGACGGGTACCCTTAAAGCATTTCTAAAAATCTGATGCAATTTTTAATGGCCTTTCCTTTGAAGTGTTATGAGAAACTACAAGCACTCTACAGATCTTAACCTTCCCCATCTTTTTCATATCGAGTCTATGTGAGCTTGTTTAACCATACATACTGCATTCAGCTCATAAACACTTCAATTCCAAATTGTGCCAGAACATATTTGCTGACTGCCTGCATTATTCTAGACCCAGTCACCCCAGACTGGGATAAGGCAGCTGAGAACTTCTCTAATCCCTAGCATGTTTATTTGTGCTTGTGTGCAGTTCTGGAAATTATTATTAAGTGTTTCCTCAGCTAAAAAGCACCGAATGCTGACAGCTTTGTCCCTGAACTTCAGGTACAGTCAGTATAGTGATCTCACCACTCTTTCTTCACTGCATACCTAGATGAAGTGCTCATTCAGCCTTGTATAGAAAAAAACATTCTGAAATACAAATAAACTTAATACAATTTATGCCCACTTTAAGCGCACTACCGTAACAAAAGAGATGGAAACATGCTTAACTTTCAAGTGCCCCATACTGTAATGGTATTAAAATTCCATGGACCAAAGTTAGCTTTATTAAAAACCTAAACTGCTAGTCTAATGTATTTTTTTATTACTTGCAGGAAGCTAAATATCTAGGCTGCAATCCATGGCTTCAAAACTGCAGCCACAGCTAATGATTTTCTGCTAAATGACAGAGCTTGGACTGTCTGTACTATTTATTAAGTTCCTCTGTCAAAATTTCCCCTTGGTCTTTTCTATTTCTTTTGTTTAATTTTGTTTCTTTTTGTTTGTTTGTTTGTTTGTTTGATTGATTGATTGTTTTGGTTTGGTTTTTTCTTCTTTGCTTTGGTTTTGTATCCTGGTATAAAAATTATGATTTCTACCACTATATATATATATACAGCTTAGTGAATATTCAGGTGATTACCCATCATCTTTGTTTTGCTGATTTGTTGACATAAATATTCTATGTAGATTTCCATGAAAGCTTCTCTAGAAATAATTTTTAACTCCTATAAAAATACGTATTTATTTAGAATCCCTGGGAGGAATCTGAAGATGACTTCTAGGTCTCTGCAGGGTCAATGTTCCTCAGTCACTTGCTCAAAAAAAAGAGAGAAAACCAGAGCAGTGTACATCTCCTCCATCAATGGATCCTCCCAAGGAATCAGTGCCCCAGCATACAAAAGTGAGGTTCACAAACTGATGTGGGCTTAATATCACTTTAGCTGATTATGAACTTTTGCATGAAAACAATGCTAAACATTAAAAAAAAAAAAAAAAGGAAGAAAAACCCCAATTGTTTGCTTCTTTCTTATATTTCACATTGATCCAAACAACATCTTCTACTAACACTAGAGGGGAAAGGGCAAATTCTGGTGAGAAAAGGGTAAGTTCTGGTGAAAGTAAATTCAGACACTCAATAAAATGCCACTAACACATTTCTCTTGAAACTACCAAGAACAAAGAAATTCTATACCTTGAGGTGAGCACTTAAAATATTGAGGAGCAAGGCATAGGTCCTCTCTATATCAGTTTGTCTAGTCAGAATGTGGACTGCATTCCCCGAGCTGTTTTCCAAAGCTAGACATATTTTCTATTGAACCAACCCATAAAATTAATTCTCATTTCCTCATTTCCTCATGTTCAATCACTTGAATAAATAAGGATCTATTTTTGTGTAATCCATATTTACTACTGTTTTAGAAGACAAATCCTATTGTAAGGCAAAATCTGAGTGGTTGCATTCAAAGACTGAGAGATTCACATTTTTGCACTCAATAACATGCTACGTCTTTTTATTCATTAGACTCAAACAGGAATCAATAAAACAATTTATGATCAATAATTTTTCAAAATATAGGTTGGCAAAATGAGCAAAATTTTTGGTTCAAAGTAATTTTTTAGCCCAGATTATTACTATATTTCCTGTGGCTAGCCTGTTCTTTTGTCTCATCATTCAAAAGTGAAACCAATAATTAAAAGTTAAATAAAATAAATAAATCAAGGAAAAAAACACAGTTACATTATGTCCCTTTGAACTGATGAAATCATAGAAAGAGAATATATTTTGATATGACTCTATATTTATTCAATTATATGTTACAAACCATGCAGGAAAGGAACACAAGCTCTATAAAGCCATTCTTAAGAACATTCTTAAGGGTTTTCTTAATTAGTATAGGAGTAGGTGTGTAGATATTAAATTTAAAATTCTATTTTAGTGGATCTTAGAGATGTATACATCTTGTCAATGCAGATCCATATGTAAGAGGCATAAAAATAGAGTTTACCTCTCTGGAATACTGTCAAAATAAGACATCACATAGGACACAACTATATGTTATCCCACATTGCCAGAGTAATAAGAGTGGCAGCAGAAGTTATCTGAATATCATAATTCCCATTGCAACCCAAGGCAAGAGTTATTAATCTGATAAAACTTTCATTTATTTCATCAGACATGTGATACAGCTCTTCATTTCCTTACACTTATCTGTCTATGGTTTACTTCACTCATTTGTGTGTAGGGCTGTAACAATGCACCAGGTAATAAATGAGCATTTTGTTACCTAGTCCATATTCTATTTGCATATAAATTTGATGCTAGCATTATAAATTATATCTTTTGAAAAGGATTTTTTTTGGTTTGGATTTTTTTGTGTGTGTGGGTTTTTTTTTAAATTTTGTTTTTATTTTAGGTTTTGGGGGTTTTGTTTGTTGGTTTGGGCTTTTTGCCTTTTTTTTTTTTGCTTTATGATGATCTGTGGATATGTACTTTCTATGGTAATGACTAGAAAATTAGGTTAAATTAGCTGGTTTCTTTTGATGCTTCAGTCATATTGTTCACTGAAGCAGCACTGTGATGTAATAGTTCTGCATTTATAGCTGGAAGCATTCAAACTCCTCAGATGTTAGATATTTCTGTTCTATAAAAAATATCTATCAGGTAAAAGAAAATTATTTTATTGTAATGTAGAAGACTTCATATCTCTATTTCACAGTATCACCCCTCCTTATATCTCATTATTACTATTCTTTTTTATTATGATTATGCTAAAAGAATTATAAGCTATGGGCATTTTTTAGGAAGGATAAGAGTTAGAATGATGAAAACTCCCAACATTAAACCAAAATAAACCCAGTCTTAGTTGAGAGGCATGAATGTCAGAGACTGCTGGAGCAGGACTAAAGACCTGTTTGACAAAACAGATTGAAGCAAGCTTTCCCAGGTATTTTCTGTAAAAGCACAGAAAGAATTTATAGGCAAACAAGCATAAGAATTCAGCTGAAGATTTCAGCTGAAAAGGCAAAAATTTTAAAAAAGAGACAAGCATTAAAAAATAAAATAAATGCTGCAATTTTTTATTGTAAGAGCTTTATGTAGGCAAGAGGAAAACAGAAGTAAATTCTGGGCAACAGAAAAATAAGAGATTCTTCATATGGGCTCTGGATAGCTGTAAAGTTAGATACTCAGGGTGAACATAGAGATCATGCCTATTTATCAATATTCTAAACTCTCCCATGATGATGATCTCTAAATTCCTAACTTGTACGTGCTTATTTGTGTGTATTTATACAATCATATATAAGTATTTATACATCTTTTCTATTGCAGCAATGCTGAAAAAAGTGAAGTTATAGCTTCAAAAACTTGGAATATTAGTTTTAGAAGAGACCTTCCCTTCCCTTACCAAAGGACTTGGATTTTATTTTTCCATTCCATTTCAGTTAAACAGATTGCATCATAAAATGGTTAGGGCCACATTCTCACTATTTAATTTTACAAACCTTGTAATTCTCTCTGCACGTAGGTGGAATACCCTGGATTGTGGGAAAAGGCATTGAAAAAGGCACCAAAGGATTTTGCAGTGTGTGTGTGTTAATTCTTTATTAGTTCATTACAGAAGCCCTGTCTTTTAAGAGCCAATAACATTGGAGACCAATATGCAATGTCACCATACTTAATGTTTTAAACTTATATCAGTCTATTTTCCCTCATTTTCCTGACTATCTTTCTCATCTGGTTATAACACTTGTCCCCTGTGTAGGACAGATTGCTTTCTTTTGGACCTATTTATCAGTTTTCACCAGTAAAAGGACTCTAGCGCGGTACGAAATTGCTTGTTTACACTTATCCAGCTGTAGCTACCTATTTTCCCCTTATGAGATTATTTGTGAAATAGCCCCCTGCCAGTAAAAAGAGAGAAAATGGCAAACAACAGAAGAAGCACACGTCAAATACCCTGAAGTGGAGAAATACAGTATAAGGAAGGAAGTCTCAAGAATCTTTTGGTAGCACTCAGATTACAGCTATTACAGGAGGTAGAAACACACTTTAGAAGGCAACAAAACAGCACTTTGCAGTTTCAAGATAAAAACTTTCCCTGTGAAGGCCTTTCAAGGCTATATTGACAGTAGTGTAAGAAAATTCTCCAAATCAATTGGGGATGAAGAGAAATAGCATGGTGAATTGTGGGATGAGCAGAAATAACATGTTGTATTCTTGGAAGACATTCTTGAATGTTACATTTCAAGTAAAAAGAGACCTTAGGAAAGATACAGATAATCTACCTCTGTAGATGTTATTCTTGTTTGCTAGATAAAACTTAATGTCAGATCAAGCCTAAAACAATAGATGTATTGCAGGCAGGGAAAAAAATGAGGGAAAGAGAGAACAAATGAGGAAAAAGCAATACAGAACAGTCTTTGCTCATGAGCACATTAATGAAATTTGAATGAACTGGAAAGGATTTCACAATATAGAGTTGGAGACTGAAATACATCAGTATTTTTTTAAGAGTACATGTTATTTGAGAAATAATTCAAGAAAGACTGATTCAATTTATATCCACTATTATAATATTTGTCGGCACTAAAACAATTTTTAATGACAGTGATTATTTTTAAAATCTATTTTAAAATTTAGAGTCTAAAGAAACAAAATTTGATGGTAAAAGGCCTAGTTTGTGAGGTTGAAGTAAATATTATAAAATTCATCTCAAGATTTACATTCAAAATCAAATTCTCAAAATAAATATATCAAGAGATTTTTTTATTTAAATTTTTTAAATGCTTCAATCTGACTAATAGCTTTAGGATTTATATATTTGATCAATACTTACAGGTAGCAGAAGTATAAATTAACAGAGTTGCAGACAAGGCAGTATATCAACTAATTTAAAAACACAAATCACCCTCTGAATAATACTTCCAATTCTGTAAATCATATAATAAACCATCAATCTATCACCAGGCTCCTCAGAAATTATGACTATTTGAATTTATAGAACATTATCTTTGTGTTTACTTTTTCAAAAGTTTAAGTGCAGATCTAACAATCAAAATGGAGTTTTGAACTCTTCTTTCAATTGAATATGATTAATTCATAGAATGCCACAATTTTTTCTACTTCTTTTTTTGTCGCAGATGCAGCAGAATGAAAGCTTCTTGCTTTCATGATTACTTTCAATTCTACTTGAGCTTTGCTTTTCCTATTTCCATCTCTCATATTCAGACAGTGTTTCAGTATCTCTTCCGGACATCCTGTCTTCATTTACACTTCCTCTATATTATTTTTTATTACTTTTTTTTTGTTTGAGTTGAGTCAGGTGATTCAACTATTCACTATTCAACCAATTTGGAGTCATGTTGCACCAGTTTGACCTTCCAAATAGTGATTTGGATCATTCTTGTGCCTGAACAAGTTTGTCAAGAATCTCTCTTTGACATCTTTACTCTTTAGGTCAGTTTCACATAGGACATGTAACCAGATTCATTTATTCATTCATTCATTCACAAAATGAAACCTGTTTTCTTCAAGTCCAAGTTTCTATTTTTTCTTTAACTCACTTCTCTGAATAGCTAAAACAACACCATTTTTTGATTGCTGCAGTTGAGTCTCTCATGAACCTTAACATCTCCAATATTACTTTTCTCATTCATTTAATCATCTTGTTAATCAGCAGTGTCAAATTATTGTCTTTAACACCTCTAGAAATATTCAAGGTGGCTTATATTTCTTTGCAGGAAATGCTTTGGTGAAAAAGCTCTTCATGAGACTCAGTGTTTGTGACCATCTTTGCTCTATCACTGCCTACTCCTTTTCTCCCCACTGCTTTGTTATTTCCACAGGTTGCACTCAGTCCCTTTAGTGAGGCAGCTCTTGGCAGCTCTTGGCAGCTCTTGTCTGTTTGTTTGTTTTGAGGAGGGTATGGTTAGTACATAGCAATTTTTCTTGTCTACTCCTTTCTTTCTCATCTTCGGTTCCAGCACAGGTTTTTTCAGGCTGAAATGCATTGAGAAATATTGTGTGCTCAGGCATGGAGATCTCCATAAACCCTCTTGTGGATATTTACTACTCCACTGTGGAGCACCATCATCTCTTCTGACCTTGGTGCTTTCTCCACTGTTCCCCACTCCCATTTTTTTTTTTTT
>VZSR01003803.1:37965177-38017918 GCA_013398615.1 Brachypodius melanocephalos
ATGTCCTGTTCTCAGCATTGTGGTTATTTTTACGTTTTCTTGAGAAGAAAGAAACCTTGAGGAAAAATGTACAAACAGATTGCCTGATCTGTGGAAATACACAGTGAATGAAAACAATGTGCTGGTTCAGAAGCAGAGAATTTGATGAAACCACTGTTCTCCAAACTTAAAATTCATTCCTTTGACTTTGAGCGCATCCCGCAGGGTTTTATGACATAGGTATTTAATATTTTATATGGGACATAGTGAAGACAGAATTCTTCCATCAACCCATTATAAACCAATGGGTTATGATCGTAAGAGGGAATAAAACAAACGAATGAACAAATCTACAAAGTCTCTTTTGGTTCTTTTAGCCATTATTTTTTCTTTATTTGCTACAAAAACATACTGACATCCTCTGAAAACCTAGCAGCTATATATTTTACAAGTAAATGGAAAGGGAGAAAAATTATAGAACTTAAAGATGTCTGTTTTCCTTTAAAATATTTTTTGGGAGAAAAAAACAAACCAAGAAACCAAAACAACCTTGTGGGACATAAATTTGTTTCACTTGAAAGGACTTGCCTTGTGTTTGAACTCTAGGGCAGAAGACAGCCTCAGGGTGAAAATGAAACCAGCATGCCATATGATGTGTACATATTAATGAAAAAATATATTATAGGAATTCAAGATTTACAAGCCCAATGTTTTTTCTTTTATATTTTAACAATATCATAACTCCTTCAGTTTAGCTTGGCTATCTAAAGATATTCTTTAAATAATAAAAAGTAGATTAAAAGAGAGAAAGAGAACTATTCTCCATATTTCTTTTTCTCTCTTTTTTTTTCATTGTTTTCCTCATTTTTTGGGGTTTTTTTTTAGCCAGCTATGTCCCATGTGATTTTGGTGGAGCAAAAAACCTGGTAATTCACATATGCATATGAAGAAAAAGAAATAAAATTAATGCTAGAAAAACAAAAAAAAAAGTTATATTCAAGCTGGAGGATATAAATTCTTTTGATGGAATAAGAAATTACAAGAGCTGGGATTTTAAATTCATCTCCCAAATCACATTTTCCTCATCACTTTTAGGTCATCAAAAGTTCCAAGAAAAGCACAGTGAAGGGATTGAATCCACCTACTTAAGTAACTAATTTTCCTTTGCTCTTCCAAGACTTTTATGGCTGTCTCCAAAATATATTTTGCTAAGGGCTCTTCACAGGCAGAAAACAGATAATTTAATGCTAACAGAGTAATATCTCCTGTATAAATAAAATCCAGAGATGCTTATATTATCAGCTTCAGAATTTTATCCATTTTGCTTCATATTGGTTGCAATCAACTTTTTTGTTGCGTGTTACAGCCTAAAGCCTAATGGCTGTGCATTTCAAACCATTTTGCCCAGGAAAACACTGAAAGCATTGTATTGTCTTTATTTTACCTGCATTATATGTGACACAAACTGTTCTAGATGGTAGAATCTGTCCTACTGTCCTTATAGCACCTTCAAGTGTCTTTAACACTTCCGACGTGCATACACATTTACTCTATTATTCCACCACAGAGATGTACATTTTCCCAGTAGCTAAATACAAAGTTTGGAACCCTGATCTTTTTTCTCACTAGTTCAATTCTGATGTATTTGTCCTGACTATAAGTTTTCAGCTTGTCCTTGTTTGGGGTCTGTTCCGGCCTCACCATTCCTCAAGGAGCATTGCACATAAATACTCTCCTTGTCAGAGAACACAAGGTACTCACGAGCACAATGGGTTCAAAATGAGAGGATTGTATGGCTCCAATCTGCCTTCTCAGAAATAGGATCAGATCTGTCATAATCCAGCCTAAGCATCACTAGAAACAAGTAGTCTCCTTGTGCAACACAGTTTATGAAGAAAGCATAAGGTTGATATCTACATAGGTAGAATTAAATTAAGAATAGAGGCTTCAGAGGAAAAGATAAAAGGGAAGTAGAGACCAACACACAGGCAATAACAAAAAAAAATTCTCTAAGATGTGTAAGCAAATTTAATTATCTGATGTTTTCTGAGGGCTAAGACCTGTGCTGTTACAGGAACTTAGTTTTACATCTGTGGATTTCCAGGTTCATAGGAAAATGTCTGACCTGCACTGCAGGGATAGTCATGCTTCTGTAATATGAGTTATGTTAAATAATGTCTTAGAAAAAGGGCATTATTCATTATGATCCCAGTAGAAAGCCGCTTAGACTTTTTAAGTTAACATTTACGATGCCATTTGTTAGAGCTAACACTCTGCAGTAATGCAGGAAGTCTTGTGTCCCTTTAGATGATGAAAGCCTCGGGCAGTGCAGCATCAAAGAGGACTCCTTGTGTAGTACATTACGCCGACCCCATCCATAACTGAGCTCTCCCCTGTCAGTCATTCAACTTACAGTAGGATTTTCTTGGAAGGAGAAATCTCTTTTATCCTCTCTACAGTTGAAAGACAAATTATGTTCTCATGAGAACTTCTTTCTGCACACTTAGATAAAGATAAGGCCATGCAGATGGCATAATCACCAGTAACAACTAGGGGCTCCCTGTTCGTTGCTCCATTAGCTAGCTGAGGTTATTGTGCAGAAATAGGGTTTATGCTGCTCAGCACAGAATTGAAGCCCAGGTTATAAATTCAGCACAGCACAGGCTTTGGCCTGTTCAGATTTACTCTACTGGGAATCACTACCTCCTAAAACACAATGTTCTTCCACTCAGAACCACCACCAGGATCAAGGAAAATCAGAGTTCTGTTAACACCTTGACAGTAGGTCTCCATTTGTTGATTATTCTTGATGAAGGCAACCTATAGATGTAATAGAGAGAGGTGAATTTCTGTTGGTTCATCCTTGTCTTCCAACAGCAGTTTGGTTTCTAAGCCAGAAGATTTCTTTTTGTCAGGCAAATTTATCAGCTGCATCTGCTGCTGAACATTATTTGATTTGAAATCTGTAAGTTACAATCAGATTGTTAAAATGTTATTTTGTCCAGAGAGGTAAAAAAAAATCTGATTTGTCAACCCAACTCAGTTAAACATTGTGTCAAAGTAAACCCCAAGATGATTCGCTCCTACAAAGTGTATTTCTTGGGCACAGCAACCATGAAATAGCAGTTTTCAACAGTGAAGTAATGAGGCATTAACAAAACCTCTGCCCTGGGCTTTCAGAGGACAGATTTTGGCCTGTTCAGGACATTGACTCGGAAAGTCCCTTGGGAACCAGCCTTTAAAAAGAAAGACACCCAGGAAAGCTGAATATACTCCAAGAAAGAAATCTTGAAGGCACAGGAGCTGGCTGTCCTGATGTGCTAAAAAATGGGCCTGGCTGAGCAGGGAGCTTTCGCAGGAACTCAGGGGAAAAGAGAGGTTATGTCACTTCTGAAAAAAGGAATTGGTAATAGATAGTATTTAAGAGTGTCATTAGGTCATGCAGAAAGAAAATTAGAGAGGTGAAAGCTCAATTATAACTTAATCTGACCACTTCTGTAAAAGATAAATATAGTCACGTAAGAGGCGGAAAAGGCTTAGGTACTTAATGCCTTCTTTGTCTCAGTCTTCAAGAGTAGGACTGGTCATCCTTAGGAAAGCTAGATTCCTGAGCTGGTAGACAGGGGTGGGAAGTAGAATAGATCCTCTGCAATTCAGCAGGAAGCTGTTAGTGACCTGCTGAGCCACTTTAATGCTCACAGGTCTATAAAACCAGATGTGATTAATCCTAGAGTGACTGGGGAGTTGGTGGACGAGCTTGTTAAGCCACTCTCTATCATTTACCATCAGTCCTGGCTAACTGGAGAGGTTCCAGATGACTGAAGGTTAACCAGTGTGGCATCCAACCATGAGAAGGGCCAGAAGGAGGATGTGGGGAACCACAGGCTGGTCAATATGGCTGGTGTGCCTGTATAGATTATAGAATAGATCATCTTGAGCATGACCACAGGGAACATACAGGACAACTGAGGGATAAGGCCCAGCTAGCAAAAGTTTGGTAAGGGCTCGTCATGCCTGACCAACCTTATCTGTTATTATGACCAGCTGATCTGCCTAGTAGATAAGGGAAAGGCTGTGGATATTGTCTACCTGGATTTCAGCAAAAGTTTTGGCACATCTCCTATGGCACACTCCTGGAAAAGTTGGCAGCCCACAATGTGGACAGGTGCTCTCTTCATTGGGTTAGGAACTGACTGGATATCCAGCCGAGAGTGATGGTGAAGGGTGCTTCATCCAGCTGGCAGCCAGTCACCAGTGGAGTCCCCAGGGATCAGTGTTGGGCCCAGCCCTGTTTAATATCTTTGTTGATGATCTGAATGAGGGGATAAAGTCTACAATAAGCAAATTCATGGATGACAGTAAATTGGCTCAGTGTTAATCTGCTGGAGGGTAGGGATGCCCTGAAGAGGGACCTGGACAGGCTGAATCAATTGGCCAAGATAAAACAGTATGAGGTTCAACAAAACCAAGTGCTGTGTCTTACACTTTGACCACAATAACCCTACACAGTGCCACTGGCTGGGAAAAGAGAGGCTGGAAAGTGGCCAGGCAGAAATGGACCTGGGTGTGCTGGTGGACAGCCAGCTGGACGTGGGACAGGATGTGTCCAGGTGGCAGAGAAATCCAATGGCTTGTATCAAGAATAGTGTGACCAGAAGATCTGGGAAGACATTCTTTCCCTGTACTCAGCACTGGTGAGGCCACACCTCAAGTGCTGTGCTCAGTTTTGGGCCTTTCAGTTCAGGAAGCACATTGAGGTGTTGGAGTGTGCCCAGAGAAGGACAACAAAGGTGATGTAGGATACGGAGCACAGGTCCTATGAGGAGAAGCTGAGGGAGCTGGGGTTGTTCAGCCTGGAGAAAAATAGACTCAGGGAAGACTGTACCAATCTCTGTAACTACCTGAAAGGAGGTTATGGCCAGCTGGGTGTTGGCCTCTTCTCCCAGGCAACATGTGATAGAAATAGAGGACATAGTCCTTATCTATGTCAGAGGAGGCTTAGGTTGGATATTAGAAAGAAATTCTTCACAGAAAGGGTGATTAAATATTGGAATGATCTACCCAGGGAGATGGTGGAGTCCCTGTCCCTGGTGATGTTTGAGGAAAGACAGGACACAGCACTCAGTGCCATGGTCTAGCTGGCATGGGGATGTTCAGTCATAGGTTAGATCTGATGGTCTCAGAGATCTTTTCCAGATAACTGATTCTGTGATTTCTTTTGACCAAGAAGATAACCTCTTCTATTGACCACTTCTTTATAGTCTTTCAATTACAAATTTAGCTGTTTTGGGGACAGATAGAACATACAATTAGCAAATCAATCTTTGAATTACAGTCAATTGAAAATTGATTGAAAATGCATTGTGTGTATGCAGAAAAAGATGGATGAAAATGGAAGATTCCTACTTAACAAATTGTGGTTCACATAAATACTGTACATAAAGGTACAATATTTCTATTAGTTCTTACTATCATGTCTATTTTATCTATTCAGGTAGTTATAGATGTAACCTTAGATACAATAATCGTAATTCATGTTTCCTTGAGGAGTTAACCTATGGCTACCCTCAAATTTTTACCTTCTCTTTTTTTATATAGGATAGTTGACATGGTTTTGCACAGAATTTTCACTTGATTGTATTAATATATGTTTCCTTGAATAACCACTTTCTAAGTATGCAATTCCTTGCCAGTAAGCTGTCCTCTTTGTTACTTGTTACTTTACTGGTCTTCCTTTTTTCTTATAAGAAAATGCTGAGAGAGCTATGACTCTCCAGCCTGTAGAAATAAGGGTTCCGGGGGAATATCATCAATGTTTACAAATACCTGAGGGGAGTGTGAACAGAAAATAAAGATGTGATTTTTTCAATTTTTTCCCAGTGGATGAACATGACCTGAAATGCAACAAGATCCTTCTGAACAACAGGAAACACTTGTTTAGTCTCAAGGTGACTGAGCAGGCTTCTGGCAGGATCTGTGAACGTACAGGGAGAGGAGCCCATGTAGGAGCAGACATCCTGCTAGGACTTATGAGCCCATGAGAGATCTACACTAGAGCATTTTGATTCTAAAGGCTCGTACCCCTTGGAAAAGTGTCAGAGAACTGTAAAATATCTTGAATTGAAGGGACTCACAAGGATCACTGAGTCCAACCCTGCACAGAACAATCTAAACAAGGCTAACACTTTGTGCCTGAGATCATTGCCCAAATGCTTCTTGAACTCTGGTGGGCTTGGTGATGTGATCGCTTCCCTGGGTTCCAGTGCTCAGCCACTGTCTGGGGGAGGAACCTACTTCTAATATCTAACCTAAATATTCCCTGACACAGTTCTATGCCATTCCCACAGGCCCTATCACTGGTTATCAGAGAGAATGGATCACTGTCTGCCCCTCTGCTTCCCCTTGAGAGGAAACCTAGACCATGATGAGGTTTGCAATGAGAAAGACATGAAAGCACTGCTGGTGTGAGTCCAGAGAAGGGCAGCAAAATTGATGAAGGGGCTGGAGCTGCAGAGGGAGCTGGGGGGGGGTTGTTTCACTTAGAGAAAGAGGCTCAGGGTAGACCTTCTGTATGACTTTGTGTTGGTTTAGTATCTTTTAACAGTTGCTAAAACTTCAGCTTTACTCTTGACATAGTGGACATGGAAGCATTAAGAGAATCTGATCTAAGATCTGAATTAATTTACTTTTTAGGTTGATAGAAGATGTCATGTCTGCTGAACTGTAATAAATAAACAATAATAAACAGTCTTGACTGGAAAGGTTTTGTCTATGGTTCTCAAGATATAGCCATAGGGGCTATGGCAAGATCAAGGATTTAGGCTCTCTCTTAATCATTCCTTAATTTTTTCTCTTCAAGGTATTTTTTAAGTCAGTATACTTTAAAAATATACTTTGGTGGAAAAACCCCCCAAACCTAAAAAACCCAAACAAATCCCCCCCAAACCAAATATTTTCTTCAATAAAGCTAACAATAATAACAAATTACCATTATTTAGAAAATAAAATACAAGTTTTCAGATTTTACATTACTAAGCTCTATGTTAAAATAGATATTGCATTTTAATAGCCATATTTTTCAAATCTCACCAAGTACTTGCATTCTGTAGTGATGGTGACTGATATAGGCTGCTATTTTGCAGGAAAGAATTTTCCAAAAGGAAAATTTCCTAGTGTCTTGCTTTTAAAGAAAATGAAAGGGATATTTTATAATATTAGAGGAAAAAAGAATGCTGCTCTACCTAGGGCAACAATGACTATAGCAAAGCATAAAGTATTCACAGAGCTTTTCTGTACTAACAAGGAAAAAAATGTTATATCTTCAGGGAGCTATTATGACACACTGAAGTTCTTTCTACAGAATATGAATTCCATTATAGAAGGAATTAAATTTAAGTTTTACATGTATGAATGATAAATGAAGAGAACTTTGCCTATGGTATCAATTTTAACTTCATGGAGCAAACAAGCTACCATATAGTTTATCTTTCTTTTAAGAAGGTAGAAGTTGCAAAGCACAATAAAATTTTTTATACATTCAGAATGTTTTCCAGATTTGTTGTTGATTTTTGCTCGTTTGTTTCTTTGTTTTACAAAGATGGAAATCAAACCAAAGCAAAGAAGAAAGTAATCCAGTAACTTCATTATTTTATTTACCAATTTGTTCTGTATATTTACTTCAGTAAAAGAAAGAGTGTAGTGAAATTTTCCAAATTTTTGCAAAGTCATCATTCATATATTTTATACTGCCTTTGTTGCTACACTTGCAAGTAACTCAGAGATGTCTGGAATCTTTCATCTCAGAGTTTTAATCAGACAACTTCTTGGAAACTAAAAGAACTGCATTCTCTTTAGGTGTATGTTGTGGTCCTGCAGTAAGTAAAATATCCCTTTCAGTTTAAACACAGATATTTTATATATCAGTAAAAGTCACTTTTCCTAATTTTTTTAAAATCACAATTTTATGTCTATTTTGGCTTTTTTTTAAATGACAGTTTTTGAAGGGATGTCATATCTATATCCTTTCACCTTCATACTTTCTGAAAGACATTGAAGTGAAAATAATGCTGTATTAGTGGAGGACATTTCAGTTTTATAAAATTCCTATTGGAATTTCATGATGATGGAAATGATATCTTTCAGTCCCTAAAAACTGCTATTAAAAATTTGACAATTTTTTTTACCTCTCATGAGTGTAGGTCACTACTGAACACATTTTACAGATGAATGAGTTGGCTAAAAATAGATGAACAGTTTGTTGAATACTATGCAAACAGTAAAAACCAATCTGAGGTTAGATTTCTTCTATAACCCACTTCACCATATAAAAATAATGGAGAACAAATTATGAACTATGGACAGAGAAGAAACCACCAATATAGGCACATTTCTATCCTTGTTGATTAAGACTTCATGAACGTGAGAGTTTATATTTAATTATGATGAAATCACGAATGTCTTGCTTTATTACGTGCAGTGCCTTGGAACATGATAAATGCACATCAAAGTATCTGATGTAAAAACATATTATTCACAGTTTGAATGGCCCCACAACAGATTTCACTGAAGGCCTCATTAAGAATATTCCTTTTGGATACTGGAAGTCTTCTCTAGACACAAAATGCTACAATATATAAAATATTATATTATTTAAAAGAAATAAATCTTTTTTTAATTTTTTTTTTACATTTTCTTTGTCTTTCTCCCTTTAAAGATATTATTTTAACTCTAAAAATATAGTTGAGGATATTAAGAAGCAGAAATATATATTATATCTTACATAATTAAGACAAGCATTATTTTAATGGGGATTGTTGCCTAGAAAATTCAGTACCCTGACAGCAAATGAAAAGCTAAAAAATCCCTATAAAAACACTTCAGTATCCTCCAAGAAAAGTATTCACTTTTCATGACAGCAATTTCGTCTCTTATGCCCACTTAATGGATGGTCTCAGCTCAAAATTGAAAAGCACACATAATTGGTTTTAGAAAAAGCACTTGAATTTGAAAAGAAGGTTCAAAATAGTCTTTAGGGGAGAAGGCACAATGTCTTTTATGTTACAAGTAGACCCTATAATCTTGCTAAGTTTGTAAATGCAGCTTCAAATAACACAATTGAGATTGTCACAATTCTGTGAACTGAAAAGCACCATAAATAACTATTAGATAGCATAACCCATTGTATGAAGAATTACTATTTTTTCTGTATTGAATAATATATATTGGTTATATCATGCTGATTATATTATCAGTCTGTTTCCCTCTTTATAGCTCTCTAATTAAAGTTCTGATCTGCTAAGGGCTAGATCCTAAGCTTTATGAAAATGCAATTTGCAATTTTTTGTTATTCAGGAGTCATGTGTTATTTTTGACCACCATTTTGAACTCCAGACTTTATCGTTAAATATTTGTGATACTTAGAGAAGCCTAAGCAATAAGACAGCTGCAAAGAAGCAGTGAGTCAAGCTCAGTATCTTTCTGTTATCAGTGTCAAGTTGTTCTGTCAAACTGTACTTAAAGACCTACTTTATTAATGATCATTAATCTTTGATCTTAAGTATGTATATTTGACTTCAATGGACTTTATTTGAGGACTTGGATATTCTACCTGGATCTTTTGAAATTTACTCAAATAAAACAAGCAGATTATATTGTTCTAATTCCATTATTCTTACTAGTTTACCTTCTTCCTCAAGAAATCAACTCTCAATTTTATTCCCTTTTCCAAGCATTCTGGTCAAACTTGTGTCTTATTTTGACCCCTAAGTATCTTTCTTTTTGCAAGTT
Source organism: Brachypodius melanocephalos (assembly GCA_013398615.1). Classification (NCBI taxonomy): domain Eukaryota; kingdom Metazoa; phylum Chordata; class Aves; order Passeriformes; family Pycnonotidae; genus Brachypodius; species Brachypodius melanocephalos. Next base: position 37,974,943 of record VZSR01003803.1, read on the forward strand.
GGGTTGTGTGAACAGTTAAAATGTGCTCAAAAACACTGTTTGGAGAAATACAGAAGACAACTCAATTCAGTCTTCTGTTGTCATTTGTCTTCTGAAAAAAAACCTTAGTTCCTTTGGTGGACATCTACTTCATGCTGTGCAGATCCCAGAGTGGATCCTTGCCCCTTGCAAAACTCTTGGGTTTTTGGTTTGTTAGGGGGTTTTTTTGTATGGTTGGTTTGGTTTTTGTTTGTTTGTTTTTGGTGGTTTGTTGTTGTTGTGAGTTTTTTTGGGTTTTGTTTGTTTGTGTTTTTCTTTTCAGGTAGAAGATCTATCTCCTTCTTAACGTTCACCAGAGCAGATCTAGCTAGTATCTAGGAAGTTTAGCCAAAATTTCCATTTATTAATAATATACCTGGAGCCAATGTCTGTCTCAGGCTCTATCACTGGACCAAAATGACTTTCAGGCCTTGCTCAAAATCATTAACTCCTCAAACATGTCTTCCACAAGACACCAAAGGCAGCCAAGATACTCCAAGATGGCACAGGAGTTTCATTCTTTTCCACTAGGATTGACCGTAGCACTGCTCTCTCCTCATGTCATGGAATGTGGATTTATGGAACTCTTGCCAGCTTCTGACTCATTATTGCTCCCCTAACTTTTGTTCCCATCATCTTCTCTTTTATATCTGAAAGAACACATCTGCTGTCAGCATCTTTCTTTCCCGTTTGTTTTGTATGATCTACTTTTCTTTCTCGTGACTTTCTAGATTAGAATTTATGGGATTTTCTGTACTGCTAAAAAAACCTTTTGCCATGGAGAGAGCTCAGATACTAGAAATCCGACTTTGTCTATCTTTCATTATTAGCTTTGCTTCCCTATTCTGCATGGACTGGTCCAAGTAGACGTCCCTATGATCTTGTTTTCATAGTCTAGGAAATATCTTATTTTGTGAACTACTACCAAAATGTGGAGTGAATGAAACCTTTGTTTTAACTGACTATTCCCACAAAACCATTGAAATCTTGAAACAGCCAGTATGCTCTCGCACTTCAGGAATTGCAATATACTGTCAGCATTATGATAAAGAAATGAGACTTGGGTGTGTTGTAAAATACTCTTCACCTGTTTTCATTGGTTTTTTTCATTACCTAATGACATACTTATTGAAAAATAATATTTTTGTCTTAGTAAACATAGAGAAATATGTAATCTTAAAGGAGAAACAAGGTCAATTACTCCGTGTACTGGCATGTGGCTAACAGTGTGGGCACAAGAAAACCTATAACCTCATGCTCTTGAGATTGGTAATGTCCTCACTGTAGGAATTATATTTTCAATTTGAATGTAAATGTGCCTCTCCTTTGCACAGAGGATGAACAACAGCATCACTATTCACTTTTCTCTGATCTTTGGTATTTCAGCACAATATAAATTTTCATGCAACTTGTGCCATAACAGAAGTTACTTTTGTCTACTTTTTTTTATTTTTTTTCCATTTCATCAATTTCTTTTCATGCTTATTTGAATGGGAGAATTTTTGAAACATTAATTTGGTTTCATCATATTTGCTCTAGCTTCTGTTGTGCTAGGATTATTTGCTTATTCTTCATTTTGGAAAGTTTTTTTATTACACAGTGTCTGTTAAGACAAGTTCATATGCGCAAGATTTTTACAGAGTCCGTAGCTGATGGAACACATCTACTCTAATGATGAAAGTTACTTCTGTGGAAAAATAAAAGGTGAGAGAGGGAAGAGAAAAAGAGAGCATTGCCCCTTGACCAATCCAATATCACTCCCCAGGCAAATATCTTCCACTGGATATTTTCTCCAGTGGAGAAATTGCTCCTGTGTAACATATTTCACATAGTAGCTACCATGTAGAATTCATCAGAGCATGCTCATTCTTGCTATAATTATTCCTGCTTAAAATTTTGTTATTGGATCCTCTAATATTTACAAATATCTACAACCAAAGGGCAGAAAAAGAAGAGAGAGAGGGTTGATCCTCATGCTGATGGCAGTCACTTTCCATCAGGAATCATAACAACAAACAATATTTGTGGGTTCAAGTCAATGAAAAAAAGCTGCATGAACACACCAATGTGTGAACATAATGAAAAAAAATACTGCAATTTTCATTCAATAATGAAAAAAAGTGTGAATATAATGAAAAAAATACTTCAGTATTTCTGAAAAATACTGTTTCAGAAAACAGCCATAGCAGTTTTCTGAATAGGGAGAAGTAAACAGACGCCAGAGTCGCATGCAAAAAGCCCTTGATATTATTGAATTAAAGTACATGAAATAAAGTGTATAATTTCTCTCTTACTATTAAGTTAATCAAAGTGCTTTAAACTTATCTTTTAGATAATATATTATCTTAAGCAGAGACCTACACATTAGTGACATAATGAAATTTCTAAGCAAATTCCACATTTAACTGTAGCCTATTTTAGTATGTTCTATTTGCAGAATGATGAGTGTATTACAGTAAGCGAATGCACAAGTAGATAAAGTATCATACAAGGATTAGAGAAATTAGTAATTCTGAGAAAGAGTAATCTGGGAGGTTGTAAAGTTTTCCTCCGTAGATTGCAATGTATCAAAATAAAGTTGCAATCAAGAATGGAGGTAAGTTGGCTAATAGATTATGATAAATAATAGAGTAATATGAGTTCTGCTAAAAAAACCAAAAAGAATGGAGAGACAATGTGATTTTTGAACACACGAAAAGAGAAACCCACAAAGAAACAGACATAACTGGCAGGCTTTTTAACTTGTATGTTTAACCTATCTCTGAATCCATTTCTATATTTCACAAGGAAATAATGATGGGAAAACTTAATAATTTAAAAGTTCAGAAATATTACAGACTCATGAGAAAGACTTTAGGAGTTCAGTCTTTTTAGTCAAAAGACAATAGATATATGGAATGACTTCATTTCAGAAAATGAGAAAATTGCCTGAGGAGTATTTGTGCAGAGTATGACAGCTAAAAGGCTGAAAATGGTCTAAAAAATATTTGTGTCATTCACCACATAATCCTGCTAAGCATTTTCAGATAGATTAAAACACTGAAACACTTTAAAACACCTTGTATGGAACTCCCCATCTTTGACAGCTTTAATCAGACTTAATACATTGCTGTATTTGAAACAACAATTCATTCTCAGAAGCTAAGACATGCATAAGATCAAAACTTGATGACAAAAGTCTGATTCAGGCTTACTCAGTGTGTTACTTTGTACCTAAAATGATTAGTTCCTTGTGTGATGACTTTGCTCAGAGCGAAAATATTTGTAGGGAATGTGTGGGAGGAAATGCTGGGGATGAATTTTTATTGCCTGTTATGTTTGACCCATGCAAGTATGTTCTACGGGTATTTTTTATAAATACATAAATAAGTCAAATATTGCCTGAGAGAAATATGAACTAATATTGTTTCACTATTTGACTTTTATTATATCATTAGACTCTAGGATTTTACATACTCCTTGCATGTATCCAGTGTACTCAAACTGAAGAGTAACTTAAAAATACTGTTTGAATAAAATTCTTTTTAAAAAGAATAAGGTAATCTGGGGCTTGGTAGAAAGGGTGGCAGGGGGAAATCACCATGAGGATAATTAAATCCCAAAACTTGAATGAACAAACATCATGAGAAAGATGGCCTGAATTCAATGCCAATGTCATGAGTAGACTTTGGAGCTGGTTATATCCCAGTTACAATTTTCCTGCTATTTCACTCTTTTATTTTATTAGAAGTGACAAACTGAAGTAATTTTGGACTTTTTAAATGGAAATTAATACATTTCCATTTGTTACCAAACATTTAGAATCATATTTGAACTGAATCAACATGTAGAAAATACTACAGGGAGAGATTTTTTCTTGTATCTTCTATATAGCTGGCTTTTCTATAAAAAACCTTCTATGTAGGTATTCTAGATAGTTAGATAAATGTAATAATATTGAGTTTACTCCATGACAAATCTTTAAATAAAATTTAATGCATGAGTACAAACTAAGAGGTATTAGATATGATGTGTTTTAACAGTTCATTAAATTTTAGAATGATCATTCCCAAAGTAATGTTTTCAAAACTTCATTTGAAAATAAACATAGGATGCTTTTGCATGTGGTACGTGTGGAAAAATACACCAAAATTAACATTTTGTAAAGTGATGTCAACCACTCTGTATCCTCTGTCCTGTGTTTACATGAAACCCTTGGCCGTTTCAAAATTGAATGAAATAGAATAAGAAAAACCTACTACTGTAAAAGCATAAATATTCTTATACAGGTGTGTAGATACATGAATAGCTGATTCTATTTTCATTTTTGTATACTGTTTTCTGAATTGTTTTACATTGTGCTTCACTTGGTCTTTGTAGAAGAACCATCCCCTATTTTTGTCCTAAAATAGGTTTGCTCCAAGTGTAATTTTCAGAGTGACAGGTCCTCAAACAAATGTCTTGACAAGTACTTTATTATTCTGCTTTCAGAAATGAAGGGATTTTTGATATGCTTTCTGCAGCACTACCTTAAGGGCGTAAAAACAGTAGTGTTGTAGCTAAGTCTTCAAGAGTACTCATGTGAATAAAAACTCTGTTATCTGTAGCAAGGACCAGAAACTTAGTTGCAGTAGAACAGAAAAGTGTGCCAGATTTTCATTCCTAAAGCTCTCAATGTCAATGATCTGTATTTTTATACCATTAGAAGGATGGTTCCACATTTTGTCCCAGGTCAAATAGCAGCTCCCAAATAATTAAGCAAAAATTCAGGAGCTAGCATAAGGCAATGGCCATTTTCAAAGAGTTTTTCAATGGAAACCACCGTTTTGGAAAGGCAGGAGAGTTGAATAACATGGATAAAGGTAATTTTAAGTCACCTGGTCTCTGCACTATGAAACAGTTCACTGCAGCCCTGTAGATCCTGGCTGTGTTTGTAACAGAGGACAGTCAGGATCTGGACAAGTTAGTTAAAAATACGTAATTTCTGGTAGGAATTCAGTTTTACCCTTAGACAGATGTAAACTTTGTCTCCTGGTCAGCTTGAAATTAAGTCTCAAACTCAGCAAGGCTTGCTAATAAGCCTCACAGATCTAGGGAAAGAATAGATATTGCCCTCTGACTTTTGTGACCAGAACTCTTAGTGTATGCTTTTTTTATTCTTCCATTAAAATATGAAAATGGCTAGCCATCATAGCAAATTTGTTCTTAATCACTGTTGAAATTTTGTGATAAAGAAGGAAGACTTGATGCAAATAGGGCAAAAGGAAGGTTTATATGGGACTTACATTTGGTACATGGAAGCATGCAACAGAATCAAGATTTTTCACTGCAAAACCAGTTTTGAAGACGAAGGTATCAGAAAACATCTGAATTCTTTTGAATTTGAACTATCAATCCAAGATTTGTAGCTTACTAAAAATATACAATGTGTTAGATGTTCCTAGAGAAAGTTAAAAAGTGTTGACCATCAAACTGTTGAGAGTTACACATACTGTAAAGATATTGTCCTGTCTATACTTGTCACTATTCTGATCAAGTTGTAGTACTTTCTTATCCTGATAATGACACTTTTCTTCTGGGTAACGGTGTCCAAATGTGTGCATATTGCTGGTCATTTCATTACCCACTAATTACTTTCAACATTAATACTCTTTCTTGCTCCTAATTGAAGATATTTTAGTTTTCAGATGAAATTTGACTTTTTTGCCATTAATTCTGTTTTCCTTTTAGAATGTTGTTCATACCAGCCAGTTGTTCCCAGACATCTCAAGCTGTGTTCACTTGCAAAGATCATTGTCTAAAATCCTGGCACTATTTTAACTTGAAGAATACTTAATAATTTCAACTGTTCCAAAAGTAAAACTTATTTGTCCTTGTCTAGACAACAAATATTTCATTATATAGACCTGAACTTTTAATACATTTAAAATTTTCATTTTAAATCTTCATGATCAGGTTTGTTGGCTTGATTGTGGAGCTGAGATGAAATTAGCTTGCTGTGAGTCATGACAAGCCTTTAAATTTTTTTTTATTTGGGTAACCTTCATTCAAGTTAAATTCAAAGATGTTCAAAAAAGCAATTCTAAACTGCAGAGTCCAAATAAACAAAACCACACAAGTTTATTGTTTTTTTAGAAAATGTCTGTTTTACTGAATGGTATGAAGGCCCTAGAGTAACCAGGACAGCATGTCAGCTTTGCACAGTCTCCTTACTACGGGTCCAGGATGGCTTAACGACTGGAAATAAAGCCTTCCCCTTTATGCTAATGCAGGTGTATTCACCCTTTGAATGCCTTGCTCTCTTTGTATCTCTAAGAGGCATTCATTTGACACCTTTTATGTCACCTCTGCTACCACTCTATGAGAAATTGCCCTCCAGCATTGGTTTTGATGATTCCCTCCAGCATGTAAAATAAATTGAGAGTCAAGTTCACCAGAATATTTTCAGCTAATTATTACAGTTTCTTTTTAGGACTGCAGGTTACTATTTTAGTAGGAAATTGAAAACATGGATGAATAAAAATAACAACCCCCTCTGGAAATGAAAAATTAGAATCAGTATCATTTTATTATCCATGTAATAGAGGTGAATCTTCTCTGTGGGATTACATAGTAACCTGCATCATGTTACAAGCAAGATTATGTATTGAGAGGAAGATGGAGAAAAGAAGGTAATCAATCCCCGCTTAAACTAGCATGTCAGTATAAACCTGACTATTATCTCACAAGACATCCTACAGTCTGGAAAAGAATGACATTTGACGACAAGGCATAGGCAGACCTGCCTCTTTGTTGTACAGCCAAGTAGTTAAAATCTGGTGGAAACTTCCTTGAGTAGTTTCAGTGTACAGATCCGATGTACAGATCTTTGTGTGTTGCTTTGGGTTTTTTAATGATTGATGGATGTGGCTGCCATTTGAATCCTTATTTGGCTTCAGAAGTTCTTTACATAAATGAATAAATAGGACTTAACAGAAGGTTTCTCTGTTTGTGTGTCAGTACTGTGTGTCAAAGTTAATATGCTTTGATAAATTATGTTGTATTTGCCTTCACACACCTGAAAAGATTATGACCACTCTTATGTGTTGGGAAAACTGAAAAAGATTTTAAAAGCAAAATACAGCAGTGTATGCTGTATGTCACAATATTGACAAAATAATCCCAGAATGAAAGTAATTTTAGCCTGGACAGATTTTTCTGCCTGCATTAGCACAGTGTTGATAGATTAAGGCTCAGTTGTGCTAAAAGAAGTGATTTTGATTACTGCTTAAAACAGATTAACCATCAAAAGATAATAAATGACACCCAAGCTAGAAATTCAGAATATACAATATATTTTGTGTATTACATCTGCTTTGGTAATGTCAGAATTGCTTCAGCACAGGTGAATTTATGAATGTCATATCAAATAACATTGGTCAGCAGTGTAAATGAAGCATATGAGCATGAATATATTAGATCAAGACTTGTGAGAAGGTCAATAGAAAAATATATGTTGTTAAGAGAAATTTTACAATTTAAATATATTCTGATATATTTTCATTTTTCTAAGTAATCATCTCAAAGGAAAAAAAAATCACAGACGACATTTGTTTGTGTGACTTTCAATTTACATTAATTGGTTGCAGTCACAAAAAGTAAAGTGCATTTTTTTTTCCTAATTTGGTATTGAATAAATATTTTAAAGAGGAGGAAATATTAAAAATGTAGGCTGTTAGAGAAATAAGTAGTCTCAGGTCTCACTGGAGGTCTTCAGAAAGTTTATAGATTATTTTTCCTTTCTAAGGTAAATATTATTCTCTTTCAAGTCAGGAGGCTAAAAAATAAATAAATAACGACCTGTCCTGTGGAAATGAGTTATTGCACAGAAAACACCTTCAGGACAAATCTCACAGTACTATGGATGTCTGAAGTGGTAGTCTGAAAGAGTTTGCAAGTTATATTTTTGGAAAAGTTGTAGAACTTTTGGGATAAATTATCTTTGGTTTACCAGTATGGAGTTAAATTGGTATTTTTAAGGCAAATAATGGTTTATGATAACATTTAACTTGAGCTCTTATCTTCATAAAAAGAAATACTGTATCTCTATAGATATTATGCTTTTTATATTTCTAGATTCATATAATCCAGGGTGGAGTGAAGTGCAAGAGCATACAGATCACAAGGCAGGAGGAATTTTATCAATAGTTGAAGAAGAACTGTATCACTTACTCATGAGTATTAATTCATGAGCATGCAGAAGGATTAATCTTTTAAATGGAGATTCATTTTCAAGAGGAATTGAGACCTTTTATCCTAAAATTTGTTAAATGGACAACTTGGTTTTAATATTTTGTGCAGGTATACCTTAGTTTTATTTAATCCAATATATGTTATTTCATGCTGGAAGTGGCATAATGATGTTATAGACAGGATAAGAAAATTGAATGCATTTATCAGTACTGCTTTATACCATCTTGAGGTTTACTATGCCTAATTTAATTCACATTATGAAAATAAGGGGTTTTAATCTCAAGACAAGTGGATGATTTAGGTACCTTTATGTATCTGTTCATTTTATGCATGCTTAGTCATAATACGAATATACAATATTTATATCCATCTTCAGAAGTATTTTTTCTTCTGTTCCAGGGACAAAGTCAAGAATACTGTCAACTTTATACAGCCTAAGTTAGTATTAATCACAGCACCCACATTCCAAGATTTTTCATTTTGTGTCTTTTATTTTAAAACAAATAAGTTGTGTTTGGACTGCAATTTTATCAGAGCCCTGAATATAGCTTTGTCAGGGATTTATCTATGTAAAAAAAATAGTCTTGGTATCAAAACAAAATTAATTCTTTCCTTTTTAAGAATGTGATTGTTTCTGTTTTGTATTGCTAGAAGGGTTTTTTTTGGTTGTTGTTTAGTTAAGGGGTTATTTTTGTTTTAAATTAGTCTTAATGAGACTGTTCTGTATAGAAAAGGAAATACGAATTTGGATAAATACTGAATTTTAAGTTATTTCCCAGATAGAAATACATTAATATGATGAGTTTTCATTGTTCATTAAGAAAATGCCTAGTGATATCTAGTTACCTTGGACTGTGATTCCCACAGGTTGGTAAAAGTTTAAAACTTAGAAACTTAGAAATATAAAGTTTAAAACTTTATATTCTCACATTCTACATTCATTTTCTCTCCTCTTTGTTTCCATGCTTTTTTCCTTGGCTGTGGAGCTTTTGTACTCCAACCTTGGGGCTTGAGCCTCCCCTCAGAAGAGGTCAAATTCAAACTTGTTTGGCCAAGATCAGAACTGATCTGCAGTTTCCACTCCACTTCAGGCATTAGGCTGTTGTTTAACGTGAACCACCTCTCTCTCTGACTGTCATTTTGCATGAGAATGGCCTTGGGGTTGCTGTGTTTTCTTTGTATGGATGATATGTGCATGTCAGATGTCTTTGAAAAATCAGATCAGCTTGGGCCTGTCAGTACAGTGTCTGCCTGATTTGAAAATGTCCAAAGAGCCTGAGGTTTCTGAAAAGGTTTGAAAGCTTTGATCTGTCAGCTTTGTGATATTCACAAAAACTCTGAAAAACTACAAAATCTAGAGTATTAAGTTAAATAAAATTATCTACAATTCCTTACATTCCTTAGCAGTCATTTTCTGGAATCACAGTCTGGGATCTAGATATTAAAATTCTATTTAAGTTGTATTTTTAGATTTTTTGAGGGTGGGTGCTACTTAAGAGAGGCATACATATTTGTGTATTTGATATGATACTTGTATTTTCCACTTATTGGACTGGTATTACTGATTACTGTTACTTTTGTTATACTAATAAAAATATAACTAACTAAGATGACAAGGACAATTAGAAATGCTATACTGAATTATTGAATAATCATGTATTTATGATGTTCAGTCTGTATTAATATCCTAGAAAGTGAATATAAATGTTTCATAATACATTTTCTGCAATATTCATAATTTCAAAGTCAGTTGTAGTCGTTTCAGTGGCTAACTATTCTTTGCAAATACACAGGCACACACATACATTAAACTCTTCCAAGTTAACAGCAATTTTAATTTAAAAAGTTGACATGAGGGATGAAGGCATTCAATTATTAGTTCCATCTTTAAAAGTCAGCCCTTTTATTGTGTGTTTGGCTATTCAATTTTTTTTTATTCTCAGCTACATTACAAACTAAGGTTATCTGCTTTGATGACAAATTTTGAAACGTATTTAACATTCACTGCCACTAAATGTTATTCCAAAATCTGCACTTTGTATTTCTATGTTCATATAATGAGATTGTAAAAACTGCAGTCTAAAAAGACTGTCCACTTTGGTACCCTTTCAACAGAGGTGTTTTGATTTGAATACCTTCTAAATTACAGAGAATTTCTCCCATTCTATGCATCTCCACTTGTGATCAAATTTAATTAATCTCTGGAATAAACAGAAATACCTTCCACTAATTTTCTATGACGTTTTACGTATTAAATATAAATATGGTCTTTGATAGAGTGATCTGTCAAAATCAAGCAGACTGTATTGATGACAAGGAACTTGGCTGTTTATTCAAACCTGAATTGACAGAATTATTTTAAACGTCCTGCAAATTCAGATCTCCAACCGAAAGAGCACCTGTGAAGACAATGGAAATAGCTCTTCAGAGTAATTTCAATTTTATTGATCATTTACATTGCTAAAAGGAAAATGACAATGAGATTAGTGAAGGAAAATTTCTCCTAGCACTATACTCACAATTAAAAATAAAAGAAACTCCCCAAACCAACCAAACAACCAAAAAATATAAACCCCAAACAAAAATGATGGGAGAAAAAAAGTTTACCCTAAAAGTACCTTTGGGAAAAATAAGTGTTAGAATAAAATACAGACAAGGCCATTTAGATGAAATGCTTTCTATGATTTTTTTTTTTCCTTTGTGGTAGAAATAATTCTTATGTATGCCTGTAATACTGCTGCGTTTGCAGGTCAGTAAACATGCAGCTTAAGCAAAGATAACTGTGTCAGCAGTTGATTGCAGATCAATATTTCCACAGTACTGCTGAGTGTTGAATTAAGAAAGTTGTCTATTTCAGAGATAAATAATGCTGATGACTGAAGAAAAACTGAATTTATCTAGGAGAAAGATCAGTCTTGGAGACAGCTAAAATCTATGTATGTAAAAATTTTATTTTACCTCCTCTCTAGCCATGCAATATAGAAATGAAAGATTTACAGCACTTAAGCAATACTAGAAACATGAAATATATGTGTTTCTAGAATAGATAGTGCATTTCATATTTTTTCAAATAGAAAATATTCAATAGAATAGATAGTGCATTTTTGTATTTTTCATTGCACTTAGATTATTTACTGAATATGAAAATAACCAAGACTAGTATCTTCCTGATGCAAACTTGTAAAAGAATAGGGGTGTCTGTCTTTGTTCTCAACATATTTACAGAGTTCCTAGTAAAGGAAAATTATGCATCCAGTTTTCAAGTGGAAGGTGAAGTGGTTCATTCAATCTTGCAGATCTTTTTACTTATTATTCTCTTTCATCAAAGGCAGAATCAACACAAAAACTAGTGAAAAATCCCTGCAATAAATGAGATTCCTCCCTAAAGGAATAATTCTTAACATCATTCAGGGGACTTCATAAGTTACACTTTAAAGCAAACCTTCAGCTTCTGATATGGTGCATTGTGTCTGTGATAATGCTGTCTGAGATGCACAATGACGTGGAATCAGTTCTTAGACCGTCTTTTTTTGTTCATTGGTGTTGCTAACAAATTAAGGGAGTGAAAATACTTCAGTGTGCAGTGGGCTATGAGTTGTATCTGGGGATCCCGCTTTATACACAGTAACTGGGGGCATATGATGATGAAAAAGATACTTTCCACTGTGAATATATGGCAAGAAATAAGTATATATATCTGCATACCTTGAAGACTATCTCCAGGCATTTCATGCTTACATGATCCCTAAGAAACCTGTGTTTATTATACAACCTCCAAAACAAGTTTTCCCAATGATAGGCTGGTATTTTAAATGCTACTACAGGGACAAAACTGACAATTCATCACTCTTAGTTGGGAACAACTGCCTCATATGGTAAGCAAAGTTCAACACTGGTGCTTAGATTATTGTCACATGCTCAATAATTTTCATAACTAATATGAAACTGTTTTTTACTGGTGCTATAGTCAAATAATAAGTAAAAAAGTTTGGTGGCAAAGTAAGGTTTTCCCCTTTGTCTGCCTTCCCTGATAAAGAAAACTGCAGCTATTCACAGTTTTTGGACACAGCAGGAAATTTTTTTTTTTTTTTGGTTGGTTGGGTTGTTTTGTTGTTGGGGGGTTTTGTTGGGGTTTTTTTTGAGCTTATGTAGTGCTACTCGGTAGAACAGAGATATTTCCCATATGGCAATGTTCAGTGTAATGGAAACACTTGTGTTTAACAACTAAAAGCTTCTCAAAAACATTAGTAGTGGTGGCCTCAGGGTGGGCATCATAAAATTTCCTTCTGTATGAGTTTTGGCAAACAGGTTCTACAGATGCCAATAGATACGGCTGAAAAAATGTCTGTGAGAAAATAGCAGGCTGAAGAGTAAAAAATAGATGCTGAGAGGTGTCTTGTAAATGTGTCTAACACCTGATGAGCTCTGGAGACTCACAGCTCTGCTGAGTCCACAAGTGCAGGTGAATTCAGAATGTCCGTAGTTTGCCTACACCCAAGGCTAGCAGTAAACTCCAACATGAAAAATGGATTTGTGTAGCTCAGAAAACATCCAAGAAGGTGTTTTATGGAGACAAGTACTTCAGAATTACATAAACACCTGATGAAAGAAGAACCTTCTTGAAGGACTTTGAGAAAAACAATCTAGCAGCCACACTGTGACTCTCTGCTTCTGTTAACAGCTGTGGCTGGCCTGTCAGCTGTTGCTCAAAACAAGTGACAATTAATAATTGTGATTATACATCTGTGTTAACCCAACGTGTGCTAAGGGGAAGGGGAACATGAATGTATTGTACAGACGATTATCTGCTCTTAATAACAACAGCTTAATTAAAAGGTGTTCTAGTACATAATGGCTGTAATTGGTGTCTCTACTAATTAGATCCCCTTAAAAGAGAAATGGGAATTAACAACAGGAAATGAGTCTTTTATGCTTTTTGGAGAAAGAAAGGTCAAGTGGTTGACATGAAGATTTTAAAGGTAGAATTGAGATTAGTGTCTGTGAGAAAAACAGCAGAAGAGATGAAATTAAAGGGGAGGTAATATAAAGGTTACAAAAGATAAAAATTGTTGAATTGATTCAGTGGTCCAAGAAAAATATCTTATCCTCCCATCCACTCAGTTCACAGAGCCTTATCAGAAGTACTGGATAAAACCTCGTTTCTTTTTGATTGAAATCTACAGGAATAATGAGAAGAGAACTCAAGGAGACTATCTACTTGTCAAGTGGCCTGTTCATACCTTAATCAGAAAACTGCTACTTTATTTATTTATTTCAACACTAAGCTATGTAATCCCACTTGAACTTTTAAACTAAGCATGTTTCTGGATTCTGTTTTAGGGAGGCTAATACATAAAATATTGCAACTTAATCTAGACCAAAGTATAGGCCTTAAAATGCATTTGGAAAAGAATATTGCTGCATTCTAAAAAGAATGCTGTATTTTGAAAAGAATACAATCTCTGTGTGATTTTTTTTTTGTTTTTGTATTTAGAAAGGAGAAAAAAAATAGTGTCACTTTTCAGTACTTGTCCCCACAATGTCTTGCAATGATGGGATGAAATTTTTATCAAGCTTTTAAAAACAGTAATTTCACAGACTAGCCTGAGTAATACCTGTTAAGGGCCCATCATCTGGACTAGAACAGAAATAACTGTGCTGTCACAAAGCACAGATTGTGATGCTAATCACTTGGAGACAGAATGCACAAAATGTATCAAAGCTCAGAGAACATATTTAGAATTTTACTCTGCTTTAAAACAGTGATAGATGGGAGGGTTTTATATACTCGCATAGCAATTTCACAGTAAAGCTCTCCAGCTGGCTTTGAACACTGCTGATCAAGAAAAGCGGCCAATACTTTATACTGATCCATGGATGGTGGCAAAGGTGGGGGTAGCTGCAGCAGTGGAATCAGACCGACTGGCAGGGCAGATACAAACCCATCTGGGCTGTCACATGTGACAGGGCTTTGCCGGGGATGGGAGCAAGCCATCCTCCTGGGTGGAGAACCTGGCTGTGAAGGTGTGCCATGAAGATGTTCACATGCCTGAATCTGGCTACTGAAGATCACCGGAACAATTAATAGGGGATCAGGCTGCTAAAATTCGAGTGTCTCAAGTGGATCTGGACTTGCAATATAATGGTGAATTATTTCTGGGTCAGTTGGCCCATGACACCTCAGGCCATCAAGAAAGAGATGTAATATATTGATGGATTTGTTATTGAAGAGTAGACTTGACCACAGGCACAGTCCCATGTTATACATGAATGGGAAACATGTGCTGCAATTAACTGTGTTAAAGCCTCTCAAGTATGGAGGATGACAGGTGAAATACAAATATGAGTAGGTCTGGCAGATTGACTATATTGCACACTACAAACCTGCAAGTGCCGTGTGCCATCACTGGAAAAGCAATCACTGGAAGCCTAGAAACATATGCTGTGTCTCTTGCCATCCACTGTCCTGGGCCCTGGAAAGCAAGTCTGCCATGGCACTCCAGAAAGAACTGAATCAGAAAATGAAACTAATTTCCAAAACAATTTAATAGACATGTGGGCCAAAGAGCATGGCATTGGGGAGGAATACCACATTCCTTATCATGTACCAACCTCCAGAAAAATGGAATGATACAACATACTGTTAAAGACTACACTGAGAGTAACGGGAGAACCTTAGATCATTGGCATAATCATTTGGTAAAAGCCATGTGGTTAGTCAGCAAGAGACAACCTGCTGATCAGACTGGCCCTGTAAAATAAAAGCTTTTATGTACTGTAGAATGGGATAAACTTCCTGTAATACATGTTAAAAACCTGCTGGGGAAAACAGTCTGAGTTAATCTTGCCCTAAAACAAGTCAATCTTGGGGTTGTTTTTTCCTGGAGGACCTGTGTGTACTCTGTGGGTAATATTGGAAGATGGGGAAGTCTGGTGTGTATCTCAAGGGATTTGGGGTGAGAATAGCCAATGTTTGAATATCCAATGATATTAATTGCTATGTAACTCTGTATTATCACTTCTATATGCTCATCGCTGCACTGGACACCTTATGACACCTGGTGACACCTGTCTCCACCTCTTCAGATTTGCGAATCTGAAATTGATTCTCATTTGTAAAAATCTTCCAGATTAATGAAGAATGAACTTTGATGAAGCCAGATAAGTGCAGAAGTGATGAAATTAGAACTGGCTTCAACAGGCACAATCCAACATCTCACACCATCTTTTCTGTTCTGAAAGATAGTTATGACAGATGGAGCCCAAATTCTGGACTAAACAACCTCACCAGATATTGCACAGAGATGGCCCATGTGGGATTTAAGAGGATGATAATTGTGTGTATTTATCAAAAGTCAGAAAGCAAGGGACCAGGACATAGTGTAAATGGTATAGAATAAAGAGTGGATACTGTCCTGGTTTTAATGGGGATAGAGTTAATTTTCTTCCTAAGTAGCTGGTACAGTCCTATGGCTTGGATTGGGGATAAGAATAATGTTGATAACATGTTTTTGGATTTCAGTAAAGGTTTTGATATTGTCTGGCCCTTGATAAATTAGTGGATTGGACAGTCACCAACCATATGAAGTTCAACAAGGAAAAGCGCTGGATTCTTCTCCTGGGATGGGGCAATCCTGGATGTACAGACAGACTGGGGAAGGAGATGCTGGAAAGCAGAGCCATGGAAAGACAGCTGTGGGTCTTGGTTGACAGAAAATTGAACATGAGTCAGCAGTGCCCTGGCAGCCAGGAGAGCCAACCCTGTCCTGGGGTGCATCAGACACAGCATCACAGCCAGGCCAGGGAGGGGATTGTCCTGCTCTGCTCTGAGCTGGGGCGGCCTCACCTCCAGTGCTGAGGGCAGCTCTGGGCACTACAATGTAAGAAAGACATTAAACTATTAGAGACCATCCAGAGGAGGGCAAAAAGACAGCAGAGGGCCTTGAAGGGAAACCACATGAGAAGCAGCTGAGGTCACTTGTTCTGTTCACCTGGGAAACTGGAGACTGAAGAGAGACCTCGCTGCAGTCACAACTTCCTTGTGAGAGAAAGAGGAAGGGCAGACACTGATTTCTTCTCTGTGGTGCCTCATGACAGGATCTGAAGAAATGACCCAAAGCTCTGTCAGGGGAGGTTTAGGTCGGACATTAGGAAAAGATTCTTTACCTAGAAGGTGTTTGGGCACTGGCACAGGCTCCCCGGTGAAGTGGTCACAGCACCAAGCTGACAGAGGTCAAGAAGCATTTGGACAATGCTCTCAGGCACAGGGAGTGACACCTGGGGATGGTGCTGTGCAGGGCCAGGAATTAGACTTGATGACCCTTGTGGGTCCCTTCCAATTCAGTATATTCTGTGATTCTGTGATGTTATAGCTGTTGCTGAGCACGGTTTACCCAAAGACAAAAACTTTTCAGCTTCCCATGCTGAGTCAGTGAGCAGGTGCACAAGAAGGTGGGAAGGAGCACAGCCATGGCAGCTGACCTGAACTGCCCAAAGGGGTATTCCATAACATAGACTATCATGTTCTGTGTATATAAGCTGGCTGGGAGATGACCATCACTACTCAGGGCTGGGTAGGGCCGGGTGCCAGTCAGAAAGTGCTGAAAATTTGTATTTTGCATCACTTACTTTTCTTGGGTTTCATCTCTCTCCTCCCTTTTCATTACAATTACTATTATTGTTGTTCTTATTATTGTTTTTGTTGGTATTGTATTTTACTTCAACTTTTAAGTTGTTTTTGTATAAGTCCGTTGGCTTAACATTTTTTCCTATTCTTGTCCCCATCCCGTGGAATGGATGGGGTTGTAAGCAAACATCAATATCATGCTTAGTTGCCAGCTGCGGTTAAACCATGACAGAAGTACATGCTATACATTATCTTCTGAGGAACATTTTTTCCAGACTTGCAATATGTATTCATGTAATTAATTTTCTCTCAGATTGCCATCTAGTGTAATGGTTTATAGATTTTCAAATGTGATGGGGAGTTGCTTTTTTTTTTTTTTTTTTTTTTTTTTTTTTTTTTTTAGTGGTTTAGTATGGTCGTTACATTGGAATGATGAATTTGGGGAAATTATCCAAGTATGTTGTTACCTGATTTTTTTTTTGTCCAGTTTTTCAAGGTTTATATATAATATGATATATATAATGCCAGAAGCATGTTAATTCATCAAATATTTGAAATTAGATTTTTTTTCTCTCATTCCACTTTAATAATTATCAATTAAAGGACATAAAACATCTCTGCATGGTTCTTAATTAAAGAAATGAGATTAAAAAATATGTAAGAAAACACTGCTTATGAAAATAAATTTTCCCTGTGGTAATAGAAAAAAACTCAAGAAAAAAGCTTATAAAACCCTGAACACTTTTCAAAGTATTTTAGTATTTATTGCATATAGTTTATTTCTTCAAGTTTTTAATACATCTATGTTCTTTTCACATGTACTCCAAAATTGTAAACATGAGAGAAAACTGCATTTCAAATAATATGATAGATTTTCTGAAGGATTATAGGAGATAAAATGGTATAAATAAGATTAAGTAAATGCCAGGTTATCCATTTCTTTTTTCTTTTTTTTTTTTTTTTTTTTTTTTTTTTTTTTTTCCCACAATAGTCATAGACTACTAACTGTTAATTAGCTTTTGCTAGCTGTTCTGGTTTTTTCTCCTTCAGAATTTGCCATGTAGATTTTGCTCCTGCTGACAGACATCTGCTCTGGGAAGGTTGCCATTACACTATTTAAAATAACAAAGCTTAATTTATTGGTACAAATCAGGAAAAAATGCATTCTAGTAATTGGAATAAATTTGCACTCTAAAAATATACTTTATGGGGTAGGGACACTTCAGTCTAGCTGTCAATTATTTATCCATAACAATGAAGAAGCTGTTAATGTAAAGACCTGAGAAGTTTGTGGTTGAGAAATCTGACTAGAAAGTAGACTCACTTGCCAAAACATTTAGTTTCACCACTGTCCTCAGGCTGAAGAGCAGCAAAGGAGGATACTAGAGTGTCTTCAGCCAAAGATGCTGGTCATTTCCCACACAGCACCCAGTTCTGAAAGGAGTAAAAGAACCTTGTGCTTTCTGTCTAGCTAAGAGTAATAGCTATGGTTGACCCTTTAAAACATTCTAAGCCATATAACATGTCCACCGCATGATGATTTATTAATTTCACCAAAGAAGCATACTTCTTTGTTATGTAACTAGCTTGAGAAGCAGCTTAGAAATTTATGAGAATTAAAATTGGATGAACATTAGGATATCATTTAACTTTCCGTAGTAAACAGAACATGCAAACATTATTAATAGATTAATAGGTGAATGATTCATCTTGGAATTTCATTTTATGACTAAATTTTTTGAAAGCTTTATTTTAATTAATCAGGAAATATTTTGATTTCTCTCAGAAGTTTTCAAACTTATATAATCAGTTTTTCTAGCTGCCTTCTTTTCTTTTCCTCTGCATTTACTGAACATCAAATTTCAATATATTATATGTATTTTTGTATGGTTTAAATCTCTTTCCTGTCTCAGTAGAAGATGAAGGGTTGAACATTTACAATTATACCATATAGGCTCAACTGGGAAAAAAACCAAAAAACCAACAAACAACTAAACAAACAAAACTCTCCCACCAACCAATCAAAAGAAAAAATCCAAACCTCTCAGAGTTGTTAAACATAGAGAATAAATATGACTAAGTGTCATATTTTAACAGGAGCTAAGCATACATATCACCAATTAATAGATGAAAAAATTAAATCATGTGTATTGAAGTTTTCAGCATCTTGACTTTTGTATTGAGAATGTTTATTTCTCTAAGTACAAAAGGATAACTATGTGTGTATATGTGTATGCATTAGATTACTATATCTGTTTATACACAATATTTGTATTTAATAATTTTGCTCTTATATATCACAGAATGGAATTAGATCTTGCTTTTGAACTATAAGTGCTTTAAGTTCTTCTAAATTATTTTTCTACCTTCCCATACCCTTGAAATCTCTGGCAAATTCTCCATATAAATGTAGTGATAAATAGTGAAAGACTGCTCATGTATCTAATTATTTGCAAGTCAGCTGTCTTAGAACAGGGACACATAAAAACATGCTTAGTGAAATAAAGTCTAGAGCTCAAGAAGTAATAGTTGCTTTAGGGAAACCTCAGTGCCCTCCTCAGGGCTTTTTCTTCGTGTTCTTCAGTCCAACCACTTCTTGTCATGTTTTTAAAGACATAGTAGGATTCATTTTCCTCTTTAATACACCCAGTGGAAGATGTCTTCCAAATAAGACATCTTATGGAATTTAATTTTATGTGTAGTCCATGCTTTTTACAGTTTGACGATTTTTTTTTTTTTTTCTGATAAAATAAATATATGGTAACCAGAAATATTAGGCAAATATTTCAAATGCAGGCATTGTTGGCAGTAAGCCAAATTCAGAAAATAAATATATCCTCTGATCTTTCTTTATTAATTTAATGAAATAAGTTTATTTTAGTAACATGCTGATTTAATGTATAGGGAAAAGAAACTTTCTTGTTGCCTAAATATGTATTGTCTTAACCAAACTTTTTTTTTTTTTTAAGATTATAGGCAATTTTAAAAAAATTGGAGTAAATTAGAGTGTCTTAAAAATATGCAATGTTGCTACTATAGCAGATAACCAAAAATTGCACCATTAATTCTGGCAGCTTTATGTCTAACCCTTAATATTACAGTTCTGATAACTTTTCCACTAAAAAACATATGATTTTTCAAATGGAAATCGGTAACTGTGTTTTCCCATCCATACAAATATACCTGCGTTGTTTGGGAGAAAAATCAGTATATGCATCTAATAAAAAAATCACAGTTAAATCCAGCAAACTGAGGTGTATTCTTTAAAACTGTGTAACATCTGTACATACATGTATTTATTTTTTTACACATTTTACTATAAATTTTTGACAAGTAAGTGTTTCAGCTAACAAATCTCAGTCTCAGCCTCAGGATGGTTCATTACTGGGGATGCATAATCCTCCTTAGGTTTTACACACTGATTTGGTCATTTGACAGTAATTACAAAACTACTTTCTTGGATATGAATTGTAGCCTAATTAAACTGGCCTGCAGGCAGCCACAGCAATGATGCTGGTTAAGCAGCATTTTCTACATTCCCAGATGCTACAATGTTCTTTTTGCTTTTGCTGATTTCATGCATTTTCTGCCAAGTTAAGCTACCAAGGCAATGCTGTAGGGGAAGTTTTCACAGAAAATGCATCCTTCCTAGGTCTGTTATAGAAACTAACAAAGGACCTGGCTGTCCAAATCTGATAATATTTCAGTTAATCGGTTTTACTGATTACAGATGTTATTGATTACAGAAAAGTTGTGATTTTTTAATTAAAAGTTAATATATTTTGGAGATATTTAATGCTTTGCTTTGCATTTTGATCCTGTGAACCATTAGGCGTAAAATTCCCTCAGAACACAGCTGTTGGTCTCTCTGGAGGCCTTGGTTTGGAGACAGGTTACTTCCCTTGGAACAATTTTTTTAAAGTTAGTAACTAAAAATTAATATTATACTAGTAAATTGCAGCATTGTTTATCTTATTTTTTGAATATGTTATTAGTGAGATATAAATTAAAATTACAACCCAAATTTATCATTAGTAGGCATAATTATTATGTGGGATACCTGTGAAGCTTTTTTTTGACCCTTTTTAAGGACATTGACAAGAGCCTAATTGGCAGAGACTTTCTGCTTATGCCTATTTTAGGCTGGGCTGTATTGTCAGGACTTTAGCCAGAAGGTTCCGGGTAATAATTCTTTCTCTGTATCCAGCATGTGTTCACATCTTCTAAACAAGCTGAACATGCCCATGTTAAGATGGATTGGATCATTAGGGCCTCTTCTGAAATGGTTGCTCTCCTTTGTTTGTAACCACATTGCACTGTTTACAATAATCTTCGTGCTGATAAACAACGTGCTGGTAATTCAGGATGATTTGTACACCTGTGAAGAACAATTTATCTTCTAAAATTTCTGCTTACACAAGTTCACTTATTTGTGGAGACACATGCTCCATGTAAATAGAAAATATTTTCTTTCATGTGCTTATGTACATTGTTTATGCTTTAAAAAAAAAGATTTTGTAATTTATTTTTAACCCAAATTTTTATGATTATTTTATTTTGTCATATCGAAAATAAATATAAGGGTTCTATGAGATGAAAGCATAGCTTTGTGTTGGCTTTGTTGCTCTCTTTTCCTGTTGTGGGCTTCTCTCTTGACCCTTTTAAAGCCATATTTTCAGACAGCATGAATGGATTTGGACCAATGTTGGCCATCAATAGTAAATCAGTATCAGCTGACTTTACAAGCCTTGCGAAAATAGTTGCAGTCTGTCTTTCTGGTCCAAAAGGACAGTAAATACTGTAGGTGTCAGACTGGTACCTCCTGAACACAGTTTACATTCTTCTTTTTATGGGTTCTCCAGCAATAATCATCAATCTTCGATGAATGCTGGAAAACGTCTTTGAAGCCTTTCCTGTGTGCTGTGCTGAATAGAGCACAGGAGACATATGTCAGTTGTGCCAACACTTTATCCTGCAGAGATAAATTCCAATTTCCACACTGGGAACGCAATAGAAAATTTTTCTTCAGAAGAAGAACTTGTCCTTGGGTTTTGTGGTATTCAATGTCTGTTTTCTTCTGTTATATTCTGAGGCTTTGTTTGGTTTGGTTTGGTTTGAATTTATTTGGGCTTTGTGGGAGGGTGAGGACCGCCCATACTGTTCTTTGGCCATTTAAGATCTTCCCCATCTTGCCTTATTTTGCTGCATGGACTAACTGTGCATCTTGAATGTAGTTGAATAAGGTTTCCCCTGACTCACTGTGCTTTTCCTCTCATATAAAAACCAGTTTGGTTTTGGCACAGAAAACAAAACCAAACCCCCCAACTTTAGATATATTTAGAAAGTACATACATATTAAACAAAGAGGGATTTTTCACCTGTGTTCAGCAAAATAATACACAAAGATATCTACATAGAAATATATATGTAATTTTTTCCTCACATTTCTTTCTTTGCTGGACATTTTTCCCCCCCTGAGTTTGATCTTTCTGTTCTGCTTTATTTTTCAGTATTTTTCCATATAATGTTATAAGCATAACAATTCTTGTCAGGGGGCATCTTCAAGGTGTAACTGTATAATTTGATCATTTAATTTGGGTGTGCTTTATTGGCTGACGTGTAGCATTCAGATCAACATTTCTGGTGCTTTGTTCAATAGTCATGTCTTTATATACAGAGTGAATTCTGTTGCTCACATTGGCATCTTAACTGCATATCTAACTGAAACAGCTCCTTCCTTTGCTCTGGTTCAATACTGTGGTAATCAGGTTTTTAGATATGCTATCTGCCAATCATACTGCATGATTAGGTTAATACCTGAATTCATTAGTGCTTTAAATCATTGTAGTTGCTGCCCAGTGTGGTTAGCAGTCCACTGAACGTGCATCTCTGTGCAAACACTGCTGATATCCTTAGGACTGAAGTGCATAATGTAACACTGGGTTAAGAGAATTATTTGTATTTCCTCACAGATTTATTCAATTGCTTTTCTTTACACGTGCCCTTTTTTGTTTATTTTGACTCAATGATCCTTGAGGGTCCTTTCCAGCTCAACTTATTCAGTGATTTTAATTTTGGATTATATTCACAACACTATCACTTGGAACAGTCACTATCAGATAATGCTTAAGGACTAAAATGTGTTTTTTTTCACACAATTATCTCTGTGATAATTTTCACTGTAATCCAAAACTTTAATTGTTTTTCATTTCTGTCATCCATAGGGAACTGATTAGAAATTAAAATTAGCACTCAAAGATTTACTAATACTCAAATACTTTCTAATACAAGTGTATATGTAGAAATTAATCAGTACTTCAGATATATAAGTAAATGGATACAAAAAAAAATTACCGAAGAACAAGGGATGGTTTGGTTAAATTTTTGAGAAGTATATTACAAAATGTGCAGAAATAATGTTTGTACTGTTTTACTTGCCATCTCTGCTCTTTATACACGTCTTGGAATTTTAATTTCATTACTTGAGGACACAGACATTACCTCAAAAGGTGAATTAATCTATTGTTTCATTGTCAGAAATTCAGTGCTTTTAAATTCCTCCAAAAAACTAACAGGTATGGGAATTTTTTTCACCTTTGGCAAGCATACAGCATAAAAACTTCCAGATGAAAGAACTAAAACCTACTAAAATTACCAAAAAAAGAAAAACAACCACACAACAAAAATAAACAAATAAAAAGCCCCAAACCACAAATAGAACCAAACAAAAAACAAAAACCCCAAACAAACAACAAGTACTTAAAAAAACCTCACCAGAAACCAGAAAGAGGGACACTTTGAACATAAATGTGAGAAAATTAAAGGCCAAGGGGGAAAATAAAGTGTTTCATACCCTTTATATATTTATAATATAATGCTTTTGGCAATGATAAAGTTTATCCTCTGCATAGTAGCTTGTATGGTGCTGTTTCATATTTGTGCCAAAAGCAGTGGCAAATGAGCATTAATTTAGTTGTTGTTATGCAGTGCTTACTCAGCATCAATGCCCTTTCTGCTTCTGTAATTGTTTAGCCCCACTGCTGGGTTTGGTGGGGGCGTCTGAAGGGTACAAGCTAGAAAACTCATGTATTGAGATAAAGACAGTTCAAAAGGAAAAGCAGAAGCCACACGAACAAGAAAAGCAAACCAAGGAATGAATCCGCTGCTTTCCCATGGGCAGGCAGGGTTCAGCCATCTTCAGCAGAGCAGGGCCCATCACACATAACAGTTACTTGGGAAGAAAAATGCCATCACTCAAAACATCCCACTCCCTTCCTCTTTCTTTGCCCCAGCTTTATACACTAGGCTGTTTTATGACCTCATTGTGTTAAAGGCCTTGAATTAAGATGCTAATGAGATGATATGCCAAAGTCAATAGTACAGATTTTATTTAATGGTTCTTGTGAGGAAGAGAGAGATAGAAAGAAACAGGAAGAGAGAAGGGAGAGAGGGACAGAGGGGGAAGAGAGGTGAGCAGAGGAGGGAGAAAGAGAGAGACCATGCGGGTTCCTGTGGTATCCTGCTGGTTCTTCACCCTAATCTTTGATGGTGCTTTCCTGGAAATGGCTGAACACCTGTTTTCTAATGGGAAGTGGTGAATCGATTCCTTGTTTTGCTTTGCTTATGTACACAGCTTTTGCCTTACATGATAAACTGTCTTTATCTCAAGGCACAGGTTTTGTTACTTTTACCCTTTAAATCCTTCCCTCCATTCCAGTCAGTGAGTGAGCAGCTTAGTCAGGGTTAACTCACAATGGATGGTCAGATTCCTTGAAGAGTTTTTAAAATTCACTGGGCACTAAAAACTATTGTCTGAGATCAGGTGACTGAAACAAGACAGCAAAGATGGCAGTAGTATGAATGGATTATAGAAAAACACTAACTGTTACATCAGAATTAATTCCTACAGCCCGTTACCCAGAAGAGTTGCATACTACCAGTGGAACAAGGTTCTCTCTCTTTACATAATAGGAAAAAATAAAATAGAATTTAAAAAAGCAGATCTAAAACCATCTGCCATCTTTTAAGTATGCCACCACATGCAACAATCTATGTAGATAAAATGCTGCTCTAAACCTTTTGCCAAAAGTCTTCCATTTTCTGAAGTTGCTAGTAAAGTTTTTGTTGCTTTGACTTCTTGGGAATATCTTGTCAATATTTGTCCTGTGCATCTGATTCAGAGTACATGAAAACTGTAAGCCCTTCTAAGAGTCTCATCTCGCAATTTTGGGGCCTTATAGTGCCTTCAGTTTGCAATGATTGTGTTACAAAACAAATATTACTATTTTCTCTTATATTTTGTCCCTGGCAAGGTTATGGACCCATGTAACTGATCATCACAGTCATTGACTGCAATTACAGAAAATTTTATGTCATTCACATTTAGGAGTATAACCAGTGACAAAAAAATACCAAAAAACAACCCTGTAGATACATTACAGAGTTGATATGCTAGAATATTCCAAATGATTTATTGAGGAGAATTTTGTTACATCCCTAATAACAAGAGATATATAAGTATCTCTGATTATCTTAGACATAGATAGGTTTTATAGGAATTTTTTTGCAGGGTCAAACCAGAAGAGGACTGTGAAGATCTCGTGAACAAATTTGCAATGTAGTTATTGAAAATGAGAATCTCAGACGTCCACATAACTTGTCATTAAAGACAAATGCAGATGGTGTTTTTATTTTTGAATCTTCTTTCCATCTGTGGCCTGTATGTATGCAAATAACTGAGCTAATTTCAGATAAGAGGATTCTGTTGAACTTCAAAATCTCAACTAGCCTGCTTTCAGTGAAAATGGAATTTTTATGAGTGAGTTTGCCTAGACAATTACTCTTTCATTAAAACAGTTTGGATCCAAAGACTGTGAATTCCATTTACCAGATGGAAGAAGTATTCCTTTAAAATTATTGCATGAGGAGAACACTGTGTCCTAGACAGAATTTCACCATAATGTTTTAGTGTTTGTTCATTTTTAAAGACAATCATCCTGTCTGAAAAAGTAGTTTTATTTACCCTTATCAAATTCACTTACTGGCAAATTTCTCAGAAAAAACCAAAAAAAACCAAAACAAAACAAAACAAAAAAACAAAAACCAAACCAAAACAAAACAAAACAAAAACAAAAAAAAAAAAAAAAAAAAAAGGTGCCTCTGTGAAGAGAAGAGGCTATCTGAATTAATAACTTGAGGTGGATTATTAAACTACAGGCAATGTTAGATTCGAATTTCATTATGACATGCAATGAGGAAGCAAAATGTATCTGTCTTCAGACATCATTGGAACAACATCACAGACAACTATTTAATCCACCAAACATATTGCAAGGATGAGAAGAGTCTGCAGGAAGAGAAATATTTTCTTCTCCTTCCCTAAGAAATATCTAATTACTGAACTACTAGATAGTCTTTTCAATTAATTTTTACCCTAATACTAGATAATTTTTCATTTATCTATTTACTTTCATACAGCAACTGCTTATAGATTAGACTAAGAAAGCATGTAAGGGACAAAATCTCCTATCATTCTAAAATAACTCAATTTATAATAAGCAGAGTAGAGATGGAAAATATTTTACACCATTCTGGGGAAGCCAGAAGACAGTGTAGTCACAACCTAGGAGCTAATACACTTACTAATTTAGTCACATCAATTTTTTAAAAAGAGGTATGTACAAAATTTTTTGATAACTTAATAACATAAATAGTATTATTATTTTGTGTTAATATATTGCAAATATATTTATTATATATTTATATGGATATCCTGATACATTTTTATTTATATAAACTGCATTTAGTGTAGAAGCAATTATTTTTTTCCTGGGAAAAAATAAATTCTTTATTTGCAAAACTGCCTTCCAAGCAATTGTCCACTATATTCCGAAAGGGCATAGATTACCAGCACCCTTTGTTTAGGTGTTTATTTTAGGGACAGTTGATGAACAATCTAGAACACATAATAATTTTAAAAAACCTTATTCTTCTGCTTATTTCTTATCTCTTTTGATTATCCCTTCAATTTATTGCATCTTTTTGACACTTTCAGTTTAAACTCTCCCTTGTGTTATAGCACCATTGCTGTGCTATCCATTTTAGACACAATTTAGCTGCTGATGTAAAAATCTTTCAAACAGGCTTCACTGCAAGAACAATTATTCAATACTGCAAGAATAATTATTTCATCATGATAATTTTACATTGAATGAGTAATAAAGCCTATTTTCATTTCAATATTGCATCAAATTTTAAATATAACATAAGTTACAAACAAAGAAATTCTTTGGACACTGGAGGCTGATGTGGAACTGTGCAACATGAGATGTGTAAGTCACTGGTAATTCTTTCACAGACCTCTATTATTTATATGGTAGTTTCACATATGGGCAAAGGAATCATAAAATGTGGGCATAAAAGTTCATAACCAATGCAAGCATGGATTCAGTAAGGTTTGTTAATCAATGCAATTATATACACAAACTGCAAAAAGGACATAAAACAGTGTCACAGTTTTGAGTGACAACATCATAGAGTAATAGGCTAAAATCAGCAAAAGAGTCTTGCAGACACATGAAACTGGGGTCCTTGATGAAGTCTTCCAAATACATAAAGCTGTATATCATAAACTGCATAAAACTAGCATTTTCTCATCTGTTTCAAGGTCTACTATTTGACCCAGTTAACTAAAGAGTTTAACAGTTTGTATCAGTGCTATAGTCCCATATTCAATTTATATTCTATAGAATAAAAGCGTGGAACGTGTGGCATTTAATTCACCTGCTCAGCTTTTCTCCACAATGTATTATGTTTTTCTTAAATTGTTTTGATTTGTACTGCATATTTAACTCAAAAAAATCTGCAAAAATACACATAAGGTTCTCAGCTGCCTCCGTACAAACTTGTTATGATTTCAATAATCTGTTAAATACAGCCTGTAAAAGTTAAAGTGCACAAAATGTTTATAGACATGCTAGACAACATGAAGCAGTCAACATTTACAGATTTAAGTTTCTCAGATGGCATTGTTGTGGCAACACAGTGTTTATGGCAATACAGTTTTTATTATATCACATAAAAAATGAAGTTCTCTAATAGGTACAATTTATGAATGCTTAAATTAAAATGCATTCTTTTTTTTTTTCTTGCATTGAACTGCAAGCTAGCAATGTCGTTATAAATATTTCATTGTTTCTTATCCTGAGTTAAAGTTTATACCAATAGAATTTTTATTTATTATGACAAAAAGCCTTTTGCCAACACTGTTACAGAATGGCATCTTTGTCACAGAATCAACCCTCAAAAATTAAATGCAGGAAAAACAAACAAAAAACAAAAAACAAACAAAAAAAACCCAAAAAACAAAAAAAAAAAACAAAAAACAAAACAAAACAAAACAAAAAAAACCAAACAAAAAAAAACCCAAACAAAGAAAACCAAACCCTTTAATCAGACAATACAGTCAAGATGTGTAAAGGAGACAATCTTGGAAATTACCAAAATAAATAAAAAATTATCTTTCTTTAACATTTACATTTTCTGTTGCTCACGTCTTCCTCCAGTCCTTCATCAGTGTTTACATGAAAACTCCAGTAGGAGCGGGTTACCTATAGAGGTTTTTCCAACTCTGTGCTTGGAGATTTTCAAAATCAGGCTCAATGCAGATCTGAGCAAATGTTTGAGCTGCTCCTGCCTGAACAGGGTCTTGGAGTATAGACTTCCTGAAGACCCTTTCCACCTGACTGATCCTGTGGTTCCAGAGTTCCATAATTCTATCAGTCCATTAATCCCTCAATCTCATTGTACCTGTGGTGAGAATGGGAAGGAGTATATGTTTGGAAACTCTTCTCCCTCTCTCCAAGCACTTTCACTCACTGTTTTTTCAGTAAGGGGGGACTTGAACAGTTCCTCATAAAATAGTGCCAAGATGTGGAATTTAATATCAGGGATTTGCCCAGATCTAACACTAGAAGAGGCAAACTGAAACCTACTTCTCAGTTCTAGATATATTCTCTTTCCAGGTAAACGCTTCTATAGCTATGGAAGCCTGTGTACACAAAGATAATTTATATGGTCAGACTATTAGAAATTCTGCTTCTGCATCACTTTCTAGAGCTTTTGTTATTTTTTCCCTATGTATCATTCTAGCAGTTTGTACTTGAAATACAAAAGGAGAACATAAGACATGAGCCCAGTTTCCAAAGGACATAGTGAAAACCAAATTGTCTGTATTTATATTATGCCAGCACCCAACAGAAGTCAAACTGTGTAGGGAACATTGGCTCAGCACCTCTAATTTACTCATCCACCATAGAAGCTTGAGCACTGCTTTTGCCAAAATTTCAGTAATTCCAGATTGCTGGACAGCTGTCAGTACACAGGGTACCTCCAGATAACACTGTGGATAGACCAGTGGGAGGTTATTTACTTGAAGCAAATGTCTTGCCAAAGTTCAATTATAACCTTTAGGTACTTGGGGAGCATCTTCTGGCTCTCAGTTTGCTAAACTAAGGCACTGTGAGTTTATTAGCTGAATACCTTAAGCTGTCCATGTCAAGGGCAGCCTTTTGTGGGGATTCTGAATAAACATCAATCATTTTTTATTTTAATAGTTCAGTCTATCTAGTATTCACAGTTACTGTCAAGGGAGAGCCCTGTGTTATGACACTGGCAGAGCTTAGGGCATTTTCTGACTTCCCAGTTGTTATTTTGAGGCATGTGCACTTCATTAGCTTTTGTGCAAACAAGCATTTTTCTTTCCAGGAAAGTTGATTGTGCACAATATATTGTTTTTGATTTTGAAGGGATAACGCTGGCTTTCATTTTGCCAGCTGTTCCTTCACTCTCAGATGGAGATAGGAGCGATTTCCATGGAGACAAAGAACGCATGCTTTAGCATAACTTTTATAACCCTACAATTCGTATGGTTTCATATACAAACTTTTTCAGATATCTGGAACTCTGTTTTTTTCCCAGCAAATACTTCTTTATTATATTCAAGCCTTTAACTGAGCAGACTATTTTCTTACCTAATGCATTCATTTGGTGTTGGGAAGGAATTAAATTCAATTAAATAAAAGCAACTTTTTTTTTCATTATTAAAATTCTCATTAATGATTTTTTTTTTCCTTTCATTTGTCTGCTAGATTTGAGAGAGAAACAAGATGTAAACTAGGGCAAAATAAAACAAGAAGCTCTGGCCAGATTTCTTTTAAGATGCTACACTGAGGAGTTGTTTGTGAGGACCCAATCTTTTAAAAGTCACTGAACCTGGCTGCTGAACTGCTAAGAACAATATCAGTGCTGGTCTGCTGATCCTCATCTAAAGCTTATCTGACTCATGCCATGACACAGACCCATGTGTGAAACTGATTGTTCAGTCCCTCAATTTTTTTCAGGCTGATGCTCAGTTAAAATTGGCTGTCTTTATGCTAATTTGTCTTGCATAGGATAATGAACTTCACGCTGAGAGACAAGGAAATGTGCCAGGAATATTAAAAGTTATAGATATTTCATGTTTAAAACAAACAGGTTAAAAGCCATGCAGCATGAAGAAATCTGCTGAGTCGTTTTAAACACCCTTGCTGAAAGGTTACAGCTAGGGGGTTTAGAAAAAGCAAGAATAAAATGCTAGTGAGAAAAGACTTCTGTATATTTCTTTGATGCCAGGGTGAAGATTAAGAACATTACTCTTCAGAATAATAATGTTTAACCAGATGCTGAGGAAAGAGAGAAAACATATGCATCTTAGGCTAATTCTAAGTATTTGCATATAAAAACATATATGCACATATTTAAATGGGAAACTATTTATTTCCTATTTTTTTAAGGATCACTGACATCCTTGGGTGTAGCTATAAGCAAGCAAAAGCTATGTAATTACACAGAACGCTACTCTCAGGGTTTATCCAAATTCCTCTACATGGACTCAATTTTGCTTAATGTGATCACACTTCACTCAGATTGAAGCTGGATTTCCCTCTGGTACTCTGGTCAAAGACAGACTTGAAGTTTATGATCTTTGGTTATAGCAACACATAAACTCATGCTGCAGTCTTCTCAAAACTTTAGATGTGCAGTCTTCCTTCTTGAATAATTTTAAACACACATGTCTTCCAAAGCCACACTTCCAGAACTCTCCTAAAACTGAACTGTACTCTAAATTGTTTATGCTTTCTCTCAGAATCTAGAAGTTCCTGCTTCTCTAATACTAAAGCATTATCTCTCCTTAAAGCCTCAGTGTAATAAATTGGAATACGCTACAAGTTTACATGTTCTACACACTGTCTAGGTAGTGATATGGGCAAAAAGAGAATGTCAAAAATAATTATTTCTGATTTTTATTATTATTATTAATTTTGTTTTTCCTTCTCACTTGATCTCTTTAATTTCCCAGGAAGAAAGAATGACTTCAGGTGTCCTTTAAGGAAGAAAATCAAATATTTTCGTGTATTTCCAGTCCCTTGCTTCCTGAAACAGAAAACAAGCAAGTATTGACTAGTACTCTGTAAAGCATCAGCACAAGGTATGTGTACCCAAAGCCATTAAGTGTCTTTCTTAACATTTAAGAGATGCACCTTTCCCTTAAATGAAAACTATTTTACATCTGAATGCACTAATTTGCAACTGACTATAATTTAAATGCCATCTTCTATCAGTTTTATAATACATCAGTGTAAAAGAGCATTTCTGCACAAAATGAGATTACTTTTTTGCAGTCTGAAAATTGAAAAGCTTTTACTATAGGAGTCTGCAGCACATAGAAAATACCGTTTAATTTTGCAATAAAATATTTTGCAATATTTTGATTATTCTTTTATTCCAACCTCCTTCACAAAGAAAAAAACCCCCAATCTTATCTTATTTTGGAGCTTTTCCTTTTGTTTTGTGGAGTCAGCTAATCATTCAGAAAGGTTAATCTGCAGCTATTTGAAATAAACTTCTTTTTACTGATCTTGCTGCTATGGTTTAACCTCCTCTCCTCAAGTACACAGTAAAAGTTGAATGAATCAGGCAATGCAGGTGTAGAAAAGTCTAACACAGTACACTTACAGAACTGCCTTTCATTAAAAATAATCTTACTACCTGGATATAATTTGTCAATTCATCAATCTCTTGACATAGAAATTAAAAGATAATAATTTTCTTCTTATAACATTTTTGAAAAGAAATTACTCTCATCTTTGGACCTTATCTTCAGATAGAAATTATCTGGAAAATATATTTTTTCCTCCTTTATTTCATAGACTGAGAAGTTTAAAACCATGTGAATGACCCAGGAGCAACTAATTGCCTGTCAATCACAGTAAATCTAAGTAGCAGTGTTTCAAACTTAGTAAAACCAAAGTAACAATAGGAATAAAAAATCCCCAGGACTGTATTTTAATGGAATAGAATAAATCATGATACTGAAAGGAGGGGGGGGGAACTTACAATGTATCATGAATAATATATTAGGAAAAAAAAAAAATCCAAATCTTTGACATGCTTCTACGACAAAAGTAGATAAATAGGGGATTGATTGGTTTGTTGGTTGGTTGGTTTGGCAGTTTTCTTAAGGCTAAAGAGAAAGAAGGAGATTGACTCCTACATGGCAGTGTTACCTGTTCTGCAGATTCAGAAAAAATGGGCAGGGTGAGTAAAAATGCTCAGATCGCACTGTGTGTGTGAAACCCTACATTAATATACAATTAATATGTATGAGGATATAGACTTACCTTGACTGTGATTTCAGACTGCCAAAGTATCCAAGAAAATCAAGCTTCGAGTTGTCCACTGCAAGAAAAAAGAAGAGTCCAGACATACTTTGTGGGCTGTTCATAACTGAAGCAACAAAGTGACATTAAGTATTTTGAACTTTCAGTTCAGTAAATGAATCTGTCCCAGAATAGGGTAGATGCAAAATCAATTAGATTCAATGGGAAATATATTAGATCTGACAGACCCTAAATTGGATATTAATATGTTTTGGAAAGGAGATATTATGAATTAAGAAAATGGTCAACACAGATAATTTCATGTCTTCAAAGAAAAATAGATGCAAAGCTGCAAAACTTATTTGGTTTGGCTTTTTTTGTTTATTTATTTTTGTTTGTTTTGGGTTGTTTTTTTTTTCGATTTGGTTCAGTTTGGTTTAATTTCGTTTTGATTTTTTGTCTTTGGGATTTTTTTAAGTTACTGATTCTCAGATCTGTCAAGCAGAATCAGTAGAAAGAATTATTATGTGAATCCTGTAAAAAAGGAAAAAAACACTGTTTTAAGAAGAGGGATAATCCAGAGTAAATGCTATGGAACCCAAAGAAGGTTCTATGTCAGTGAACCTGAAAACTTTAGTTCTAAAGCAGTCATTAACTGTGAGAAAAGCCAGATACAGAAGACTACCTGAATTAAAAGAGGAAAAAAAATTAAAAGCCGTAGAGTTTGCTTATTCAAACCATTATCTTCTTTCCCAGCTATCAGACTTTTGTTGTATTTTTTATTATTCCAGCTACACCAGCTTACTATGGTACGTCTCACTTTAGAGAGTAAAAAAATTACAGATATGTAGACATTCAGTTTTATGCGTCAGGCAAGGTAGGACTAGATTTCCAAGTTATTAATAAATATGAATAACGATCTTTATAAATGTGTCTATATTTAAATCAATAGAAATAATGGGAACTAAATTGATATAAATATATTATTTATGTATGTATTATTTCTTTAAAATTTTTTTCTTGGGGTTATTTGATTAAAAACACAAAAACCATGTGTCCTGGTTTTGGCTGGACAGATTGAGCTTGGGATAGAGTTAATTTTCTTTCTATTAGCTGGTACAAACAGTGTTGTTTTTTAGATTGAGGATGAAAATAATGTTGATTATACATTGATGTACTTTTTACTAGGTTGTGCTTATCCCAGGTCAAGGACTTTTCAATTTCCCATGCTCTGCCAGTGAGTAGGGGCAGAAGAACCCAAAGGGGACAGGACAGCTGAGTCAAACTGGCCAAAGGGATATTCAATGCCATAGAAGAGCATGTTCAATCCATAGACTGGTGGAGATGGCCAGAAGAGGCTGATCACTGTCAGAGAGAGGCTTGGCATTGTGGGTGGTGAGTAACTGTAGAGCGCACAATTGTTTTGTTTTGTTTCTTCCACTTGGGTTTTATTTGTCTTTATTTTTCTTTTCTCCATCTACATGCAACTTGTAGTAGTAGTAGTAGATGACTTCATGTCAGTTGTTAAACTATTCTTATCTCAACCCATGCATTTTACCTTTAACTTTTTCCTATTCTCCTCCCCATCCCACCAGGAGAGTTGGGGAATGGCAGAATAAATAAGTGGTGCATGGTGCTTAATTGCTGGTTGGGATAAAACCAGCACTACAAAAACTACACTAGAAATTTTAAGGATGAGTACTTGGAAATTTTGAATTAATCCAGATTTTTAAATTTTATTTTACAGTATAAATTTTACTTATTTAGATAATAACTGTCTAACTTAATACCATTGCATATAAAAATAAAACCCAGAAAAATATAATTGATGTAAGTATATTCTTAATACATTATTTCATAATAAAATTTCCTACATAGAAAGCTTTTCTGCCCCCACTCTACTCCTGATCTGCAAGAAAATGAAAATTTAAGGTAATTTGCCAATTGAAGTAATAAAAATCTAACAAATTATTGCATTATAATTGGTACTTATTTACTCATTGACACCCACTCTGGAAGAAAACAGAAAATGCTCTCTCATTTAATTTTTGTGTGAATTCAATTCTCACCATTAAAAGAGTATCCATTTAAGTAAGACACAAACTTGATCAAAGACCTCACTTTTCCCTTCCTTTGTTGCAATTTTTCTTAAGCTATAAAATCATGAAAGCAAGATCAATATTTCCCTTCTAATTTAGAGAGAACCTTCCAGCTTTTTATAAAAACAACAATTTATACGAAATGATCAAGGATTTTATAAAAACTATAAAGTATTGGTCAGCTTTCTATTGTCACTGATACTAGTATTATACTTTGAATTGCTTTTGCTGTACTGGAAGTGAAACTGGCATTTGGGTAACTGATAACTGTCATTTTAGTAGTATTTTAGATACTGAAAATATGAGATACATTTGGTATTTTTTTCTCAAATTTCCCATTTAGAACCTTAGTAGCCAAAGAAATCAAACAATATGAAATGCAGTAAATGTTGTAAGTCAGAGTAACAAATCAGACAGCAGAAAGTGTAATTGGCTTTAGACATTTCTGCATCTTGGACCCCTCACTCTGTAAAGCCTTCCATTACCTCCCTCCTGTTCCCAGGGGTTTGTCTGCCTGTCATCCAAGGCCTTAGCCCTGGTGTGGAACTGTCTGGTCACCTTGAGTGAGACTTCTGAGGAGATTGTGAAGCTGTGAAAATGAGTGATGAAAAGGTTTAGAAGGCTGTACCAAGTGAGAAAGGCTAAACTGTAGATAAAAATAGGAGTGTCCAGAAAGGATTGTTAGTTTCTGCAGGGTTCAAGGAGAATGCCAGAACAGAAAACTGTAAGACTGTGGGGAAACAAAGCAGTCTGGAACAGGAGTTGGTCATCTTCTTCACAACCTGACAAACGGTTAACCAGAAAAGACTCTGTGATCTGGGAGGGTTATATGAACACTTTGTCTAGTATTCTTAAAGTATTACACAATTACAAATTATTACATTTAATAATCTTTTTGTACATTTAAGCTCTCTACATTCTGCTTGCAAAGTCCTTTTGGAGGCCTAGAAATTGCTGAACACAATATCCTTGGTAACACAAAGCTTGGATATTATTCTGTGTTGAAAATAACATTTTATGGTGAGTTATGGGACCAATAAATCACAGTATGGGATCACACACTGCCCTGGCTCAATACCCTCTGACCAGGTTCTTTGAGACATTCCACACTTGGAGGGTACAAGGTTGGATATCACGGTTACTTATTTGAAGATAATTGATGTTACAGAGGATTTCCAGTTCAGAAGAGTGATACAAAATATGGTGAAAATACAGTGCAAATATATTTAACAAAATATGTCAATTGCAATACACACTTCAATTACAATCCCAATGTGATTCCTAGTACCAAACTTGCTCACTATCAAGACAGAGGATATTCCCAGTCACTAGAAGGAAATACAGAAGCTTAAGACATGTCAAGTTATCATATGACTTTAGGATGTCAATTCTAACGTTCCTTAATTTCACCTCTGAGACATAATCCAAGTCAAAGGCTGATTCATGAAACAAAGCTCAAAGAAACCGTAGATTTCCTAAGGTAAATAAAGTATCCATAAAGAAGGAATTTTTTTTTTCATGACTTCCCAATAAAGCAAGAAATTCTAAGAAAATAAAATCAGGTTTTGATATTCAGACAAATGATATTAATATTAATAATATTAATATTATTATATTAATAGACAAAAGTCTATTAATTCTCCATTGAATTGGGACATGTGATTCAATTTGATTGAATGTCTGCATGTAGAGGATTTGCAGCACATTGGTGTATCTTGTCTCTTCTACCTGCCTCTACTAAAGGGTTTGGATCTCCCATAGGCCATTTTCATATTTATAGTCCCATTCATACCTCTCCTGTACATTGTAGACAATCTAAAATGATAGCAGAATCTGTCAACAAAACTCACCATGTACTTTAGCTCATCTCCATTTTCTAAAGTGTTCCAGTACTGTCAAGGTCTCACTGTCTAATGATAAATAAAATTATGTTTTATGTAGTGTTTTTTAGAAGCAAACCATTACAAAGTGTATTGAAAAACAGGAAATTAATCCTGAGATAATTTGGCAGTGAAGAATTACATATGGCTAATCACTGACTTTCTTCATTTTTGTCTCAAAATATTAAAATTCACTGTAGTTATTAGTCAGCAGGAGTAAAGGTGGCAGGATATAATTCTTCATTTTGATGGTTATTGCTTACTTTTATAGTCATAATACCAAAAAGCTCTAAGATAGAGAGTATCTTCTTGTACTAATCACAGTGCAAAGATAAAACCAGAAATGTTTCTAGTGATTATCCAAATAGGAGTAAGCATTAACTGTTGGAACAGTAACATTCAAATTAAAGGATCAAATATGAATTCTTGGTCACTCCTGTTATTTAGCATATTTTTTTCTGTTATGCCTTTAATTTCATTTGGTGTAGTTAGTATTGTTTTTTATCTTTGGTGTTGTTTAAGAGGCTTGCATACATTACTGTATTGAATTTTATGTCTATTTATCCTTATACAAGTCACACTCATGTTTGAGATCTGTGTGTACAAATTTATTTATGCTTACCTGCAATATCATATAAAATGAAAAGGTAAAAAGTTCTTCATGGGCTGACTTAGTTTCTTTGTGAAAGTACACCTAAAAATAAATGATTGCTTTGAAAAATATCATAAAATGGAAGATTAAAAACATTACAATACATTCCTAAATACAGGGAAATACACTCATTCTGACCATTTTGTGTGTTTCAGACCCAGTAAAACCTAGTGGCATACAAATGCTAACCATTAACTTTTTCAGTGACTCACTTTCACTTCTGAACTTTTGAAAAGACAAA
Source organism: Brachypodius melanocephalos (assembly GCA_013398615.1). Lineage (NCBI taxonomy): Eukaryota > Metazoa > Chordata > Aves > Passeriformes > Pycnonotidae > Brachypodius > Brachypodius melanocephalos. The sequence goes on from VZSR01003803.1 coordinate 38,012,368, forward strand.
AAGCTTCATTTCAAAGACAAATTAAACTGTAATCATTTTTGACCCATCTTGAACAATCTCTCATAATTGTTCCAAGACTGATAATTTGGTCACAGAGGAAAAAACTCAAAATACATTTGAGCTGTAGGTATCAAAAATTATTTTATTAAAAACTGGTTCTCCTTCTATTGAATCAATTGTTCAGCCAAAGAGAAAAATGTTGTTATTTTCCTATTTTCTAAAATGCTCTCAGATTTTTAGCCCTTCCTCCACAGCTCTCTAACAAGATAATGCAAAAAACCTAAGTAATCCAAGGTAATGTGTACCTTTCTGATCACTCACTATTTATGTTATTTTTACTCTATATGAACTGCCATATAATTCCAGTTTCAGTCAAAAAAGAGAGTGCCTGTCATGATTCTTTTCTCAGAATAATTTGTGTTTCATGTCCTTACAAGTTCAATGAATGTTACTATAATTCTCACAGGAATTTGGCACACTAAGAGTACATAACTATGGTTAATCGTAACACAGGCAGTTGATTGATCCCACTCTTCATTGATGTCTGATCTGAGAGCAGATCATCTTCATTGATGTCTAAGCTCATTTTCTAACATTTTTTTTTACTGCTTATCCTGACCCAACTGTGTATTGAATGGTTTGAGCAGCAGTTTCATTTCATTATTTCAAATAATTCCTTCTGCATCTGAAAGAAAAACATTCTTAACTTCTTTTCCTCTTTCTTAGTTCACACTTTTTTCACCCTTCTTTCTTTTCCCCAGAACTTTAGACCTCTAAGACACCTTGCTGTGTTCACAACTGGTGCCGTAACAAAGAAGTGATTCACGCTACAAAGAGGTCTAGTTCTAGTTACTTGCAGAAGGGAAGATATGCGATCAGTTATGTTCTTCTTCACATTACTAAAATCTCTGTGTTTCATGATTTCTTCTTAAAAATTGCCTCCCAGTATAATTCTATCACTGCTAAATAAACACTGTTAAACGGTTTCCCATACTGTTCAAATTGGCAATAGGGCAATTTTTCCTTATTTTTTTATTCATCTCTTGTATTAATTTTGTGATTCCTTAAACACTTTCTGGTCTATAATTGTTTATTGAATGCATTCTAGTAAACCCACAACACATTCCTTGAGATAGTGTAATAGTAACAGCTCTTATTTTTAAATTTTATATATTTGCCTTCAAAAAACTTGTGGAGGGAGGAGCCATCCCTTTCAATAGGATGTTAAACTTGTAAAGAACCCCCGTGTAGTCGATTTTTGCCCTCTTCCACCAGAGAATAATCATATATTCAGCTGGGAGCAAATACACAAGTGGTCCATGCTCATAGACTCTCTCAAAGAGTTGTTTAGGATTTCTGCTTTTCAAGTGGTAGTCCTTTAACAGATATTTTAGATGTGCTTTGAAAACAGAATTACTCTGCTCAAGTTAGATTATTTTGATGGTGAAATAAAGATATTAAGAAAGGCATTGCAGTAATTAGCTTTGGGTGCATGATGTCTAGGTTTAAGTCTAAAACACAAAAGGTATATACATATATATATCTACTTGTACATATTATAAATATCTGTTAGAAAATTCAGAAGTAGTTCTATTCCAGGTGAATCCTTTTCTTTTATTGGGTTTTTCTACTTTGATGTAACATTAGGAAACATGCTAATAATCTAGTAGTGAGAATAAGAGGAATAAGAATTATATATTTTATTTTGTGAAGTAAGCAAATGCCATGTGACCAATGTGTAGAACTAATCACATATGAAAATCAATAATCACATTTCCATGCCCAACCTACAGTCTTGATAAAGTAAAAGTAACTACATTTAACTATGTGTTAAAAACACATGTATTGGACTACTTATAGGGTTTTGTTTATTTGTTTCTTTGTTTTTATACTAAATTGAAAAGGCAAATTGTACAATTTTACATACTTCGCCATTGCAAAGAGCCCATTTGGAAAAAAAAAAAGTTACAATAGGCACATCCAATCTCCTTGAGGCTTTTAAAATGAAGAAAGTTTAAATATTTCCTTCCTTATCTGTCCTAGTTTGAATTTAATGATCCATCTCTATTTTTATATGCTGAATGATCTATGATTTTGTAGTACAACAACATCAACATCAATAGCAATGCCTGTTCCTAACGCTTCAAGGATACTGGCACATTAAATGGTTATGTAATCTTTAAAAATGGAAAGAATCTATCATAATAAGTTGTGTGAAACAGAACTGTCTTCTGGATTTACTTTATAAAGACAGACTTTGAATTTAATTTTCTCCTTTTCTGAACATTTCTTTTAAGATAAGCCTAACTCCAAATGTTAAGATATCAGACAATACAAATGGAAAGCATTTTAAGATTTTCACACAAAAGGCAGCACTGTGTAAGAGAAGTCAAATTCCTATTTAGAATTTTTTGAGAAAAGAGAATCCTTAACACCACATGATTTTGAAAATTCTTTAGTAACTTTTTAATATTCTGATAATTTGGAGAAATAGTTATTTCCTGTGAAGTCCTATCACAAAGTTAATGCTGTCCCTGCATGCCCAATTCAGATGTTTCACTCTATGAAAATCCATTCCTTTCTGAAAGTGCATAAATAAAAGAAAATCTGCAAATCAAAAATCAGAAGCAACAAACCCTCTATATCTTTATAATATTGATAATAATGCCCTCAATGATTAAGGGAAAATAATTTTGACAGATTGTTCTGCTTCTTAAAATTGATCCTGCCTAGTTAATGTCACAGTGCTTATTTTGTAAAGTCTCCTTGACAGTTCACCCTAAGTTCCTTAGCAAGCATCAAGCTTTTGTATGGAAAGTTTTAGAAAATTCATTGGAATATAAATGGATAGAAACTAGTCTTAGAAAAATTAAAAAGTGGCAGTGCTGTGCAGCTTTTAAGTCAAAGCATGTAACCCCCTTTTAAATCACTCTCTATCATTAAAATCAATTACTTTGCACTTTCATCAAACTGCTATAACAGTTTGATGTACCAGAAGAATAATTTCCTCTCCATGTAGAATATACCCTCCACTTCATCTTCTTCTTGCAACTTGTCACTTCCTTGGCAGCATTGGTTTTCATCCCACTCTTCTTTGCCAGTGGATTGATTATATTTATGCACTAGGCGACTGATTATTTCCTTCAGGTCAGAAAGTGATCATCAGCTCCAGTGTGTTCAAATTAACTCCTTGCTTGTGCTACTTTTCAGGTAAATCCTTGTTTGTTTGGTTTTTTTTTGCACAATATCCATACTCATTGGAAATATCAGGCTATTGAAAGTATAGATTAATATGTAAATAATTATGTATTTTTATGTATAATGTTTTCTTTGATTTTTTTTGCATGATTTTACTGCTTGAAATTCTTATATAAGTGCATTTCTTGCAATCTTGCCTTAACACTACTTAGATTCTTCTAAAGGGATCTTGAGCACCAAGAGGAGCCTGGGTAACAAACAAAAAGAAGTGTTGGTTAGTAGGCAGTGTATGCATCCCAGACTCAGTTCAAGCTTTAAAGGAGTGACATACTTCAGAGGATTTTCTTTTCCTTGAAAATTATTTGAGTTGTACCAGAGGATTCTCTGGAGAGCTTACACTTAACTCAACTGTTACAGAACTCAATTATAATGCATTAACGAGGAAAGTCAGCAGAGTTATTTAGACAAAACAACAGATAAGAAATCTGAAAATGTTCATAGTCTAAAACTGGTTCTTCATTTTTATGATAGAAAAAAAATAAAACCAGCTTTCCTTATATTCCAGAAATAAAACCTCAAAAAACCAAAGTCATGGCTTGTCGGAGCATTTCCTTCCAAACAATATTAATCAAATGCACTGTAATTCCCATCTTGATGCCAGTGGGATTTCCAGTGAAATTTGTTGCTTTACAATCTATCTGGCGATTTACTGCTATAGAGATATATTTAGTTGGTCAATTCTGGAAGACATTTAAACATGGGGGGGGTGGGGTTCATATGTTTGTGTGTGTGTGTGTAGAACATGGAGAAAAAAATATGCTGCCACTGCATTCTCTAGGACATTAAGTCTAGTACAGTTTATAGTCAGAAAGGGAAATATAGACAAGTCTCCCACAATAAGTTAAAATATCTTGTCAAATTAGTTTGACAAGTTTCTTCCAAGAAATTCAATTGATTAAATGAAAAGACTTTGAAATGTTGCAAAAAATTCTTTAACCAGCAATGAAAATAATTTTTTTCTGGATCAAAAAAATTTATCAATGGAGCATGGCTTATTTTGAAACCTTCAGTAGAGATTTTTAATTTGATCTTCTATTACTCCAAAGTAAGTCATTTGACTAATATATTTAAGCATTTTGGCTTGCCTCTCCTTTTTGTACCAATCCCAAGTTTTTTATTAATTAGTTATAGAACAGCAGCAGGATTAGTCTGGCTTTATTTTGTTTGTTTTCCTGTGGATTCTAATTACATCTTCTTTGTAATGAGTTTTATTTCACACTATGAAAAAACAAACAAAAGTAGAAAGAACAATTTTTTTCAGTACGAAATGTATGTCTGTGCACTGTAAGAAAACACCCTGCTAAGAGAATGGTAGCTATGCCTTTCCATTAGTGACTTTAAGAAATGAATAGGTATATAAACCAAATCACAAAGATCAAGAAATCCCACACTACAGGAGTTTCATGATAAATCTAGAGGCCAAAATGACAGCCACAAAGTTATAAAAGATTAAGACAAAACTATTTTCAATACATCTTTGACAGATTGTCCTGTAACTGAGTGATTTCGTCATAACACACATCTTTCTGAGGAGACATTTGCAGTTGCAGGTGTTTTGAGATTTTTCCACAGGGAATCGCAGTTTACAGTTTTGTTTGTTATCAACAACACTGAGTTGTCAAGGGATGTATGCTTCTGTGCCTTATTTTTCTGCTAAACTGCATGACTTTCAGCAAAAAACTGGAAACAAGAAAGTGGCTTTGGCCATTAGCTCCTGAGAAACAGACAGCTGTCAAAAGGCTTTACTTCCTGCAGAGCAAGATGATTTCAGTGAAGAAAACCATGGTAATCCTCACTAGCAAGAATGTATTTTAAGCTCTTTTTTACTTCATGTGGCATTATCCAGTCACAGAAAGCAGCAGAAGTTAGGAGAATCACAACCTGTTGCCTCTTCTATTTTTTATAGCTGTGAGGACACTATAACAAAACAGACAAGAAAAAGAAATCTGTTTCAATTCCAACTAGGTCAAAACTGGCTCAGAAACACATTTTATCCATGATGGCTGACAAGACCCATCTTTAACAGTGCACAGTAACAATTATTAGACATTATAAATTTTGATTAAATTATTCATAATATATGCTACTATGTTCTTAGTATATCACAAGTTATGCTGCCAGGTATAGAGTAGCCGGAATGTGTGAGAGGTTATTCGTGTTGCTGGAGTTTTTTCTTTTCGATGACACTGTGAGAAGCTCACTAGAGATGATTTCGCTGCTTGTTTTTTTTTATCAAACAGTGCTTGGCTAACCAGACATCTGATTTACCAGAATGCATACTCTAAAGCATGCC
>VZSR01003803.1:38020491-38052503 GCA_013398615.1 Brachypodius melanocephalos
TTTGAGTGCTTTGTTTGTGCATTTGTTTGGCATTCAGTGACCACATTCATCCCTTGGACAGCCACTCTGGGTTATTACTTGAGCAGAGTTATAGGAGATAAAGCTCACAATATTTAAAATTTGCAACAATATTCACAATATTTACCTAATAAAAATAATAAAAAGAACACCTTCTCAAGACAATAGTCACTAATATGAATGATGTATTGTTGAAGGAAAATGTGTTAAATTTCTGTTTTATTTTTGGCACATTGAGGTCCCTAAACTTTAATGAAATATTTACAATAAATAGTAGAAATAAACTTCTAGGTTTCATGAACGCTTCAGGTGACTGACTTTTCCACATGTTTAAGTGGGATGCAAGTTTTCTGTGAGATTATAAAAATATAAACATGAATAGAAATCTATGTAAGCACAAACCTCTACAGACTACTATTTACTGTTCCTTGTAGATGACAATAATTGAACTTTTAGTTGCTAAAGTCACATCCAAAGGTCCAGAAGTGTCTCCTACAAGAAGATTTACTTCTGGTGTTCAAGTTCAGGTTGGATGTGGCCTTGAGCAACCCCTTCTTATTGGATGGCATCTCTGCCCAGGTTAAGGGATTTGGAACTAGATAATGTTTAAGGTCCCTTTCAATCCAAGCCTTTCTATGATTCTGTGATCCTTTAGTTTGAGTATTGTATAAAATATTCTTTGTATGTTTTAAAATATGTCAGGTCAAGTTATTCCAATTTGTCAGAAACTAGCCTCTGGCACACGGAGATGATATTCCTGGCAAGAGTGTCTTTAATTGGGTAGCAGCAAGATGACATTGCATAAAGTTGTGGCAGTGGTAGAGAGTATTGAGCTTCACATGTGAGAAATATCCGTTGTTTCTTTCTGTGTATATCTGTATGTATGGCAATTTTGCTAGCTACACTGAAATAATCTCAACAATAACAATAAAATAAAGAGAAAGCAAAATAAGTAAAAAAACACAATGTTTTTCACCTATACAATTCTTCTCTGTGTAATGACTTTCCCAACATGCTTTGGGAGAGAAACCAGCAGTTGTCAGACAGATAATACAAGACCATGAAACAAAGCTTAGACTTGCAGGGTGATTGACAAATAAGCCAGAGGCATTTGTAACCTATTTAGGAATAAAAAAGTACCTTAACACAGGATCCTGCTCGGTTTTATCAGACTGCTCAGAGCCCTAACTCAGTCTGTGAATGGCAGGAAGATGCCATCAGACAAGAACATCATTGTCATGTCACCCACATCTGATGGGAGAATTTTTATACTGAATTGGGACTCTCTGCAGGGAGAGATAGCTGGGATAGCTGCCTGTGGATAGCTGGTTGTTTTTTTTTTTTGTTTATTTGATCTTGCCAGAAATCTAGGTTTGCCATTCAATGACTACTCTAAAATTTGAAGATATTCTATGATTATATCAGTAATCTGTGCACGAGGCAGTAGCATGGGGGCATTCACAGAAATTTGATATTCCTGTCCATCCTCCTTTCTTCCTGACAAAGGTTTTGTGGAACATAACATTAGTTCATTGATACAGGCTCATAGCTCTGCAGTTCTATCTATTTCTCAGTCACCTTTATGGGAAGACAACTGGATTACACACATAATTTCCTCATCCTTCTTTCTCTTTCCTGTGAAAGAAGCCAAAATAGGTATTTACAGGCCTCACTATCTTCCAATAAATAGGAGAGCTCAATAATGATTTTTTAAAAAGTAAAAGAAAATAAATTCTTTTTTAAAACCTCTCTATCTGCTCTAGAAGTTGTCTATTATTCCTGTTCTCCTTAGCTGCAACAAAAAAGCTCAGTTTAAGCAGAATTATAATTGATCATAATTTCAGGTTCTTTGTACAGAATAAAGCAAAGAGGGTATTTTGAGTTTTTGCTCCTGGTGTGCATAACAGCTCTTCCTTAAGCATAGGCTTATTTTTTAACTTCCAGCTGCTAGAAACATTGCTGCAATTTCTATTGATGTTTCCTTTGAGTAAAAAAAGTCAGTAATTTAGCCAAAGGCGACAGGCTGATTAGATTTGTTGCACACTGATCAATCAAAGTGCTATCTTGATCTCACTGGCCTCCAGACACTAGTTTAGAAAGACCAGCCTTAGGAAAAATATTTTGCTTTTCTTTTTCTTTCTTTTCTAAATAAACTCAGCAACTTAGAAAAAATGAAAACCTTTTGCTTAACTCTATGTTTAGTATCACATGAGAATATTGATTAAACACACACAAGTAAACAGAAGAAGAAATACAGACAAATATAAATAAAGCAATGCTTCAACCTAGAAAGATTTCTGTACTAGAAATGTAACTGAATATGAAGAAGACAGAAAAGAAATTTAGCAGGAAGACACAAATATGAGAATAAGCAGAAAATGAAAGACAAGAAGAATCATGGGGAGTAAAATTAATATCTGAAAGAAAATTGGTAATAAAAGTATAGTGTTATGTAATTTCCTTTTCTTAAAGCGTGTTCTTTAAAGAGAAACTCTGATACAAGTACAATGTGGGAACAAAGAATAGTGTAGCATAATTGATAAATATCTCCTATTCATAACAAAAAATTGATTAAAGAACTGGTGAGCTGACAAAAGAAGAATAGCTAGAATACAAAGTACATTCATGTCAAAACACCAATTAAAGATCCAAATAAAACATAGTTCAACAGTGTGTTAACTGGTGAGTTCAGAGGGCTAAGTAATAATTAAAAACCCAAACTAATGCACAAATAAAACCCCCAAACCAACAAAAAACCATCCAAACCACACAACTAAAAGGTTTTAAATAAACAAGTAGTTAGATATCACGGTGCAATTATGTTCAAGTAAATCGTATGTCTGGTTACTAATGCAAGAATTGCTTTTTTGGGAGGGCCACAACTTGGTGTGACACAGGCTTATTAATAATGTGAGAAGATGCATAGATATGTGTCTATAGATGTAGATTTAGATATAAACAGATATAGATTAGATATAGAAAAAAATTAAATTTATCTTAAGAAACCTCAAATGGCAGGGTGGCTGCAAGCACTACTTTTTGGAATGGAATTTCTGTAGCATAAGATTAAGATTATCAAGACAGAATGGCATAGAAATTATGATTTTGCTAATCTCTACTACAACTTTCAGAGGAAAGAATATTTCCCTGATGTCATCCTATTCGAAAAAAATAAACAAAGCAAGCTACGATTAGCAATTTTCACTTCATTATAAAAAATAAGAGCTAAAAGAAGGTGGGTTTTTTTCAGATGATTGTAGAATGTTAAGGGGAAAGTTAAAATACTTGAGAAAGAAAAAGATTAACAGAAGAGCTGGAAACTATCTCAGCCTTGAAAGAATATGATGTTTTGGATTTTCAAATATGCCATAAAATGAAAGTCAAACTAAGAAAAGGCAATGTACAGGAAAGCAAATTAAGCAAATAAATTTATTCTAGCCTATTATTAATATTTATTATTGTTATTTAAATTTCAATATATCTCAAAAAAATTGAAAGCCTGAAATTATACGTATCAAATCTCCCTCTGATGACAACTGGTATATCTGATCAAGGTATATATGATTACAGCCTTCACTGTGACCAAAATAAATTCAATTATTTAGAGTGAGCTGTGCATACAAATAACCAAGCTCCTAACATCATTATTCCAGCACTCAAATTTTGGTAAGAAATGTCTTACAAAATGTATTTTCAATGATGGAAGACATGCATATATCTTTAACTCTGCAGTTTTAAAAGCACATCAATGAAATTGGGATTGCCACCTACTGATCTTTAATTTTAATGAGCGAATATCCATAACATCAGACATCATCAGATTTCTTCACATTCAAAGAGACTGAGCAGGACAAGCACAGAATGAAATTTAGATCCTGAAAGTAGACTTAAGCTTTGCAGTTCTTAATTGAAAATAAGTTTTCAGCCTACTGAAATCTCGCTTTGAGTGCCCAGACACCCTGCTAAGTTTGCAGGCAGTATCTTTTTTCTTCTGAACTGAAACCACAGTAGAGAGACTGTCTAGGAAAACAGTGGGGATTCACAGTATTTCTGTGGGGAAGCTGGACATTATCCTCCATTTGGGGTTTATATGCAGAACCTCTTTTAGATTTCACTGTGTGAACCAGGTATATTTTTTTTTTTCTTGTAAGTACAGCAGTTAGTGCACTTTACCAAAGTTGTATACCTTAAAAAGATAAAGATAAAAAACTCAAAAGGAAATATAATGAAGGGAAATGATACACTGGAAGTAATCAAAACTTTGTCATTAAATACAACATCAGAAAGCTGAGAAGAAACCTCAGAAGAAAGAATAAATATGCTGCTCCTGGATATGAAGAGGAATCTGATAGATACTTGGTTAACATAATCAGGTTATTGTAGAGATTTGCAGTAATTGAAAACTCTATGCCACATCCATTAGAAAGAAGTGGCGCTTCAGGAGATACGTCTTCTTAGCAGCAACAGCCTATGAAAGTGATCATTTAGAGCACAGTTTGCTTGAGTAATGCTTGGATAATAGGCATTTATGATCTCTATTGTGATGTTTTTGAATAAAAATGGAATAGTACCTTGAATATAAAGAAAAAAAAATCTGTTGGTCTTTTTTATGTTAAGAAATTAATTTGACATCAGAGCAGTATTAGCAAAGTCTAGAAAAAATGTATGGCTTTGTGCATACTTAGGAGTACACTGAATTTATAATGTTTCTTTGACATGTTTTTTGCAATATTATTGGGCATCTAGATTTAGCTAGAGGACATAAGTGATTTTCCACTACTTCTTTGTTAATAAATCCTCTTTTAGTGCTTTGGTTTGGAGAAAGTTAAGAATCTTCACAGAAGATGGTACAGGGCTATTATTTGAATTTTCTTCCTGAAAATCACGTTGATAGCAGATATTTTAGCTATTGCTGAGCAGGGCTTACACAGCAACAAGGTGTTTTCTGCTTCTCACATCACCCCCATTCAACTGTGGTGAAAAGTGAATGAACAACTATATGAGTTTTAGTTGCTGGCTGGGATTAAACAGTCCCAGGCCGAGTTTGGGCATCACTGCTGTTCCTGTGCTGCTGTACTAACCAGGCTGGAACTCCAGTAAAAACTTGAGGGAATGTGGCTGTAGGCAAGGCATTATGGCCAATGGAAGAGGCCACACTGGAAGAGGTGCACCTCAGAGCTTCTGTGGCTGTGGATAGTTTTATATTTCAGGAAGTATTCTGCTCAGGAGACTGTGGTTCATAGATACTGCCCCAGACTTGGCACCAAAAAAGAAGTGTCATGGTTTAACCCCAGCCAGACGCTAAGCACCACACAGCTCTCAAACCATTTAAGCAGCTACCTCCCTCTTCCAGCTAAAAAGTGATTGGTAAGAGCCAGTTAGTAACAACTGTTGTTTGGCTCTGTCTGATCTCACTGTCAAAGATTGCTGTATTAAACTGGATGTTTTTATGTGACAGTTTAAGAATGAGCACCCTTTAATCTGTCTACTGAAGTTTCATTACTGTGGAGTTTGGGAGTCATAGGTCTAGTGGGCAGCAGTCAAAGATTACTGACCCAGCCAATAACCAAGAGACCGTATCTGAAATGCTTCTTTCTAGCAGAGGAACTTGAGAGATCAGGTAATTCATGGAAAACATTAATAAGAGTGACACTTTAATATTTTAAACCCCATATCCGCTTAAATCACATGTTTAGGCTGGAAGAAATGGTCCTTGGGCAATATCATCCATATTTAAAGAAATCTAAATTCAGGTGGTAATATTTGAACTATAATACAATGAAGATCAGTGCACTCATGAATAACAGAACCTGGCCCAGAACTAATCTGGTGTCCAGAAACCTTTTTGCACTTACATTATCCTAGACTTACTGTACCTAGTGCATTATATATGTATGCTAATACATCCTATTCTACGGTTCATGGGTTTTTATGATTATATATAGATTTTTGGGTAAAATTTTATACTTTTAGTTAGCTGTGATTAGGTGGCCTGCTCTTTGCTCCTCTCCTCCTCTGCCTTTGTTCCTGGACCATAATTTCCACTAAAAAAAAAATCCATAACAAACCTGGGGTTTAGCATTAATGGTGCTCGGGCTCTCTGCTCATGCTTGCAGAGATTCTCAGCCCTTGCTCCACTTGATAGTTCGTGGGGTTCAACCTCTTGGCTGCCGCGTGGTCAGGGACTTGGCAATAAGAGAGGCCTCTGCTGTAGTTTAGGAAGATCTTTATTCCATCCAGGTGGGAGGCAGGAAGCAGAAGGGCTGACCGGATCTTGATCCAGCCTTTAAGTAAGTTCAGGTGTAACCCGAAGCAGGGTGTCCTTTACCAATGGGAAGGGGAGGAGGGAGTGTCCTGGAGACAGCACACAATGGGGAGAGGGTGTCGCCTAGGCACCTGGTCAAATGGCAGAGGATACCCTTTGAGTTGACCAGGGTGATTGACAAGACAGGGTGTTACCATCAGGGGTTGTGTAGGGGGCGGGGTGTCAGGGGAAGGAGGGATGATTCATTACAATAGTATACATTTTTGATTATAAACCACAACATTTAGCAATTCAAACACTGACCCATGCAGGAACACAGGGAAAATAGTGCATGAACAGTCATCAGTTGTTGATGTCTGGAAAGTGGGGTTTTTTTGGTCTTCAATAGTCAAAACAGAGAAACTGCTTATCCATTACTACCCATCTTAAAGAAAGAGAAATCAACTTACTTGAAAACTTATTCCAGCAAACCTCACGTTAGAGATCAGCTGAGAGACACACTCTAATTCATCCGTGTGAAAAGGTCCCAGGGTATTCTTCCTCACAACTCAGCCACCCTGACTCCAATTCCAGCAGGCTTCCCTTGCAGCCTGACTGACCCCACAGCAGACCCCTCACAGTAGCAATTCTCACTCCAATTTGGTCCATCTTCCTTCTAGATCATTCATTCCTTGACCACCCAACCCATCCTTTTATCACACCCATCCTTATTGGGTATAGCTATAGTGACCAATTAAGGGCAAGGCTGGTTTTGGTAATTAGCACAGCTGTGACTCATCAGGAGTGAGGCTGCCTGCAACCCGTTCTCATACAAAGACCAAGTGTTTAATTGGTAATGACCAGAAATATCAGAGTAGAAAAAAGATAACCCATCTTCCTTTAAAGGAACTGAAACAACACAACAGAAGTATTGTCAGCAGACCTTTAAGCAATCTGGAAAACAACCTACAATAATATGTTCTTTCAGAACTGATGATACCAGTGAGCAAAACAAATCATCACAACAGCAATTTGTCACCAAGCGTTCCAAAACTTGACATGAAAAAGCCTGTCTTGAAGCCTTTCAGCATAATAAACTTCTTGGGGAATACTCCCAGAGAGGTTCCTACAAGCAAAAAGAAAATTTTGCTTCCAGCAAATTAGTGTCATCCTAGTACATTTATGAACACTTCAAAAGACAGATTTACAAATTAGGTAAGCACTGACTTTGAGATGCCCCAATAAATGTGGAAGAGCAAAGAGCAAGAGGTAGCAAGGGAGTTTCTTGACCTTCAGTTTTTTTTTATTTTTCAGCTGTTACAAGAGAAAAAATAAACTAAATCAGAAAAACTCAGCAATCCTCTTACATCTGAAGAAATCCAACAACAGTATTCAAACTAATTAAAATTTAAAAAATAATCAAGGTGAGAAGACTTGGTGTATGAGTTGGAAATATGTATGAGTGATACTGTTACCTATGACAAGTGGCATAAAGTATACATTCTGTAATATAGATTGGACACATCATATACTGTGAGGTATACAAAATGCACCCCCTAGCTTTTTCCACATCTTGTTATAATTTCTATAGTCATGTAGCAGAGCAAAGAATATAGAATTCGAAGGAAGACCTTGGATCATGCCCAGACTTTCTGTCACCTTGATATCACATGATTATTATTTAGCTGTATTTAAAAATAGGATCCTTTTGCCTCCACTAATTTTTCAAAGTTGTTCAAGAAATTGAGTTCTATATCAGTCCTTTATTCTCACCTAAATTTCATTTATGGGCTATTCATGCTCATTTCCTTCCAAGGCAATATTTTTTTAAAGCTAAAATAGCTCATCTCCCCATAAAGCAGTTACCTCTTTTCTCCTCCTTTTCCTTTGGGCAATGCATTTAATACAAATCCATGTTTTCTACACTAATATTTCATTGAATTTGCCTTTATAAAAGGCAGGTCTCTATTTTGAAACCTTGCCTAGAGAGCATGAATTACCCTCTTCTGCCTTTTTTTACATTGTGCAGAGGAATGGTGGCTATTTTACTATCATTCTGTATTGACAGGAATTTTATACTTAATTGCCACACCTCAATTCTTAAAATATTCTAAAATAAGTATCTTCTTCCTCTAAGGAGAATGAGTTAATTTCTCGAAATATTGATGGATAATGAGATTCCTCAAAAAAATAGTGACATAGACTCCTGGAATATATATAATATGTGAAACAAGGACATAGCCCTATCAATGGATGACAGGGCAGACAATTTTTTAGCTAAAATCAGGATCATAATATCTGCTTACTTAGTTATAAGTCCATATATTTAAATAAGATTTGACCTGTTATAGCTGAAAGAGCAAAGCTTGAAATCTTTATGAGAACAAGCTCTGCACACAAGTCTGTATTCAGCAGTCAGCACTCCATTTGCACTAAACAGAAATAGTTGATAGACTGTCCAGACATGAAGGAAAATGCTGCCTGTCTGGGACATAATCCTAATTCATTTGAAATTGCTTTGATGTGAAATCAGCTTCCATACTGGATGGCAAATTCCAGATAAGAGGCTGATGCTCAATGTGAACAGCATTCATTCAGGTATATTAATTGCATATCCTACAGTGTCTCATCAACGTAAGACTTTAATTATTCTCAGGCAAATTCCTTAGCTAAATAATATAATGAATAGTTACAGTGTATTAACCACTATTGATCATGAAGGAGTGGGATAAAGTGCATTGTGGATAATAGTGTCTTTTTCAGGTAAGAGTCAATCAATTTCCTCTCCTAACATCACGTTTTGAGGTAGAAGAAAAAATGAAAATATCTTGGACAATAACATCAATTAAAATTATTTATTAAAGGATTAAAATTAAATAAATAAATAAATTTAGTGCTACATTATCATAAGTTCCAATTAAATTTTCTTACATTCCTGTCAGAAATGTTCAAATTAACATATAATCCTGATTAATTTGCAATTTGTGCAAGTTTACCTAATCAATTCTTTATCACTGGATTTTTTTTTTCCTGACTTCAGTTTAAAGTACATCAATCCCCTTTTCTCTATTCTACAATAAATGTATTATAAATTTAAGTAAATTAGAGTCTGTATGAGACAGCAAATGCCTGGTGAGAGAACAAAAATACACTGTTTTCAAGGACTGACTAGGCTGTGATGACTGGACTAGGACTGATTGACTAGTAATGAGTTTGTTTACATAATGGGCTAATTAACCTAGTTACTTACAGAAACAAAAGATGTTTTTAGTATTAGGCATTATAGTTGCATATAGATTAGCATTTCAATAAAGATTTTGTCTTTATCACATTTCAAAAGACTGTGTTTTGCAGTGCAACTCATGACTTAAGGAGTGTTACAAATACAGCTATATTAATAAAATAGCTGCATGTTCACTAGCTCTTGTTATGAGAAGTTATTCTTTCTTATACCAGGAAAATTATTTCATTAAGTTTAAAGCTTTCAGAAATGCCTCATTAAATATTTTATGATCCAACTACATCTGCAAAACTTGTTTAGTTGTATTTGGAAAATTAAGTTCTTAAAGTTACAACATGATTTTCAGACACTCATACTTTCGTGGCTGAAGCATCATAAAGGGCAGAAATATGAATTAAGGTTTCTCCATTACTTAAAAACAAAAATAAGATCTGATGATCTAGTGGAGTATTTTTTAAAATTGCATTAAAAAACCTTCATATTGATACTTCCCTTTTTTTAGTGTTTATTTTGATTAGCTAATTGAGTAAAGAACACATATGGTTTCCTCAGTGACCTCCTTAAATATCTAAAACACATAGTAATTTGCTTTTCTTCTTTCTTAACATTTCTTGATTGAAATTAAATATCTTATATTCATCATTGCATCTTCCAGAGAAATCAATGATTTTTTTTCTATGTTCATTGTTGAGTAGCTTTTTCCTTTTTTTTTTAAGTAAAAAAGTATTTAAAGTATTAAAATTACTTTGTTGCATTTTTCTATTTTTTTCTCTTTTTTTCTAGTTTCTTTCTTTTTTTCAGAAGGAAAAGGAAAGGAAAAAACCATGTACATGATCAAAAGAACTTGAAAGCTGAATCTTTTCAGCATTTGTGGTTTGATCTTATAAGTTGTACCAGATTTGTCTTTTGCCTTACCCCTGTGAGTAATCTCATTGAACTCTGGGACTTTTCTCATGATAAAGCACTTGCAGAACTGGCCCTGAGATAGAGCAGGAAATTAAAGATTCATAGAATTGTTCATAGTGGAAGTCATAATGTACTTTCATCATATCTTTGTGGTAAGTCACTTTGCTGACTGTGGTCTTGGCATTGTAACTTTTATTATGCACTTTTTTTTCCCTTTTCTCTATGGTTGAGATCAGTTATCTGATTTTACGTGGGAGTAAAAAACATTTTCTTACAAATTTGAAGTTAAAGAAAGATAATATCTAACAAAAACTTTTATATGCTTTTGGAAACTTATCTTCCCTCACAGGCCCATAGAAAGAGTCACTATCTAGACTTGAGTAACTCACAAGTCCAGCATTTGATATGAAAAATTTCTCTACTGTGTAGTTATACAAAAATCTTATCTATTGTCACTTCACAGGGTAGTAGCAATTTTTTGTTGCTCTTGTTGTAGAGAAGAAGCTCACAAATCTGTTTAATACAACTTCCTCAGTCTCATCAAGCAGCATGGGAGCCCTGTTAGTCTTGGAAACCTGACAGCCTAGATGAGTATTCCTGCTGTTTTATGATTGGCATGTACTCTCATTTGGCATCAATCAAAGATTTGAGTGTTGCCTGAACTCCTTTCAGAAATGGTACTGCATCTTTCAAACAGTTTTAAACTATGTTTCTCTGTCCTACACAACTAGAGTTTAACTGACATCTAATTTAACATAAAAGGAAAAATATTTCATTAACTCCTACTCAAAACCCTTCAGTTTGAGTTCCTTAATTTCCTAGTCTGACAGTAGATAGACTCTTTTTAAGGGAGGCATTTGCAAGGAACAGGTTATCTGTATTAACTGTCAATTATGTAGATGAGATTCCATTGAGTAAAATCCTGTTTAATTCAATTCTCTGATAAAAAAAACTTGCAAAGTTTTGACATTTTTACATATCTTTAGAGCAGTGGGTTTCTCTGTAGTAGAGTGCATTCTAAAATTACCAGTGACTTTAAAAGCAATGGAGAAGTTTTAAGTTGAGACTCACAATGGCATTCCCCTGCTAAAGGACTCGAACACATAACTGCTATTATTCTGAAAGGGGAAAAAAATCCATCTAAGGGTAATATGTGGACAATAGATACTTGGGTTTACAAAGTTTCTTAACAAGGTTGTCACAAAGAGCTTTTAAGGAAATTAAGACAGCATGGGATAAAAGGACAAGTACTTGGATGGGTAAATAGTTATAAGACAGGTAACATGACAGGACTGAATTATTAGCTTTTGCAATGGAGCATTACCTCTGACAGAATTCTGTGTGGTCTATGCAATGACTTGGCTGTTTAAGGTATTGACAAGAGATGTGAAAAAATAAATCAAAAACACACTTGTGGAAGAGCTGTAGAAGGACATTATAAGACTGAGTGACCAGGAGAAAAAATTGCCAAAGGAATTCTGTATAAATAAAAGTATATACCTGCTAAAAAACAGTCTAAATTTCATAAATAAAATGATGGACACTGATCTGGTGGCTACCACATAGGAACAGCAAAATGGGATTATGACAGTTTATGAAAATGTCTCCTTTTAGAAGAAGTTGAAAAACAAACAAACAACCAAAAATTATGAGCAAAAGAATAGAACCAAATTCTAAAAAAATGAAATAAAAACAGTATTCTCCCGAAAAAAACATGCTTTGTCCACCTTACAGTGGTTTGTTGGATTGAGCTTTGAGTTTAGTTTTGCTTTGGTTTTTGTGTTTGTTTTGGTGAGGTTGTCCTGTTGCAAAGTGATAAGATACATTCCATATGATTAATAACTGAGCAAGCTGAAGGTCTTCAGTTTTTAAAAAAAATATGTTGAAATGGATATCATAGACATCTGTCACATAAGGAGTGATATGAACAGAATGGACAGTGGTCAATTCTTCACCATTACACACCCAAAAAATAAGGACCTCTAATTTAAAGAGAAGGAGAATAATTTGGAGTAAACAGAAGGAGATACCTACTTAGAAACAGCTGAGGAAATGCCTTGGGGTCATCCAGTCACAAAATTGGATGCAAAATTTTGCCCAGTTTGAAGAGAGGAAAACATAAAAGCATTTTTAGGAAAAAATAGTTCAGAGCAATTGAATAGACCTCATATATTAGAAATTCCCAGAGCTAAAGACATGAAAACCCCCAAGAAGCACTTACAAACAATGTGTTTACTTCTTGTCGTAGTAATTTCTAGAGAAAAGAATCTTGACTCAGCTGACCCTTTGTCTTGAAGCAATAAACTATTCTTCCTATTTTGCAGATAATATGAAAAGTTTTAAAACATGGCAGCTCTGGTTACAGTGCAGCTCCAAAGTCAATCTCTATAAACACCTAAATATGTACTGCCAGACATGCCAAGACCTGCCTCTAGGATAACAGTGACAGAGGTAGGAAATGGTTTACTGAGTGGACTGCGAAACTTAATTGTCTTCAAGAAAGGACTTGAGGAAATATTATTAGCAAGGTTTTTTGACATGAGTATGAGAAAAATAGAAATCTTTATTTACTTTTACTGAAATTTTTCCCCTTTACATGTAGACTCAAACACCCACTGGGTTAAGGGAAGGACAACATGTTAAAAAAAAAATATATATAGTTTTAATAATAGAGAGAGAGGGCCACCTTAAAAGATGTACGTGTTTGACATAAAATGTATAAACTAACATCAGATTAAAGACAGGAACATAATTTTTCCCTTTTTGGAAAGAGTTCCTTAAGTCCTTTATGAGAAAACTTGCATTCTTCCCTACATGGAGATTGTTTAAGAAAGCAATTAAGAGATTTTTTCATTCAGTTTGGAAAAGTGGTTTCTCCTTGGATGTGTCAGAAAAACAATGACGCGTATTGAATTTTGTTATTCCTTTAATTTCCAATAGATGCAATATGTGTATATATTAAATATTTCTCATGTTTTGATTTTTTAATCATTTTTCTTTTAAGTAGTTCACAGGGTAAAGTATCTTCACTTTGTGCCTTTTTTTTTTTTTTTTTTAATGAAGTACTTCTACTAAAGCCAACTAAACCAAGATTGAATTTTGTTTGCCCAGGCAACATAGTTCTAAAATAACTGCAGAATACTTCGATTTTATGGGTACATTAACAGTTTAAATGAAGTTACCATTTATACTCTCTGTAGTAGGTGATGGAAAGATTGAATATGTTTTTAAGTGAAGGCTGGCTGAAGAATATCCCCTCATCCCTCAGTAATAGAATTAATATATGCAATAAAGGAAAAAAGATGTTACTTTCATGCAGGGTAGAGGTGTAAGTTTATTTCCAGTGCAATAAATTGTATTTTAAAATAATATTTTTATTACAGGTTAACTGCTTAGTACTTTTTTTCAAATATGCCTTTAATGAGGAAATTTTCCTTCACATTCTGGAAATACTGGGAGTTTAAGAGAAGAGATACAATTCTGAGACACACAGATTTTTACTTTAAAATATCAGAAAAAAATTAAAATTGTGGTAAATTGATTACCAGAAGCTTATTCCAATCTATGCTGTTAAATTAGATGTATTCTGCTATCAGCATTACCTCATTTCAAAAACTAGGTTTCCTAATTCAGGTGCTGGCTGCTTCTGATAGTTGTGGTGCAAGCTGAGCAATGTACCAGTCATTCCAGTAGAATACTTAGAGCTTCCACTGCCACGCACAACAGCAACAAAGAACTCCAGCCAGAACGTCCTATTTTATGACAATTTGACTAATTAATTGATAGATTCAGCAACCTAAGGCCTGGATGTTAGAAATTTCTATTCATGCACAAGAGTAAGCGTGAATCATACAGGCTTTATCCTTTATTGAAAGAAAAGTATTCAAGCATCTGTTTCATTGTTTCATTAAAATGAATAACCACTCTAAAAGAAATAAATAACAGGCTTTGTGAATCATTGTGCTTTAAAGCCATTGAAACAATGAGCTGGAGTTATAGTCTAGTGAAAATTTAATCGTTTTCATATCCATGAACTAGATATATCTATCAGTATTCCATTTCTTTTCCTTCTGCTCCAACTGCTTTTCCTGTTACCTGCACCTATCCTAGGAATATGTCTCCTCTATGTCACCCTCAAAATTGCTTCCTTTCTTACTTTTTGTTTTGTTTTCTATTCCTAAAAAAATATCTCTTTAGCTTTACCCTAACTATATGCTGGAGCAGGTATGCTAAAGTTTTTGAATAAAAGCTGAAATGACTTGTAGTTAGCATGAACATATTCTTCATCCCTGGAGCTTAAGAACTTAATGTATGTCTTTTATTGCTTTAACTTCAAAGCTGATGGTAGTAGGGAATAGCACCTGAAACAGAATTTATTAGTAGGTAAATTCTCTTACAAGTTAAAATTCTGTCTGTGGGTATTGTCTTTAAGGATCCTTCAACACAAACTACTCTATGATTATGAAAAAAACACCACTAAAATTAACAAAAAGCAGAAAACAATAAAAAGCCTCAAAAACAAGCAAAAAATGCACCACAAAACTACCTGTCCTGTTGTAGTAGTAAACTACACATCTAATAGTAATTAATTAGTAGTAAACATCACAAACTCTGCTAGTTTGTCATTTTACAATATACATCTTTCAACATACTTGTATTTATCAGCCACCTCTCAAATTATCAAATGTCTATTGAAACAATAAAATATGTATACTTTCAAAATATTTAAAAAAATAATTTATAACAGGGAGCTAAATTTTGTATCAGTGTCCAGCTATGGAAAATGAATAAACATAACTTTCAGCACTGAATACACTGCTGGTAAAGTCATACTGAGAAATTTTCTAATATTGTCCTCTCTCTTACAATACCTCCAGTCACTGGCCTGATTGTTGTTAGACTAATCATAAAACCTTCCAGTACAGATGAAGCCAAGATGGGTTGAGGGCATTACACGACAGTGGCAAGTTGTCAGCATTTTTAGACTCTCTAATGGGGTCGTCCAAGAAATTTCAAATGATTAGCAACATTCATAATACTTTCACTCTGTATCTACAGTTACACCTGTTTAAACACGGAGCCCAAACTACAGCTGCAGATAAAGAAAGATAAAATACATCTGTTCTAAATTGTAGATATCTATGTCTGAGCTAGTTGTCTATACTGCTTTTATAGCCAAAGAAGAGAAACAGGATTAACAAATCCTAAGGAAGTTGTCTAAGGCATACCACATGAAGAATTTTCTGTAAGTGTTCCCTTAACTGCAATGACAATAAAATAAACCAAGGGTAATTAAAATAGTTGTGAATATTTGTATCTTTATCTTTGCTGCAGATGTTAAGGTCTAGCTTGTTCTGGATGCCCCAATCCACCTCATTTCAACCTGTGCTCTGTACTTTGAGGCAATTCTGAGTTCCATTCGAACTGATGGCAGTGTTTTGTGGAAAGCAGTGCCTGTTCTTATTTTGATCCCTGAAGTTTAAGAAGATTTAAGGAGTCCACAATTCCCATATTTCAGCGAGCTGTTTTACCCAATGGACTATCAAACTCTCTAGAATGGTGCCACTAAATCTGTCATTGAACTATCCACAGGAATGAATCCAGATTTTAATGGGACGAAAGAGAAAAAAGCCACATGGAGCATTTCTGTGTAACAAATTTGCTAAGGGAATAGTGGAATATTAGATTACAGGAGTACCCTCAGTGTGAGTATTCTTGTAATCTCCTATCTTTTTATCAGACTATTTATGCATCTTGCATTTTAGTCTTATTTGATAAAATGCCTTAAAGGCAATGGAGGAAAACAGAAAATGTAGATTACTTCCCTTCCACACAATTTATGAAGGGGTTCATAAGAATATATCTTAAAATCATCTGGAGGCTTTCTGAACACATTATTACAAATAAAAGACATAGTCTGAAATTTAATGAGTGTCTTGCTAATTGTCATTGACTCCAGTAACACTTTTTTCAATTTTAAACCATTTTATGTTTTAAAAGTGTTGCATGTATATATAAATGTATATGTACAAAGGTATGCACACACAGTCCTGAAAACTTGTAAAGAAAACTGTAAATTAAATCTATTATACTTAAAAAGTATTATAGACACACTGTAAAACCCACAGAAGCAAAAATTTGATTGCCAACGCCTTCAAAGATTTTATGTTCTATCAGATATTTTGTCCTCACCTTGTTATGTTCTTGTGCAATAAATAAATAAATTTAGTTTCTTTCTTTTAATTTTCAAGGAGCTCGAATAATACGGAAAATATTGGCCACTTGATGAGGCAGTGCTGGTTCACAGATTTTCACATGGTGTAATACCAGAGACTCACTGGAGCTCTATAAATTGCCTTACAAATTATCTCCTTTTTTGAGTTTGGGAGTATTTAGGGAGTATTTATTTTTTCTTAATGGTTTCTAAATAAATTACCTCTAACTTCTTACAAGTTTTCAGCACTTTGGAATCCCAGTCCTAAAAAAAAATCACCAGATCAAAACCAATTTGAAACCCAACCCAAAACAACATAAACCTCCCCACTAAATTACAGAAGTTTGTAAAAAAAATTACTGTAGCTACATGAGGTATACCTTCTAATGTTTATTTTTAAATTAATTTATTATGCCTTATCAATCTGAATAGAAGACATTAGAGTGTTACTTCAGAAAGGTAATCATTTTAGTGCTAATAGCACCAAACATCTTTTTCCATTAGCATTTCAATCCAGTGTTAAAATAGAACCGACATTAGAAGTATTTTATAGACTTTTTCTCTGGATTGCAATAATATTGTTTCAATTTCCATTGTGTCTATGTCATTTTCTATCTCTCTTTTGGTATTTTTATCCCTTCTCTTTGTTTCTCACACATGCTCCAATGAAAGCACTTTTTATCTGAGTTTTCCTACTTGTGTTATTTATTTCCTAACACAGTGTCATGTATGCTCTTATTCTGGAGTGGTAACATACAGGGACAATTCATATTTTTATTCATATATAATGTCTCTTTTCATTACCAGTTTCATAGAAGAGTAATGCTGCAATCATATGCCAAATCAAAAAGGTTGATCCAAACAAATACAGAAGTTTGTAAGGAAGGCCAAGAGGACTACATACTTAAAAGAAACTAAATATTTTAAATCATAACTAACACAGAAAAATATACATGCATGAGTACATATTTATCATTAGCCATTTTTTTTTACAGAGTTATCTATCACATTTATTCTAATGACATGTTTTCCTGATTAGATTTCCATTTACGCTAACATAACTAGATTGTTTTAAATCTAAAACAGGAGAAAAAATTAACTTCAGTGCAAATTACTCAGACAGTTTGGTAAAAAACCTCCAACAAATAAAACGTGCTCTAGTTAAAGATTTCATTGTGAAATTCCCTCATCTTGCAATAAATGCAGTAAAAAAGGGACTTTGCCAGAACAACGATGTTTCTAAGTCTGTGAAATTGTAACATTACATATACACAGCACAAAGACATAAACTAGGCGCAATAGGAAGAACAAGACATTTGGAAAAAAAGAGTAAATTGCATGTAGATCTAAAAATACATTCAAACTATCTGTGCTTCCTCTCATTTGACTGATTACATATGGGAAATAAGTGACTTCTTCAGCTGTTACTATTAGAAATTGCTTGGAAGGTAAACATAAGAACTTTTTAAAGAGTCCCCAAGAAATTGTTCTACATTTTCCACTTGTGAATCAATTAGATGACTTTATTAAAATATCTAGTAATAAGTCTGAATATCTTGTACTCCATTGTCAATGAGGGAAGTCAGGATCTAATTAATAACCATGATGTTTTTCTTAGCAAAGTAAGTATATTTTTTTGTTCCTTGAACATCCTCCTGGATTCAGAAGCTAAGAGTCACACATAGATTTAAAGGATTTATGAATAGTATGATTGAGGATATAAATGAGGATGCTTACTTTTTGCTTACTTTATTTCCGGTATTAGTTTTATTTTTTGCTTTACTTTTTGATTTTGTTTGGTTTTGTTGACTATACATGACATTTAGCAGGAAGCAAAAATATTTTCATGCCAAATGCACAAAGAAATGTTCCCATAGCAGTGGCATTTTAAAATGTTCTCTGCCATGGGAGGTTTTCAAGATCTGCTGGCACAAAGCCCTGACTTAGGGTGAGACCTGTCTCTATTTTTAACAGGAGATTGGAATGGATACTTCCTGAGGTCACTTAAAATGTGTCCATGATTTTGTAAATTTCTGAGAATGATAGCTTATCACTCTCAAAAATAATGGTTCTATGATCTTTATTTACTTAAAACTTCATGTAGGGATATGATACTAAAATAAAATTCTTCCAGTCAAGCTTTTAATTCCATCAGCACTGATTTAAAGAAAAATAATTATTAAAATTAGCAAGACGTGAAAGCTGAAGACTTAATGGTTGAACAGGCTTGCTCCTAGGCTTAAATCACAAGTGTTTTAAGTATATGGAATTTTTCACTTAGAAAAAAGTATTACATCACATGAATCTTGCATAATTAATGTTTGATATAAATCCAAATGATGATTTCTTATATTCTCAATATACTTGCACATCTTTGGTTATTATTCTCTTCTTTCTATCCTATTCTCAATGGCCTGTTACCTACTAGTCCATATAATCGAGGGACTTAAAATATAAAGGAAGAATGAAATGTTGTTACCATCAAGCTGGGTGAGTTGCTCTGTATTATAAGTGATATGCAGAATACTTGTGGGATACTTGCCCATTTTCAATAAGAATACTCTGAGGGTATTTACTGAATCTAAACCCTTCCCTTACTAAGGGAGCCAAGTAGGAAAGTTTCTGATTTGTGATACTTGGAGTAGTTACTTACACAGTTGTGTTAAGCCTCCTGTGTTCCCAGATAAGCATGGACAGGCAACTTCAGCATTTGGTGTGTAAAATAACTACAATTATTTAGCTACATTCATGGCTAGCCAGAGGATAATGTGGATATGTTTGTACAGAGTTCAGAGCACTCACATTTTCCCTAATAGTTTTTTAAAATGTTAAGAACTTTTTGAGGGAATGTTCTTCACAAAAATTAAGCTCATGCAAGATTCATAGGCTGTATTCAAGTTAAATTTAAATGGTCCGATCACAATGACAGCAGGAGCTACATACTTGTAACTGTAAGCAGTACTATCACATTTTGTATTGCAATAGCTTCTTCCAACCACAGGTTTTTTTCTTCCTTTTTCCTTCTATGCCACAATAATAAAGAATTAGAAAAAAATAATGGGAACATTGTTTTGCTTTAGGCTGCTTTGACTGAACAAAACATTGAGGCAGCTAGAAACAAAATCAAATTCTGCTTAAGAATATTTGTGTTTAAGATAGAATGGTATGTAGTTTGCAAGATATGCTTAATAATCTGAACAGAGCTCTTGGTGGGCACAATTGCTGCAATTCATAGAACAGAGCCACAGAAAAACATAATACTACCTTTTCTTGTTGGTTGTAGAACTTTTATCCCAATAAAACTATATTTATTCCAATAAAATTCAACAACAAAATTGAATGAGAGGGGCTTCCTTTGCTTTAGACAACTAAATTGTCTTACAACTTGCATTACAACTCCAGTGCCTGCAGTTCTTCACATATCCATTCCCCTTCGTCAGTATCTCTATTTACTTTGCTTGCCTGAGTAATTCTACCTGAGTGCCAGTTTCTGAATGAAGTTATATTTGATTTGGTGGCTTTTTATCTTAACCTGTTTTGAACAATGACTTCAAACACAATGAAATTTTGGTATTTCCGTTTACATTTGTAACTTTCCTCATTATATTTTTTTTTTTCATATTGGATGTAGGTGGCAAATTTTTCCATAGTGGGGATCTACAAGAGTGGTCCCTGAGAGTAGAGTCCAGTAGCTGTCACTGGCTGGACTCAGCTGGTTGCACAATGGACCCACCAGAGGACACTGCCCAGTTTGTCAGCCAAGCTGCTGATACTTTTGGGCAAAAATATTTAAGGACAAAACGTTACACAGACAGTGAGGAGTGGAGGAAAAAGTGAAAAGCAGCCCTGAGAACACCACAAGTCAGAGAATACAGAGGAGTAGGAGGTGTTACAAGTGCTGCATCAGAGATTCCCCTGAAGCACTTAGAGTGACCCATGCCAGAGCAGATAACCACATTGCAGTCTACATCTCTGGGGACCCCACATCAGAGCAACTGGATATTTCCTGAAGAAATTGTAATCTGCTGAGACCCCACACTGCAGAAGATTTTCCTGGCAGGAAGGTAGCCCACAGGGGACTTACTGTGGAGCAGGTTTACTCTGAACTCTTGAGGTGGAGAGGACCCAGTGGGGAGCTGGGCAAAAGTGTAAGAAGGAAGGAGTAGCAGGTGGTAATTTCTATGAACTGACAAAAGCCTTCTGTCCCCCATAATCCCTACCCCTCTGGGAATGGAATAGGTAGAAGAATTGAAAATGCAGGTTTGATAGTAAGTTATTGAAAAAAGGATGCATGTGTGTGTGTGTAACAATGGGTTTTGGATTTAGTTTTGCTTCCAGTCATCCAGATCTAACTTAGTTAGCAGCAAATTAAATAAATTTTCTGTAAGTTGGCTATCTTTTGCTCATTATTGGAACTGTTAAGCTGTTTCACTCTCTGTATTTTGACCCACAAAATTTATAATCTTATTTTCTTTCCCCATCTTGCTATGGTGGAGGAGTGAGAGGTGGGGTAGAAGTCTGGCAGCTGGTCATGGTTAACCCACTACATATTTCAACCTACAATTCAATGTATATTTTAATTCTGGTCAGAATTTTAATTCTATATCAGAAATTTGATACTTTTAGGCCTGGGTTTATCATACTACTGTTAACGCTTTCAAATGAAAGCCCCAGTTTTGAAGGCACAAAGGGATATGCAGATGATCTTTTGGATTTTAGCACCTGAATAGCACCTTGGAGCAATCTTTTCTATAAAATTTGAATTGCTTCTGCTAGCAATACCTCCATTAATTATTGGCAGGAAATTTTAATTGCAAACACAGCACTATGTTTATGGCTATTTTTTTAAATTAATGAAAGACATAATAAGAAATATTGTTAAAAGAAAATCTCTCTCAATATTAATATACTCTGTCCTTGCTTCATTTAGATTATAAATGAAGATTATAAACAAAAGGAAGTAAATATTTGCAAACTCATACTTCAAATTCAAGAAAGAAAAAAAAAAAAAAAAAGAAGCAAAAAAGCTCATGTTTACATTCCCCTAGAGAATTTTCATTCTTTTAGTTCTGTAGTGCCTGGGGTGCAAGTATACAGAACAGGCTCCCTGCCCACATTCCTGGTGACTGGAGAGATGCAAATATGAGAAACATATTATCTTCTTTAAGTGTTCATTTCTCCTCATGCTGTAGCAGAGAAAATTAGATTGAGTGAAGATAATTAGTGAAATTGTTAAAAACATTAAATGGTTGAAGTCAGAAAAGACCTTTTGAGATCATCAGGTCCAAACCCTAGCTCATAGCAGGGTCAAATAAAGCAACTTCTACAGGGCTGTTTTCTATCAAGTTTGGCATTTCTCCAAGGATGGTGCCTCTGCAATAGGTCTGGGCAATCTCTACCAATGTTTGATTAAACTCTGAGTGAAAAGGTTTGGGTTTTGTTGATGGGGGCAGCAGAGGATGGGGGAAGTGTGGGGGGTGTTTGTTGTTAATTTTTTGTTGTTGTTTTATTTCTTGTATTTTGTTATCAAGTTTATTTAAAAAAAAAATGGTGATTTGTCATCTTGTGAGTATCCAGGGGTTTCTGAACCATTGGATAAATTTCTGTATCTTAATAACACAATCAGAGAAAGGCTTTGATTGGAAAGGACCTTAAGGATCACTTGGTTCCATCCACCTTTGCATGGGTAGGGATGATATGTATTAGATCAAGATGATCAAGGCCCCATCCAACCTGGCCTTGAATAACTTCTTACAGCAAACTCTTCCAGTGTCTCAGCACCTGTGACTTCCTAACATCTAATCTAAATCTCTCCTCTTTTAGTTTAAAACTGGTCTCCCTTGCCATCTCATCTGTTGAAAGTTACTCTTCCTCTTTTTCATAAGCCCCCTATAACTACTGGAAGCCTGCAATGAGGTCTCCCAAGAGCCTTCTCCTCTCTGTGCTTTACAACTCCAACTCTCTCAGCCTGTCTTTGTGAAAGGTGTCCCAGCCCTCTGACCATCTTTGTGCCCTCCTCCTGACACACTCTAGCAGGTCTACATTTTTTTTTTTTTTTTTGCTGAGGACCCCAGACCTGGATGCAGTACTCCAAGCAAAGTCTCAGAAGGGCACAGTAGAAGGCTAGAATAATTTTCCTCAACCTGCTGGACAGACTCCTTTTGATTCAGTCCAGGATACAGTTAACTTTCTGGAGTGCAAGCTCACATTGCTGGCTCATAGCCAGAATTTTGTCCCCCAGAATGTTCAATAAGTTTTTCTTGAAGTCTGTGCTCGTGTCTGGGGTTGTCCCAACCCAGCTGCAGGACTTTGCATTGTACTTGTTGAACATCATGATGTTCCCAAGAGCCCATTTCCCCTGTTTTTCCAGGTCCCACTGGGTGGTATTCTTCCTTCTCTCATGTCAACTGCACCACCCATCTTGTAAATGGTACAAGTAACCATCAGTCTAAATGTAGGTTAGTCATAGTATTTTTTTGTGATTCCTATGTTATAATGATGGTTGTGATTTATACCCCTCTAAAGAGCAAAAATAATGGTAGAAATGCTCAAATGTACAGTTTGTGAACACTTAGACTGAAATCTATTTGCAGTAGCTCTCAGAAAATACTTCATAATTCAGAAATCCTGTCTGAAAAGACACTGAAACTCATAAATGACACCATTTCTTAAAATATTATTTGTAAAAGGCTTACCCCTTACAGCTAACATCTCCTGTGCACACTTACTGTCATGAAAAATAATAAAAAAAAATATTTCACAGCTAAGGACACAGAGCATAAATAAAAATTCCTTGCTTGTTGAACAATTCCCACCTGACTACCTCCAATTATTTATATATATATATAAATATATATTTATATTTTTATTATTTTTTCAGAAAATAAGTGTCAAGAGATATGAGAATATTCATTTTTATTAAATAGAAAAAAAAAATTGTATTTGTAAATACACTGAGCCAAAGAATATGCGGAGTAGTAAACTTTAAACAAATTCATTAAAGTTTCAACATCCATTTATAGATTATTAAAGCAGCTATGGAACTCTCAATATACCAAGAATAGAAACAATCTTTATAAAAATATTTTGTAGAGTTTTCTTATAGGAAGACATGAATTCTAGTATTAATACAGTAATATCACAAAGAAAAAATGAGCCAAACAATCACACCCTGTCTTCATAGAATTCTGTTCCATGAAAATATGCTGACCCTTTTTTTTATGTTATAGAAGCCAAAGAAAACATGGGGCACTGAAAGTGCTTTTTGCCTCAGTCTCCATTGAAATTAATGTCTCCCAAATATCATAACTTAGGGGTAAATTTTGAGCCAAAAAGGCACTAAATACAGAACAAAATTCTCAGAGTAGTTTGTGTTGGAAGGAAACTTTAAAGTACATCTTGTTCTAGCCTCCCTGACATGGGCAGGGACACTTTCCAGTAGATCAAATTTTTGGATGCCCTGTCCAAGCTGTCCTTGAACACGTTCAATGATGGGGCATCTATCAACTCTCTGGGCAAAATGTCCCACTGTCTTACTACCCTCAAAGTAAAAAAAATAAATAAATCAATCTTCCTTATGTCCAGTCTAAACTTATACTCTTTCAGTTTAAAGCTACTATCTCATGTCCTACCACTTCATACTTTTGTCCTTCTCCAGTTTTCTTGTAGGGCCCCTGTAGTGATGGAAGGCTGCTATAAGTTTCCCTGAGAGCTTTTTCTTCTCTGAACTAGAAAACCTCAAGTGTCTCAGCCTTTTTCTTTTTCACAGAAAGGGTGTTCTAGCCCTCTGACCACTTCAGTGGCTCTCCTTTGAATCAAATTCTAACAGTTCTGTGTCTTTCTTGTACTGGACATCTCGGGACTGGATTTATATTTCAGGTCACTTCTCATGAGAGTGGAATAGAGAAAGAGGAACATGCCTTTCAACATACTCACCATGATTTTTTTTTTTTTATGTATCCCAGATTAGGATGGTCTTTCTGAGCTGTGAATTCTGGGTTGTAAAACCTGGACGATCTGTAAAATTAGGCCAAGACTGGTTTTCTGGGCCATTCATTGCTGACCTGTATCAATTTTTTTTGCCCATCAGTATCTCCAAGTCTTTTTCTGCAAGTTTCTCGTCTCTATCAATTTGCCACCCAGTCTGCATTGATATTTGAGATTATCTTTACCTGCATAAGTCACTGAAGTATCTGAGTAGTATCTTATGATTCTTTGAGCACACTGGAAAGTTTTGGGTTTTAGCAGGCCTATTGATGAATGTCAGCACACCTACAGATGTCTCTCTTGCATTCTCGCTTGACTTCCATTTGCCAGCAACACAGCTTCTAGATTGCTTCTTGCAGTTTTTCCTGATGTTTCAAAAGTCTTTTCCCAATGTTTAGACCAGAATCTGTGCTCTCCATCTGATGAAAAGGCATCTATTGACCTGAAAAATCGATATTTATCATCAGATACCTATAGAGTAAACCGTTTTCTGTATTAAACATGAACCTACACTCTTTAGGTTCAGGTTCCTCTAAACAGAAACTGCTAGTAAACAAAATTTTAAAAATCCAATTTTTTGAAGAATTGTTGGTCATTTAGCATAACATACAATGATTTAAATTACTCTGTGCTTGGAATCATTGAGATATTACCTTACAAAATATAATTTGCAATGTGCAAGATTAACTTTTTTTTAGGAAAAACGAAACAATTTTACTTGTTTACTTTGCTTGACTACAAAAAGCAAAGTATCACTGAATCATCAAGACTGGAAGATACCTTCAAGACAATCTAGTACAAGCATCAACTTAGCACCATGAAAATCACTCCTAAACCATATCCGCAAAAATAGTTCTATGATATAAATTGCCACTAGATTACAGAATTCATTATGACTCCTACCTTAAATGCTTTACTTATGCCTCCACTCCAAAAATCATGATATTTTATCAAACTCCATAATTTAAAATCTATTGGTTTATATAAAAATATAGTATGGTTCAAATACATCCTGTGAAAACAGTGTTAACAGGTTCCAGGTCTTCAGAATTGTAGTTTAGTTGATAAATTTTTGATGCCCCTTATTTACAACTTCCATAGTCAAAACTATTGAACAAAAGTAAATAGTAAACTGTTTGTTGCATTAAATCATTTTGTGCAAGTAAATCTGAATTCTCCTGTGTACATATAATAGATGCAAATATATCCAGACATAGATGATATGTATGTAAGGAGAGATTGCCATGGAGCAAAATTTAAAAAATCCTAACTAAATATTCAAATTTTCATCTGCATTTTGCTCTTATAATATAGGTCCATCACAGACATAAAGAGAGGGAATACCAACACAAAAAAAAAAAAGAGTATCTCTGTTGTATGAGCAGCATAAGAATAATGAACTAACCATATTGGCTAGGAATCACCTAATAAGCCAGGAAGGTTTTAATTGTGGAGAAATTGTCTTGGAGGATAATACTGGCAATTTAAATTGTTGAACAGAAATATCTGAGCTGTGTGGTTTGCACAGATAACACTAGTTCTTTACAGTGTTTTCCATAAATTATGTTCCTTTAACCCAAGTAGTTTCATTATATTTACTGTATAATTAAATTACTACATTAGTATTAGTAGTCAAATTTGCATATTACAAAGAAAAAAGTAATGTGATTTCATTCTAGAAATGCTAAATGGAATTTTCAAAGTGAGTATTTATTAAATATTGTGAAGTATATTTAATGATGATTTTTAATTGCACTGCTTGTCTTCGTATTTGCAGCATTATTATGTAAATTGGTGTATTGAGCAATTGGAGAAAAGAAACTCTCTAGTTTCCTATCAAAGTTATGATAAGACTAAAGGAAACAGTGTCAGGCACACAGAGTCTTGCCCTCCCACGGGGCCATCATGAATTCACATAGACATGTGCTGATTTTATGTGGCAAGATTTTAGTAGAGGAAGGTTTTCTCCTCAGAGAAGAGACAAATTTTTGCCCCAGTATGAGACAGAGGGAGTTTCCGGTTTTGGTCTTGCTTTTATTTGCTGCTGTCCCACTCTTTTATTAATCGGCAACAAATATTTTTTTTTTTCCCAAACTAGGAAGGAAATGCAAATAAGAGAAAGCCCAGTAACAGGAGTAAGAGCAATGGGCCTAATCTGAAACACAGGAGGTTCCTTCTAAATAACAGAAAACTATTTTTTTTCAGATTGTCCAGGCAGTTTGTGTAGTCTTCCTCCTCAGAGAGAGTAAAAATTATTCTGGACATGTTCTTGACCAATTTACTGTAGGTGGCTCTTCTTGAGCAGGGGTAGTTGAAACATAGGTCCTCCAGAGATCCCCCCCAACCTCAAATATTCTATGAATCTGTGCAAGAGAAGAAAGCATTCAGCAAAATATACTTAACTAATACATATAGTAAAATCAAAATTAAAGGATGATAATAGTGTTGAAAATGTAAAAAGTATCTAACTAGTGTGAGTTGGAAATTAAAGTGGAACTTGAAAAGAGTTTTAAAACCTTTGAAAAACAGCACTTAGTTACTACTAGTGGTAATGGGGAAATCCACCAACCCAAGCCTTCCAGGACTCCTATTTGGACAATCTGCAAATGCACATTGTAATTAGATCAGGTAATCAGGAGCTAAATATATAACAGCTTAAAATGATAGAATGGAAGTGGAGGATGAACCTTGCAGTTGTAAAATGTACACTGAAACAAAATTATGGGACACAGAGAGCACCAATGATCTGTGCTATTACACAGACATCAAACAAGGCAAATAAGAAAAGTTATTCAGCATTCCTAACAACAGAACATGAAGTTTACAGACACATCAGACTTGTAAAATGAACAGAATGAAAATGTTTTTTCATGCAATAATTAAACCATGAAATCTCTTGATGCAGCAGTAAACAAA
The DNA here is from genome assembly GCA_013398615.1 of Brachypodius melanocephalos. NCBI lineage: Eukaryota > Metazoa > Chordata > Aves > Passeriformes > Pycnonotidae > Brachypodius > Brachypodius melanocephalos. The sequence continues at coordinate 38,048,017 of VZSR01003803.1, forward strand.
TGCTTATAGCTGTAAGGGATAATGCAAGAATTCAAAGACATATTGTAGCACAGTTGGTTCATCAGTGGCTACCAGACCGAGGTCATCTACACACAAGTTTTATTTCAACCAGAAGTTCCCTTTAGAAAGAAGGGAAACTCACAGTTTTCTACATTTATTGCATTTTTCCTTATTAAAGCTACATTAAAGTTTGCAATCTGGATTCATTTTTTATGAAGCCACATTGAAGGATAAAGAGTGAGAGCATATCTAATATGGTGTAAGGGTTAATATTTATCCAATCCACAGCACAAAGTCAGACTTAGGCCAGAGGAATCATCCACCTTCATCAAGTCAAAATAGATGAAACATTGCCCTCTGGACTGACAAATTCTCTGTCAGATGTTCACTGTGTTGTACTAATTTTTAACAAAGTTCCTGTGGTCCATGTTGGATCAGCTCACAGAGTGTTTAGTTATCAGAGTTGTGATGGCCATACATGCAGAGTCCTTCAATAAAAACTTCAGAAGGCTTCAAGTATCAGCACCTTATTAAAAAGTCTCTCATACCTTTTCTCTGTAGCTTCCCAAGTGCAGCTCCACACAGCTCTGGCTCTTTCTCTCCTTCTCTCTTCCTTCTGCAGTTCCAGCTCACTGCTTCCTGTCCCTGGCACAGCCACCTGACCCTGTCTGTCCCTCGTACAGGGGCTCACCTGATCTGTCCCTTGCCCATCCTCCTCTCCCTTCCTCCTCACAGCTCACCCAGCAGACTCCAGCTGACTCTCTACCAACCAACTCACTCTTTATCACACCCAGAGCTGGGAGGGCAAGGCTGTTCCCACTCTTTGGTAATTAACACAGCTGCAATGTGTCAGGGACAAGATTGCCTTTAGCTCTATCTCTGTCTGTCTTCCCACACTTAATTTATCCTTTTTGTCTATCCTTTTTTTTCCCCCTCAAGCATCTTCTTTGTCCTGAACTGGTTCTAAGCATGTTTTAAATGTGGTAACATTTTTGGTGGTCAAGTGATTACTCCTTGACCTGTTCTTCTATTAGTTCTCTTTTCTGTCTGGTACAATAGCCTTAACATGAAGAATTTCAATTCAATGTATTGCCAATTCATGGAAACACCTAGCTGACTGTATTCCTGGTTTTTGCTGTGTGATACGTGCAGTTTCTTCCAGTTGCTTCAGCAAGGCAACAGGCAGTGCAGAACTGTGAGGTCAATGTGAAATATTTTCTTTCGCCTGTTCCTTCTTTTGTTTTCCTCCACCACACCATGTTATTTACTAACTTTCTTCTGTTACAGCATGGGTCAGTTGTGAGCTGTAGTTCAGGAATGTCCCCGTCCTGCCATGAGTTGCTCACTGACAGAGTTTCCTTGGGCTGCCCTGCCCCGCCATGGGCTTCCTGCAGTCCTGCAGAAGCACATCCTCGAGTTATCGGGCCTTCTTCCAAGACTGCCTCTCTAGCTATGTCCACAAAAATTACCTTTTCCTTGTCTTCCTCTGCTACTTCCTTTTCTCCTTCTGTGTCCTCATGACCACCATTTTCCCTTAACTATGCCTGAAGCAGGCTGTCAGGAGCTTCCCTTCAATTTTGGCTCTCAGTGGGATGGTCACAGCAGTGTTAGACTGGATAGATTTTGGAAAAATATGTGTAATGATTTTTTTTTTAAAACGACTGCAATATTTTAAATTTCTGATGTGTATTTTTTGCAAAGATATTAACTAAAAGAGAAATGTTTAGATAAAGCTTCGAAGGTAATTTTCACATACTCTTATAATGTGGTCTAATAAATAATACTTTATAATACACAAATGCTGTACCAGTAGTTTCCAGACTCATAAACTAGAAATCCTCAACATTTCCCTCTCTTCTAGGTTCCTGTGCATTTGCATCAGTTACAGTTTGTTCCTACAGAATGCAGAAAAAAATATTTTAACAACTGAGGTTGTTTTATTCCTGATATTCCACTCACATTGCAGCACATGTTCTTAAAATTTGGAGCTTTTATCAGAAAAATTAAATCCAATGGAAACATATTTACAGGCATTATTAAAATCCTAACAGAATTATTAATTATATCATAATTGCACAATTTAATTGTGCAAAATGAAGAATATGTAGACAGAGATGAAAGCCAAAAGAAGTCAGGAATTAACTAGAATGTTTTTATTCTTCTATTTCTAGAGGATATGGCTAAGAAAATTAGAATTTTTTTACTTACAGGATTCATTTTTGGTAGTATAATTTATACATGTGTATTTCATATAGATCTAAAATATGAAAAGCACTTTTGTATATTTAATGTAAAGTCATATTCTAAAAGTTTTGTAGGTTTATTTCTATGGCAACATATTTCAAATTTAATAACATACTATACTGTAATTTTCCATTCTTAGTCATGTTTTGGAGGATATTTTGTTTGTGGGATTTTGGTTGATTAGTTGCGTTTTGGTCGAAACAGTAAGCATGCAAGCCATAAAAATGTATTTTTAATATTAATTTATTTAAATTAAACACACACACAAATTATTTTCCATATTTATTATAGAGAGCAAATATGTAATAATTGCGAGATACAGGGAAAATAGTTTAATGTGAATTTTTACTAAACTATTCCATTTTGCTTCCAGCTTTGTTTCAGAAAAGAAAGCTTGTTTTGAATCAATTTTTAACGTTTATAAATGTTTACTATCAAATAGAATTCCAAAGGCAAATATTTTTAGAACTTTAAGAAGCTGAAAGCTATTACAAGGATTTTTGTTGTTTCATTTTCTTTCTTCTTTCTTCATGCAGTTTCCATAAAAAAGGCAATATACTGTGCAAGTAACTCTCCAGATAAATACATTTGCAGTGCTATCCAAGACTGAATTCAATTCTGAGTTTAACCATGCCTGCCAATTATTTCCAGCTATTTGATAGACCAGTTCTATTCAATTTAAATTCCATTCTCAACAAAAATATACAACAAAACGATGTACTGAGAAAATGATACTTTGTGAGAGACAGAAATAATAAACAGTTTTATTTTCTTTACTGTTCTTTTTGTGGAAGTAAAAAGAGGAACAGCAAGAATCTGCAAAATATGGCATATTATAGCACTAGCACGGTGGATATTCTAAAGCTGTTTTCAAAGAAAGGTGTATGAGTGGTTCAGGGCTTAAAAAAATCTCTCAAGTTCATGTCTTAAAAAAACAACCTCCCCTCCAAGCCCCCCAAGCCTGTTTACTTTTAAAATATGTTTTAAAATCAGTACTTATATTTCATAGCTAAAAATATTTCTTCAGAATTTCAACCAAATATAGAATGACATTAATTTTTAAACCCATTTCTTGTACACCACATAGGCAGGAATTTCTACTTTAGTTTCTGTTGAGGGTAATAAAGATTCTGCACAGGGTAAGAAAAGTACATACTTCTAAAATATGAGAAAATTACATATGCTTCTTTACAGGGTTGAGGTCTTTCTAATAAAAGGAGTAAAACAGAAAGGTCACAGAGAATTATTTTTACCTCTTATGCATTTCCCATCTTCACATATTCATAGTCTAATATATTTCTACAAAGTATTCCACAGACTACTGAATCTTCAGTATACCTGACTGCTTTCCTCAAGTGAGGCATAAAATTTGTTTCCTATCCATAACATTTGCTCTGACTGGCATAAGATATAAAGCAAGAAAACAAAAAGGATATTGTCATTATAATTACACAATAATTTTGCAGTTATTTTGTTATCTTGTATCAGAACAATTAGATAACATTTTAATGTATGTCTGTATTATTTAATCTCTAACTGTAAGAGAGATTTGTTTTTTTATGTAAGCTAGTCACAGTCTGTATGCAAATGTATATGAATCATAATTAGGTTTTGTAGGGACAAAATCCATTTATCCAAATACCCTATATATGAATATATTATATATATACACCCTATATAATATGAATCTTTAAGCATACGTATATGAACACAGAGATAAACAATGTAAGTTTTCACTATTTTATTTGTAATTATTTTAGTAACAACTTCTGGGGAAAAAAGTACCCATTGGCTTATAATTCTTGTGAATTCTTGTTAGGATAAGCTCTGTTCAATCATCACGTTGTAATTTCAATGTACGCTTTTCTTGACAGATATTACATTTTATGAAGCAATTTCATGCATACATTGTTTAAATTGAAATTGACCCTTGAAGATAATCACAAGCACATTTTTTCAGCTCTTTGTTGTAAACAAAGTGGTGGTTTGATTCTTAGATTAAGTAAATTTCACTAATTTGGTTAGCATTTTACAAGAAATATGGTAAGTTAATAATATTTTGTGTTGTAGGACTGAACCAAATTTTGGGAATATATATTTTTAAGAAATATTAAATAGAAGACCATATTACATCTTGCAGCAAACTGAAAACCAATTTGTTTGTTGCCTGTACTAGGTTTAAATATTACTTCCTGGGGAAATCAGTCCATCTTTTTCAAGGAACAGTAAATTCCAGTAAAAAA
>VZSR01003803.1:38076092-38106753 GCA_013398615.1 Brachypodius melanocephalos
TGGAGCCTCTCACTTGTTTTGCTTTCAAACCACAACAAGGGGATAGAGTGCACCCTCAGTAATTTTGCAGATGAAACTAATCTGTGCCAGGACCATGGGTCTGTTGGAGATTAGGAAGGCTCTGCAGAGGGATCTGGACAACTGGATGGGCCAAGGCCAACTGTATGAGGTATGATAGGGTGAAGTGCCAGGTCCTACCTTTGTGTCACAACAACCCCCTGACCACTACAGGCTGGGGAAGAGTGACTGGAAAGCTGCTGAGGAGAAAAAGACCTGAGAGTGCTCCCTGACAGTGGCTGAGCGTGAACCAGCAGAGTCCCCATGAGCCAGAAGAGGCCCCAGGTGGCCAATAAGGCCAATGGCAACCCAGCCTGTATCAGAAATAGTTTGGCCAGCAGGATTAAGGCAGAGATTGCTCCCTGTACTTGGCACTGGTGAGGCCACACCTTGAATCCTGTGTCCAGTTGTGGACCTCGTGCTATAAGGCAGATATTGAGGTGCCAGAGTGAGTCCAGGGAAGAGCAATGGGGTGGTGAAGGGCCTGGACTATAACTCTCATGAGGAGCAACTGAAGGAGCTGGGCCCTCATCTGCAGAAAAAGAGGCTCAAGGTAGAAGATATTTCTCTTTATAAATACCTGAAAGGTGCATTTATTATTTTGAAACTCTAAGAATTTTAGATTACAAGGAAACAAAGATAATATAATCCATCTGAAAAAAAAAATATTTATTCAGAAGACAATCCTGAAGCACCAAACTTAATCCTTAGATAAATCCAACTACTATTTCCCATGCATTTTTAGCACTTCATTTTCAAAATTTTTAAAGGGTTTACTGTTAATGTGTTAACATACCTGCTTAACAAGTGATCAATATTGTATGAATTGGAGTGATTTTTTTATCCTAGGAGCCTCCTTATTTTAACTCCTATCTGCCTGCAGAACACAGCAAGTCAGGTTCTATTTAATTTAGAATTTAATCCTGAGAACAGATTGCTTGTAAAATTTCACTGACATTTATGTAAACCAACGACTTAACAATGTAAATTACTCTATGAAATTACAAACATCTCTTAGGAAATTATTTGTACCTTCATTTCTCATTAACCTAATTTTATCTGTTAGTTTAAGATTAGATGGTTTAATGAAATACAAGAATATGCATCTTGCTTTCTAAGAGAAGCAGATGAGCAGTTTCATGATATATTAATATCAGCTAATAACATAAAAAAGGCTTCTGGACAACAACTACTTTTTCACCTTTCAGCAGAGGTTAAGATACATACTAATGGAAGAAATTTTGGTTCAAAAAATGCAAGTGTCCTGGTTTTGGCCAGGATAGGACTAATTTTTTGGATAGCTGAGAGGGGCAGTGGCTGAGGGGTTGTGTCTAGGCCCCAGATGTTACTCAGTACATCACGTCATTGCTGGGTTTGGGGGAAGATGCTACCTTCTAAGGAGAACTGTGTTCCTTGTGGTAGAAGAATTTGGTGGGCAGATTGGTCCCTTATTGTTTGGCTTATTTCTGTGTAAACTGTTTATTTGTCTTATACCTTTTGTTATTAATACTGTTGTTGTTACTGACTGTTTTCTTATCACTGTTTTAAGAAAATTGTTCTTATCTCAACCTGTGATCCTTGGCTTTTGTGCTTCCAGTTAGAGCAGGAGAGAAAGTTAGTGGTGACGTGGTTTTAGCAGGAGTATTAAATTGCAGAATACCATTCCTAAACCATGACACCAGGAAAGGCAGTTACATCACTCAGACAATTCCTTTTAAGGTGTTAGAGTGAAAAATCTCTTATTTTAACCTTTTATATATCATCATGTTCATTATACTGAAATAAAAGCTCTTTAGCACTGTGCAACTTACATCTAGGTTACTGAATTAGTCACCTAATTTAGATGTTCCTGTGCCTACAAAATATGTGCATTGATTGTATAGGCAGCACATATTGTGAGGGACCTCTGATGGCCTCCTGAGGACAATTTGGAATGTGAGGATTTTTCTAGTCATTGAATAGGAAAACGAGACTTTTCAGTGTAAAGTCTAAATGCTTGTACACATCTAGTGAGGAACCAAATAAAAATGGCCTGGGGGAATATCTGACTGTGTGTATATTCTATGAGTCACATCTGATTATACAGTCAGCTAAGGTTTTAGATTTCAGAACATTTGCAAATAAGGTCTAATACATTTTTTTCCTCTGCTTGTCAAAACAGTTCCCAGATGTATAAAATTTGGACTAAAAGTTCCCTTCTAGCAGAGGGTGTATGAATTCATTCCTCTTTGTTTTACAACTGTTCTTCAAATGTTAGGCTATGTAATACTCTAGGACAACAATATTCAGCTTTAAATTCAAGCTGAGCTACAAAGCAGAAAGTGTAACTTCAAAGTTTCAGAACTAAAGTAAGCAATGTAGAAGGTTGTCTTGTCTAAACAGGAATATTCATCTAGAACTAGGTGGAAAAGGAAAGTGTATGCACTTTGGAAACAAAGACAGGCAACACTAGAAAACTACAGAGATGCTGTTTGCTGTTGTAGGGAGAAAATTTGTTCAGCCCAAATGTGATTTTAAAAATATATTCCTTATTTGACAAGAGAAGGATACTCTATTTTTTATCAGCCAAGTGATTTAGTACTATACTTTATGGCTATATTTATGTAAAGAAATATTTACTGTCCTTAAGATGAATTGGTGTAGTTCAGCTTGCAACCTAGGTTAGATAGTTTAGACAGCTAACTTATTTTTGCACAAAAATCTGAGTATCCAAGAACCGTTTGTAGGAATAATCATTCACAGAGGACAGTGTTTCCTGAGACTTTTTTAGTATTTAGCATTGATGAGCTCATGCCACTGGTTGTACCGAGCTATAACCTTGTTAAATTTGTTACAATCCATGTGCTCTATCCATTTGATCTTACCATTGCAATCCTGAAATAAAATATTTTCCTTTCACACAAGGTTTTTAGACTTTTGGGGTGCATTTTTGGTTTATTTGCTTAGGTTTTGTTTGCTGTCCTGTTACTGCCTAAGATTGTTAAATTTTTCTCTCATCTGCATTTTAAAGTATGTTTCACAAATGAAAATTTGTATTAACTACCTCAGCTTTAAGATGGTAAAGGTATAAGGACTTAAAGAATGCACTTGCCTATCTCAAAACACTGTCAAGGCCACAGAAGAAACTTGCCATGACCTAATTCGATGAGCAAGAGGTAACTTGAGGAAAGCACAAAAGGGAGAAACTTGAGACAGAAAGGTGATAATTCCAGGCTTGGCAAGATATGTCCTCCTGGTTGATGCATCCAAACAAATATTCCCACAGTGGAAATTTGTGGGAAAGGAAACAACTGCTTATACACATGCCACCACAAGTTATGGCAATGACATCTGTGCTCTGCTGATACCCAAAACTTGGGCTGTATAAAGGTGATATCTCCAGAAGAATGACTCCAGGACCCCCAACACTGAGAGCAGCAGGGTGAAGAAGGATCTGCAGGACACTGCAGGGTCCATGCAGTGGTGGTGACTATCTTCTGTTGAATCTTACTCTTTCTCTCTCTGTCTCTCACCCCCTGCCTCTTTCCTATTTCTTTCTATTATGTCATTTACTGTGAAATAAAATCTGCATTATTGACTTCAGCATATAGTCTCACCTTAGTTTGGGCAGAGGAATTTCTTAATAATCATAAGGAAAGGCTGAAAAGAATTAAGCTTTCACTTTTCTAGTACATACAAAAAAAAATAAGAGAGGCAATAGAGACCTTTTCTTCAGAAAAAGTACAAAAAACTTGTACATGTATAACTTTGAGAATAATACTATAATCAGACTTCTGCTGGAGAAATAAGTTGTACAAACTTCTGCACAGCTTCACAGGTTCATCCTACTTTCTTTGCACTTTTCATCAAATAGTAATCATGGAGATAGTCAGGAAAAGAGTCATCTCAATGACTATAAAATGAAAGTGCAGATGTCTATCAGCTGTATCTGCTAAATGCAAAAGCAGATATTCATCTATATTATTTTTATTTATTTATAAATAAAAAAGCCCTGACACACACTTATGTATTTGATAGAATAGGTAAAATTTGTTTTGATTCTTTGCTATGTAATATTTTGAAATTATATACTCAAGAACTAGAAAACAACCCCTTACAATTGTTCATATTTTAAAAGGAGCACCAGAAAATCCTCACAACCCCATAATAATTTATGTGTTATAGAAGCTTACATACACAATGTGTGTCTCAAGCAGAATTATTGCATTCTGAAATTTGCAGATGGTTGCTTTGACTTCAGATTTTTAAAAAGTGACTTAAAAGAATTTGAACTGCAAGCAGTGACATGGAGAAAAGCTGTATTTTGATCTAATGAAGATTATAAAACAATGTATATGTTGATCAGTGGATTATCTGATGCTCTTTAGTTAGTTACTACTGGTAACATTACTGAATAGTATTAATGATTGTTGTTTTAAGTAATAAAGGAAACCCATTACTCGTCTACCAAAAATTTTTTCACCTCTACATTCAAGGTGCATCTACACACCTGGAAGCATTCTAGCTGTCTGGTTTTGTGCTGGGGAGCCCGGCAGGATGATGAGACCCCACAGGGTGCAGGCTCCTTCATATCTTTTCTGGAAGCCATTCCTTGAGTAAGCCTTCCTTGGTATTTTTCTTAGAAATATTAAGCCAAAGCCACCTACAGAGTCAAGGTATGAAGTAACAGCTCTACTTTCTCTGTGCTGATGGATAGTGAGCTCTCCCACTAGACCAGGCTTTGCAATTGCTAGGAAAAATGCTGGCCAGCCCATACAAAATCCTGTCAGGGGGCATGACCTGGGCCAGCATCTGTCTATTTTGTGGACTGGTTTTGTTTCAATCTTCCTGCAGAGACTCAGACCCATACTGGAAACAAAGAAATGTTGTGTACACACTTAGGAAAAGAGAAAAAAAAACAAAAACAAAAACAAAAAAACCCAAAAAAAACACCAAACCACACCAAACAAACAAAAAAAAAAACAAAAACAAAACAAAACAAAAAAAACCCCACACACAAAAAAACCCAGAAAACCAAACAACCAACAAAAACCAAAAAAAACAAAAAACAAAACCCACAAATCAATACTGCCAGTTTACCTAAATATCTATAACTGTTGTGTTGTCTTTTTCCCCCCAGTCCCATAGAATGGCAGGCAGGTATCCCAGTTCTCACTGTAGCATAAATCTAGTATTTCTGAAAGGACAGTCTTATTTACTGCAAGATAATTACCTTATTTGAAGAAAGAAAACTTAGATAGCCCCTGAGATTGTTTTAAAAATCAAACTTCTGCATATAGCTTAAATGTTGCTGTAGTGGTTGAAAATATTGTCCTTTTGTTTTCTAAGAATACTTAGTTGAAAGAAAATTTTAAGAGGCTGAAAAAACCTTGTGGCAGTTTTCTCTTGTACAAGTGAAAGCAGATTTTTATGCAGTAACCTCTTCTTATAATTTTAAGACACTTTCCTTACATGGAGTGCTAAGCTTTTCAGAACCATCCACTAGTCCATATCTAATTATAACAGACTCTTATAAAATACATGTAACAATAAAATAAGAGGCAGACGAAACAAGCTTTGAAGAGATGAGCAATATTTGTAACCAATATTTCAGACTACACAGCAAACAAGCAAATGAACATAAAAGACAAAAACACTTTTAAACTCAGAAGAATTCCCTGTAATAAAACAACACCAGATTTTCTAGAATTATTTTTGAGGAGCAGATCCATGCTTTGACTTCTGGAACTCTTACACATGCAGAGAATAAAATTCACTATTAATCCTGACATAAGAGAAAATTCATGAATGACAATACCACATCAAGCCTTCAAAAGGGATTTTTGGGAAATTTTAGAATTAACAAAATCCCTGAAAATTGATTGATTTTACATATGCTGTTTGGTTGTACAGTCACAGTGGTTGTTACTATGCAATAAAAGTAACCTCAAATTCCTCAGTAATGTTTCCTTCTCTAACAACTTTTCAGTTAAAAAAATTAAGCCAGGCTCCTTTTCTGAACACTGTAAGTCCGTAGGATAATTCAATTGAGAAGGTACTTCAGGAGGTTTTTTTTGTCTACCCTCCTGTTCAAAACAGGGGTAGCTCAGAGATAAGACCAAGTTGCTCAGTGTTTCATCCACTTGTACCTTGAAAATGACCAGTTTTCTTGGGAAAACCTGCTGCACTCACTGACTGGTTTCAAGGTGAAATCGCATTTTCATTCTCTGCCCATTGCCTTTCATCTTCCCACCATACACCAATGTGAGGGGCTTGGCCTGCCACCTTGGTAACCTTTAATGTTAGGTAATACTAACTTTACAAATACATGATAAGAATGTTTTATATTGGCTCAACCTGTGTTTAAAAGTGTAGATTCAATTCTCTTTGAGTTCCCAGTTATTCCTAATAAGCCTTTGAATTTCTGACTCAAACTCAGAATATTTTAATCTAATACAGATGTATAAATAACTTCTTGAAAGATAAAAGTATTTTTTCTGAAACAGTTAATGAAATCATATAAACATCTTTAATTCATAAAGCCAATATTTTTTTTTTCTCCAGCTTCACATGTATAGAATAATAGTTTAAGTTAGAAAAGATCGAAGATCTAGTTTCAACGCCCCCTGCCATGGGCAGGGGTGCCCTTCACTAACTCAGGGCCCATCCAGCCTGGCCTTGACATCAATCTTGACTAGTTTAGAAAAAGATTTTGGTTTTAACATGGAAACATTTTTTTAAAAAACTTTTTTTTCTTTTTTTTTTTTTTTAACACTGACTTTACTTTTGTAACTTCAAATCAAAAAATAAAGTGTGTATGCAGTAAGTTAAGAATATTTTTAATATCAAGGGTACTTGACATTAAATATGATCAAAACCTTATGATTATAATAGGACCAAAACAAGTATATTGATTTTTTTTTTCTTTCTAATCTCAATCTTCTTATCTATATACTGAGTTGAAAAATGTTTAACAATTAGAGTCCTTCATGGATAAGTATTTCTTCTTCCTGGTTAATTTCAGTAGTAATGCCAAAAAGACTCTGAAAGGGGTCTGCAGACTTCCATTGTGTCTTGTAGAAAACATATTAAGTTGTATTATTAACATATAACAGAATTTAAAGGAGTATGTTGGGGCCCTGGGTATGGGGGTGTCCCACACCTCTGAGGGTCCAGCCCTTGCAGAGAAATGGCTCATTAATTTGCAAGACAGCTTCTTGGGTGTGTTTTGTAAGAGAAAGAGGTTTAATAAATGTGAAATAACAAAGGTTACAGAAACAAAAGATAAAGCCAAGCACAAGTATCAGAGAAACCTCTGGCACCCTATTAAGACACCCCAAAATGCTTTTGAGTTCCTTTGTGCCTTTTCTTAAGTACTTAATGTTTGAGGTGGGTTCTTTGGCACCCTGCCCAATGAAATTGGCAATAGTCTTTGAAGTACACTCGGCAAACCCAATCAGGTCTCCTGGGTTGGCAATGACTCAACTGCTAACAGAACAGCAAAGAAGTTTCTGGGTCCTTTACCTTATAAGAAGTACAAGGGGCAAGTCGTAAACCTTTCCCTATGTGGAAGCACTTGCTCGGTGTGGAAAATGCATGCCTACACCTGGGTGTCAGGGGGTTTGCAACATTTTTAAGGTCCCTTTCAACCAAAGCCTCTCTGTGATTCTATGATGATTCTATATCAGCAATTATAACTTTTCCATTGGATACACTTACAGCTTTTGGAACGACTTACAGCTTAGAAGTACAGTATACACAGACAGTGTCAGCCATTTTCAGGTATTCAAGTGAACCAAGGTATTGTGTTTTATTGGCTCTGACTGGGGTGGAGCTCGTTTTCTCTCAGCAGACCTCACAGTGCTGAGCTTTGCACTAGTAGCAGGAATGGTGCTGATAACACCCCAGTGCTCTGGGTACTGCTGAGCAGCTCTGTCACTGCATCAGTGATGGCTCTCAGCATTGCCCCGTCAAGGGGCTGGGTGTGGGCAAGATCCTGGGAGGGGACACAGCCAGATCAACTGACCCAGATCAAACAAAGGGATATTCCACATCATATGATGCTAACTCAGATACAAAATCTAAGGTAGGGAGGAAGAACGGGGTACATTTTTTATTCTATAATGTTCTCCTTTCTGATCGACCACTATGTGTGCTGAAGCCCTGTTTCCTGGGAAGTGGCTGAACATCATTCACTGATGGAAAGTAGAAATTAATTTTTTCCCTTTGCTTATGTAAACTTTAGCTTTTTTTTCTTTCTACTTTCTTCCTTTTTCTTTTTTTTCTTTTTTCTTTTTTTTTTTTTTCTTTTTAAAGTTGCTTTGTCTCAACCTACAAGTTGTTTTCCATCTTATTTTCTCTCTCCTGTACCACTGGGAAGGGAGGCAATAGAGCAGCTTGGTGGATATCTGATGCCCAGACAAGGCTAACTCAATGCACATGTGTATTTTTTTTTTTTCTCTTCTGAAAGAAAGAAATGTGCACTAGCTACCTTAGTACAGGAGATACTGGTGTCTTGCCGTCTGAACTCCTCCAAATGCAAGAATAGTAATTGTTTGTTTATAACTTTTCTAAAATCAGTAGGTCATTTTAGAGAGTGAGATGGATCATCCTGTTTAAATATCAGTGTCAATATGTTGATGTATAAAAGAAAATTATTCTACAGGCGTTCCCTTGTTAATTCAGGCAGGTCATTATTTTCCATTTCTATTTCTGTTACTAGATGAGCTTCTGTGAAGGCTCTGTGGCTGCAGTGAATGTGCTCTGTGAATATCAATGTCTGCTTGAAGGTTGTTACTGAGCACAATTAATGTCAGAAATATTTTACATATATCTCCATGTCAACCATTCTCGTAGACTCTTAATGCATAGCTGTTATCTTTACTTGTATATGTTTTAGTTTTGAAATAACACATCATGTAACTATTTTGTTTGTTTAGTGAATTAAACACAAGTAACTTAATAAGTAGAAAGCAGTATCCTCTTGGTCACTGTTTTGTTAAGGAGTTTTTCTGGTTTTTATAAAGAATTTTATTTTTTATTTCATACCCATGCACAAAAGGGATGTAAAATTCTGATTTTTTCCAGAATTTGTCACACTTAAACAGATACCTATATTTCAAATAATTATCATAGACTCCCATTATTCTCAAGAGAGAGGAAATAAGCGTATATAGGGAGAAATTATTCTCATCTGTTACAAATGTCTACATTACAGGAAGAAAGCTATCATATTCTTTTTAAACTCGTCATTTAGGGGTGTGGACTGAGATGATGTGGTGTAAATGTTTCCAGAGAGAGCATCTACACATGACCAGATGGAAACTGAAAAGTCTGAAATAGTGGCACAGTGCCACTGCATTTTTTTTTCTTTGAAGAAAAGCTAAAACCCTTTAAGCATAATTTAAAAGAAAAATGTTTTCCTGCTTTTACTTGTTTAACCCTAAGTTAAAGGTGAAAATGTATAACACATAAATTGAATTAAACAGGAATGAAAGAGAGCTTGACACATGAGATTACATCTGAATGCTCCATAGTGATACAATAAGTTTTCTTCCTTATACATTCAAGTGGTACAAAATAACCTATCTGACTGTATTGACCTCAAAAGGTAAAACATAGGGGAATAATAAAAAAAAAAATACTGTATGAATTAACAGGTGCATGTGACTGCAATAGATGTTGCAGCCCATTTAAATATACTTTTGCCTGTGTATACACTTGCTTTGTGTTACCCTTAAGGATCTCCTCCATGGTCAAATCTGCTGACGGTCTCACTGTAATCTGCCGTGCTGAACAGGAGACAATATTCAGGTGAATTTCCTGCTGTGTTGTGAAGGTTTTTAAAGTCTAGACAGGTTTCAGTGGTCTGTGACTGACCTAGTCAAATCCATTGGTACCATTTAATTTGGTAACACATCATGGAACCATATGGACACACAAGATATTTCCACTGATGTTACCCACATTTACAGCAGAAGAAATGTCTGAATACCTTGACGTAATGTCTCCTAGAAAAGCAATATAGATTGGTGAAGCCAGGTGCTTTTAGCTGGCCACACTTCAGATTTTTGTTAAGATGAGCTAGTAAAATTATGAAAGAAATAGACTACATCAGGTTACTTTATTGATAGAATCATACCATATAACAAATTAAAAATATATTAATAAGAATTGATTTTATGGGATGACAAGATTTTGCAGTTTGTTGGGAAAATGAAACATCAGTCTCAAAACAACAGAAAAGAAAAGAATCCTAAAACAGTACCATAAGTTATTAACAATGAAGTGTGAGAGGAAATATGAAAGATACAGGGGAGAGGACTCAAACATTTGAACTGTTGGATATGTTAAAAAGTAGTCTTTTTAATTCTTCATTATATTTAAAAATTTCTGCCTATAATTTCTGTAAGAAAAAAGTCATTGCACATCATATAGAACAAATTAGAGATTATGTCAAATATTGGTATTAGAAGACAAAGCATTTAAAGAGAATGAAACTTTTTTTTGAAACTATTGTGAAGTAACTAGGCCATTTACAGTTGTTAAGGAACTGGTCTCTCATTCTTTTGTGAACTCATAAAAATAATTGCTGGGAGTAATTAAATGAATCCATAGTTATGAAAATGAGTCCATAGACTAAAACAAAGGCTCTGAAGTTTTTCTAACTCTCTACAGGCTTATTTCATTTGTTGATACACAAGTATCTCAACATCTAACATTCATCAACTACTTAAAAAAATAGTAAACCTGTACATGAGAGAGATGAAGGATCACTTCTAGTTTGCCAGTAGCATTAACATTATTTGAATGATACTGCTTTATATGATACTGCTAGTCCATTCAAGTGTGTTTGAGCTATGCTTAGTCATATTTCCTGTCTACTTGTATTTCTGAAACAAATGTCCTTAGAATTAACAGGACCTCATGTCATGGTTTTAAGCCCAGCTGAAAATTAAACACCACAAAGCAACTTGCTCAGCAACCTCTCCTCCCCACCCCCAGTGGAATGAAGAGGAGAATCAGAGTAAAACTTGTGTGTTGAGATAAGAACAGTTTAATATTTGAAAACTGAAAAGGAAGTACAATATAGTAATAACGGTAAATGATGATGATAATAATGATAATAAAACAGAAACAAGCAAGTGTTGCACGATGTAGTTGCTCACCCCCTGCTAACTGACTTTAGACACCTCTTCCTGAACCCAGATCAGTTCCTCTTCCAGGTAACTTCCCCCAGTTTATATACCAGGCATGATCTGTGGTGTGAAATATCCCTTTGGGCAGTTTGAATCACCTCTCCCACTGTGCTCCCTCCCAGTTATTTTGCATAGCTCCTCACTGGCAGAGCATGAGACAAGGAAGGACAAAGAGTCCTTGGCTTAGGAGAAACATGACTTAGCAAAACCCAAGACATCAGAGTGTTATCACCATTTTCATTCTAAATCCAAAACACAGCCCTGTAACAGCTACTGAGAAAAAATTATCCCAGGTTAAACCAGGACACGTGGTAAGGGGAGCAAACAAACAAGGAAAACACATCCAAGAGTCTTTTGAGAAACTAATCCTCTAGACTGAAGGTATAGAGATAAAAAGAGATCAGTTTTGATAGAGAACTATCAAAAACTATCAGTATCAAGTAAAAATATTTTAAAAACTTAAAAAATTATAGAAAGCTATTTGCCAAAGAAACTTCAAAAAGTGTGAAAACAAAGAGGGAATTTGAGACTTTATTTGGATGACATAACTAGGAAAAGTTACTATCTTTAGTTAATGATATCCGAGTAGATATGCATTACAAATCCAGATAAAAGATGAAAACAATCAGCTGAATGAAGTTGAATGTCCTTAGGCAGGGTCTTCTAGCTAAGTTATACTGGATCCGTTCCTGGATTTTATTTAAAGGTATTAGTGTTGAAAATAAATACTAATCTTCAAAATCACTCACATACTTCAGAATGTTCACTCAGGAATTATTATTTCTCTCTAGAAAAGATGAGGCATATTGCTACCATACACCAACTGTTAATAAACATAAAAGCATTTGAGATCATGTCTGAAACAGTGTTTGAACTGTTTTATAGGAGTGCTTTTAGCAAAGTGCATGCTGCTGTTACTTTCAGCATGTGGTAATAGCTATTTGCCTTGAATGGAAGGCTGGTGATGTTCCTTTGTTCAAAGCATATGTTCATTTGCTTATGGAACAAAGCTTTCTGTGCTTTAAATGGCTTTGTCATGAAGCTGGTCAGAGTAGACAAAGGAGGGAGTGGAATTTGTTTGGTATATGAGTACTCCTTTGGCCAAAATTGTGCAATTTTGAATTTGGTTTTATTTTATTCTGGTTGGTTGGTTGGGTTTTTCTGTTTAAAATCAGACTAGTATTCTGATTCTCTTCTCAACTTTACTTTTTATCAATATTGTGTTTCTGGGAGATTTATTCCTATGCTGTGTTTCACAGTAGGGGTTCAGTCAGCTTAGAAAATAATAATAAAAAAAAGAAGAAAAAAAAAAAAGAAAATATTTTTACACTGGGCTTGTTGAATTATTATCTCTTTTGGGATGAAATTTACTGTGCCTGTTTTCTGGTTCTGTGTCACCATCTAGGAGTGAGGAGATGATTACCTATACTTTCTCTTTCTCCTTCAGTTCAGGATGGACCATTTGTACTAGCTTGTGTGAGATGAGAACAGAAAATACCTTTTCTTGACACATTTGCAGAGAGTGAGCTTCACAGACATCAGGAACAGAAAATGGATATGAAACACAACTCAAAGAGACTGGCTCTTTTGGGAAAAAAAAAAAAAAAGTAGGAGAATGAGAATTTCTTCTTCTTTTATCTTTATAAACAAAAATCCATTTGTGACATGATTTTTAAAATTTGTATTTTATACACAGATTGGAATATACCACCATATTAATGATCCCATGTATAACATCACAATATTTTACATGTAGTGTATGCAAAATATCATAGACTTACATTCACACTAGAATATTCACTTTGTATTAATTTTTCAGTGCATATTTTGTAATTACTTTTGTACTTCTCTAAATTAATATCTTATTTAATGTATTTTTATGACAAATGGTAAATTTTACATGAATATACACCATTTTCAACTGATATAAAACTGTAAGAACCAGGTTTTGTAAGTTATTGATGAGTTCGATGTTGAGTAAATAACTACAGCAGGTAAAAAAGCAAGTAAGATGTGTTTGCTGACAGAAAAATATATTTTAGCAGCAGGGGAGACAAATCTGCTAGTCAGGTGACAGAAATTTTTGTAAAAGCACAAAATATATCTGACTGTGAAAAGAAAAATATGTGGTGGTTTTCTTTTTTTTATTTTTTTTTTCCTTTTTTTTTTTTTTCTTTTTTTTCCCAGCCTCAGAAAGCAATGTGGAAAGATGATACAGGAATCCTATGAAACAATCCATTTTATATGTCATAAATGCCAAATACCACCTGTCTTTCAAGTACTAGAAACACAAAAGTAGTTATTCCTGTGATGCTAGAAAGTCCCATTCAGTGCTGTGGGGAAAAAAAAGGCGGGGGGAGGGGAAAAGCAGTTTTGAAGACAGTGATGGAGAGCAAAAGAATTTACACAGCAGGTGTTACCTGAGTTTCAGTAAAAGACAGCTTTTGTATAAATCTTTCACCACCATATTGAAAAATATGTGGCAGCATAAAAGACAGAAGCAAACTATTTCCCAAATTTTTGCAGAACTTGGACATAAGCGAAAAAATCTAAAATGCAGTAGTTAGGTGTTTAGGATCTCCAAGCAAATAGGTGTAGTACCAACAACTTTTTTTCTACATTTCATGACAGGTAAAACCCACTTCCATTGGTATGATAAAGTTAATGAATTACTTCCTTTTGACAAGAAAATATGTACACTGGCACTAGAATTCATAAAATATAATACTGAGCAGGATAAATGTCTGCTCTGATTCCATGTGGCAACCCCTATGTGCAAAACTACTGAAGTCTTGACTGTTTGAAGTTAGTTCAAAATTTGTATCTTATCATTTATTTGCAGTGGCTAAATTAAGCATATAAACGTAATTAGAAAAGACTCTGATAGTCATCATTCTAATTAGGACACTGCTTAAAAAGCCCTAGAAAATTTTGAAGAAAAGGTTTTGTTTTTAAAGAAAATTATGCATGCAACACTGACGTTTTTCTAACATGAAAGTTTCCATTTTAAATATCTCTTAAAACTCTCTCCACTGCCCTTCAAACCCAAAAATGGTTAGTCCCACCTTTTTACTTAGATGCCTGGACTATCAATTCACTCTGGGCAAAACTGACCAATGACACGCTACAGGCTGCGAAAATATTAAAATTGTGTCTTATGTATCCTCTGTATATGTATTTCACATGCAATTAAAAATACCTTCATTTCATGGGTGATTACTTTTTCCTGACAGCAAATTTATAATTCATTAAAAATAAGAATGTAGCCTGATTGCTCATGCAACATGACAACCCATAAATGATGAAACATTTACATTGTCAGTGATTTGGTATTCAAATTCTTTGACAGGCACTTAAAAAAGAAATTAAGAAACAGAAAAAGAAACTTTAGTTAGACACTAACAGAAAAACTATCTGTAAAGATTATTTGAGTGCAAAACAAACAGATGGTACTGCAGTTGAACCCTAATCAGACTCTAAAGCCATCTAGATTGAAATTTTCTAATTTTAGCCCCCAAGTGGACCAAGAGACTCCAGTTTCCTGTAATTATTATCCTCTGTAAAGCCCTTTGTACTCCTACATTTCCAGCCCCACCTTGGGCTTTAGTCTCTTGTGTTTAGGGTGTGCTCTGACAGTGTTCAACTGTGTCTTGTCTGTTTAGCCTGGATCTCAATGGGAGACCCCATTGTGGTCTTCAACATTCACATGAGGGGAAGGGGAGGGGCAAATACAAATCTCTTATTTTATTTGTTCTGTCCTTAACTATTTTCAACATTTCCCTTATAAATAATTATTGTAATCCTCAATAAGCAAAGTTACATCTGGTTAAATACTGGTCAGTTGGAAGTAGCTTGTTTCAAGAAAACAAAAAATGCCTCTCTTCTTTACGTACTTCAAAATATTTTTAGTTTTAAGGTTTTCAAAACCTCTTAAGTAGGAAAAAAGTAGTATATAAATTTCTTTCCTGCAAAGAGGCTTGAGTGGAATGAATCAACATTTTTCAATGGAAGATTCACGTGTGTTCTGATTTTGCCGTAGAAAGAGGGAAAAACAATGTCTTCTTCCAAGGACGGCTTCATGCATAAGTTGTGCGAACAATCATATGCTCTTTCTTCCAGGGCGACACAGCCTGAGGAAAGAGTGTCTTCGGCCACCTCTTTTTGAAGGTGTCTTGCTTCTGAGTGGTATATAATGCTGTCATGGGATGTAATGCCTAAAATTAGATAAATTAATGCTGCCTTATATTCTGCTGAACACCAATGGAATGTTACTGCTATTTACCAGTTGGGCAAGTCAATGGAGGGAATTCCTCTAGTACACTTACTGCTGGTAGAGAAAGAAATCTCTACGATGATGGCAAACAGCTATTTCCTCTTATCATGTCCCTTTAAAACATGAATCACTCATCTGTCAAGAGATACAGGAAAGACTAACTACGTCTACAGAAAATAAACATGTTTATTAAACTTGTTTATCATAGATTCGATTAGATCTTACCTCTCTGATGACTGAGGTTATGCTGCTCCCCTGTTTTTCCCAGGCTCCACTTTGCTCTTCAATTTTCAAGTGCCTGTATTGCCTTTCACCCTTCTCAAGCAGCGCACAGGGGTGAAGAAATGGGAGTCTGAGGTCAGTTCATAACCACTGCTCTCTTTATTCCTTACTTCTCACACTATTTCCCTTTGATATGGGTTGTTCCCCTTGCTGTAGTAATTCAGGATACACTCCCTCCAGCAGGAGTTCTCCAAGGCTGCAGCTGCCTTCAGGGCATATCCACTTGTTCCAGTACAGGCTGTGGCACTCATATCTGCTCTGTCATTGTGCTCTCCACAAGCTGCAGGGAAATATGTGCTTCACTGTAGTCTCTACATGGTTTGCAAGGGAATCTCTGCTCAGGTGTCTGGAGCACCTCCTTTTCCTCCTCCTTCTTCCCTGCCCCTGATGGCCATGGGATTGTTTTCAGATGTTTTTTACCACAGCTCCTCAGCACTTTTACCCTTAACAATGTTTTTCACAGAGGCACCACCAGCTTTGCTATTTGAGTTGACTTTGGCCAGTAGTAGGTCTGTTGTTGAACATGAAATATTTGTGTCATGGTCTAGGAAACCCGTGGCCTCTTCTCACAAAAGTCACTCCTCCTGCCCTCCAAAATTTTGATGTGTACACCTAATACTGTGGGGAATTTTATCACATCTGCTGCAACCGGTTTACCCTCACTATGCATTTCTTCCTATTTGTAGTGGTCTTCAAACTCCAAAAACTTCCTTCATCAGTTTTTTCTCAAGTTGCTGCTTGATAACACACCTGTACATCTATGTTTTGGGACCTGCTATACCAACTGCACAAAAGAACCTCCCACTGATTTGTTCTTTGTGATGAGTTGAAAAATTATTATTTAGAATTATTATTCTAACTAGGAAAAACTAGTTTCTTCATCACTGTCATGGCTATATGATCTTTTTTCATCATTTATCTTTTAATATGAAATCAAACTCCAGATGGCAAATATTCAGTTTATTATTTCCATCATTCTACAGAGCAGTGGTGTTATTTTAGCGCTTATGTTATATGAGTAATCTTTTGTATAAAGACAAGAAAAGCAAATTCTGATTTTATTTTCTTTTACAACTTCCACAGAATATTTTTTTTTTGTTAGAAAATTTTATGGAAAAAATAATTTTCATGATTTTAGACTAAGTGACAAAATTTTTCTCTTTAGCATCAAATTGTAAAAATGATAAAGTTTTTATCTTTTGATATTTCCAGTTGCAGGCCTTTGAGTTTGTAAAGGAAAAGATGCCTATACCCTTAATGCGTCTAAAACTGCAGCATCAAGTATTTGGGAACTGACAGACTAAATTTTTCACTTTTAGATTCTTGTTTTTTAATTTGCATTCTTGATCACAACTTCAGGATAATTATTCCACCGTAACTCTCAAAAATGTTTTCTCTTACATTAAAATTCAGCTCAAATGTTCTTCCTTCTCCAGCCAATGAGCTCTGCAAAAGGTATTTTGAAAAATAAAAATAAAATAACTCATTAATGTAGACTACATATTTTATTTTTAAATTCTAATCAGAGATTATGCACAAGAATAAACATCCACTTTACAATGCATTACCTCCCATAGAGAAAAAAATTACACAAACACAAGTTTTCAGTGCTTGTCACTGAATCGTCTTTCTCCTCTTAAAATGTTTTATTGTTGTTTTCCTTGGTTTTGTTTTTGTTTTTTTAATATATTAGCACTTAAATTTTAAACTCAACAGTTGCATTTTACCTTTCTTTGGATTTACTTGCCTTTTTTTTTTTAACCCAATAATAACACAAATTTCCGTGCTGAATCTAATTCCAGTGACATCCCAAAAGTATGAATTACCCTATTATCAGATTTTCTTTAGTCCCAGATAATGACTGTAATTTCCCAAGGAAGGATAACAGCTTAGAAACTTTATACTAGGTATTATAACTAATAACAGAGAAGAAATTATAGTGCTTCATTAATTTTATGTAAATGATTAGACTGAGCTATTTTTTCTTCAAAAAATATTCATTTATGATTTCAATTGTTGTTTTACTATCTCTACTAACTACTGAAACCAAATCTATTGCTCTAGTACATTTTTTTCTTTAAAGCATCTTTTTTTCTTGAAAAATAGTGCTTGCTGCATACTGAAGATTATTGAATTAGGTGTCAAAAATCAATCTAATAAGAAACTTCAACTTGCTCAAAACATTTAAAATATGTGTTATTCTCTTACTCTTAATTTTATTTTTAATAGAAAAGGGTAAATATAAAATATTTCTAAATGTAAGTATTCCATACAAAGAAAGTGGAAATTAGGTTTGAAGACAAGTAATAAAATTACTTGTAACCATTACTGCAACCGTTTCAAAAAATCTTAAAGGATGAGAAAATTAAGCCAATTAAATAATAGCATTTTTTGTGCAAATAGATCTATATGGAATTGTGAAAAAACATTTAGTTATTTTTGTTTGGAATATCCCTTCAGAGACATTTGTCAGTTGGGTGGATTAATGGACTATATCACAGCTGAATGGATCATCTGCTGGTATAATTATGTCTTCCAAAGTCAGCATACACTCAAGAGGGGTGTGAATATGTGGCTAAACCCAACACATGATACAAAATTATACAAAAAATTACACAATCAAGAAAGTATTTTCAGACAGGACAGCAGGCTTGAGTTGGCTTCAGCCTACATCCTCCTTCATGATGATTTGGACACCCAGTGTCATAGAGTCATAGAAATATTTAAGTTGGAAAAGACAATATCATCAAGTCCAACTGTAAACTCAGCACCACCAGTAAACTGTGTCCCTCAGTGCCATGTCTACCATTTTTTTCATCCCCCTAGGGTTGGTGACTCAACCATTCCTTTTTCTTTATGTCTAATCCAAACCTAAAACCCTAAAACATAAAACTCATGGCCATTTCTTCTTGTCCTGTTGCTTAGTTATTTGGGAAATGAGGCTGCCCCCCACCTCCCTACAACCTCCTTTCAGGTACCGTATTGCAATTTGCTACAGGTGCATCATGGTTTCAGTGGAATCTTTATTACTCTGTTAAATAAGAATTCTTATGTAACATCAACTATGTCCAAGTAATCAAATTTGGTATTAAACTTTCATCCTCCATATATGCCATTTCTTAAAAACCCTGGTCAGATAGTAAAAGACGGTGACATCTGGTCACCTCCTTTCCATGATATTGATGGCTGCCCACCCTACGTTTTTACTTTTCTAATGTATGCCATTTTTCTATAAAGTACACTGTTTCCATTGTTCGGCAGGTGGATAAAGAGTGAAACAATAGAACTCAAATTTTCTCGTGCAAACGACTCACCTGAAAATTGAGTACTTGAAATATTCCATATACACAGCATTGATTCTTTCCTTCTCTATAAATCAGTATACACACAAGTCGCAACTGATCTTTGGATCAGTTTGTGGTTCATGCTTGAAAGAAGCTCCACGATGCTTGACTAGGTGAATCAAGGTTATGTTTGAAAATCAGTTGCCATGTATTTTAGCAGGTTAAATTATTTTATATTCCATTTTTAGTTCAATCTGTTTGGGACCATTATAGGAAATAAACAGAACTCAAAAATTTCTTGTAGAACACAGTCCCTGTGCGATTTATGTAAATACATTGTGTTATTAATGCAAAAATTCACAGCAAGTGTCTGTGTGTGCGTTTATATGTGCATACAACTTTTTCAGGCGTAATAAACAGAAACTCTCCATTCTTAATCTGATTATTGTCAGTTTGGGTGATACAGGAGTTTTTAAAATATTTTTAAGCCAGTTTTCTCTCTAAGCTTTAGCATAAGGATAAACAGATTTGCACTGGACACAAATAAAAGAAAATAATTCAGCCTGGGAATGGTAGTTAAAATACCTTAAGATCAATCAATAAATATATATAATTTCACTAATTTGAAGATTGCTCCTTCCTTTGAGAACGGACTGGTGAATCTGTTGTACGATAAGATACCTCATCAGTGTCCAGACAATTCTCTCTATACCTTATAAAGATTTTGTTCAGATAAATGATCAAGAGAGGAAAACCAAAACAAACCAAAAATAGAAACAAAAATTCAAACCAAAAACCAACTAAACCAAACCATTAATCTATATATTTGCTCTTTTGTTATTGATATCACAGCAAGCCTTGAGTGCTTTATTAGAGGCATCTTTTAGTTACTACACCATTCTTTCTCTTGCCAGCAATATTGCTAGTCATTGGAAATGAGTACTCCAACATATTTTAAGGGGTTAGCAGCCATTCCACAGGCTAACCTTTATGATAGCATAGTATATCAGGACAGTTTTTCCTCTCCTAAGACGTTTGATGTAATTTCTCTCAAACATGGAAAATATCTAAAGCAGCAAAACAAAGGTACAAGAGAAAACAGTCTGGACCAAATGTACTTGTGACAGCTTTTATCTGATGATTAAACCAAACTTCTCCCATCAGATGTTCTTTTCCCTTTTAAACAAACTAAGAAAATAATAATTCATTTAAAAAAATCA
This sequence comes from Brachypodius melanocephalos, assembly GCA_013398615.1. Taxonomy (NCBI): domain Eukaryota; kingdom Metazoa; phylum Chordata; class Aves; order Passeriformes; family Pycnonotidae; genus Brachypodius; species Brachypodius melanocephalos. Next base: position 38,096,386 of record VZSR01003803.1, read on the forward strand.
TATTTGTACAAAAAAACTACTAGAAATACATCTCTACCTCTGTTCTATTACAGAAACAGAAATTGTGTGGCATGGGGTGAATGGAGGAACTGTTTTGAATGCTGCATTGTCATGGGATTACAAGTGAACATAGTGTTCTTTTCTAAGTGTTATTGCAGTTTGAGTAGTGCCTTATAACTATGAACACCTTATTATTACAAGATTTATGTCTATGATTGATATATTGATGGAAAACAATATAGAGTAACTTTGTTTGTAAGCATAAGACACACTTTGCTTGGATAGTAATGGAATTTCCATTCACAAATCAGTTGAGAAATGATTCATGGCAAGAAAAGAAAAGCCAGGAAGTTGTTTTATCTTTGTTTACATCTGCTTGAGGCTGCTGACTGATATCCAGAAAATTAAAATTACTTAAAGCAAGTGCAGAGGGAATACATGCCTTGCACAAACTCAGGTGTCTGAATGGCTCTGCAACAAATATTCACACTTTGCTATTTTGTGCTCTGCCAGAGGCTGCTTGCTTTGTCCCACATGAATAGCTTTCAGTGTTTTAGTGGTTGGACTGTAATAGGTCTCAGGTTGTGGTGGATCTCATTCAACTCTGAATCACTAGAGAAGCTGTATTTATGAGTACTTGTGCCAAAAGGGATTTCTCTTGCAGTTCATTTCCCTCATAGTGAATGGAGGAAGTGAAAAATACTTTTCACAGCAAAGTTTCTGGCCGTGAGATTTAATCTAGGATAAGAGAGTATTGCAGGCATGAAAATTCTGGTGCAAACCATTATTTAATTTGAATACACATTATATATTTCAATACTTGTTTCTCTGATTAAAAATGTTTTGATAGATGAAAAACATCTTTTCAAATAGTTTGCAGAATTTAACTGAACACTGAGATATCCTTTTTAAAATCTTTTTGGTGGTGGTGGTGGTTATTGTTATTTGTTATTATATGTGTTGTTTGTTGTCGCTGTTGTTGTTTTTGTTGGTTTATTTGTAAGACTGTTCCTTTTTCTATTTGGCTCCTATTAATGAGTATTTCACAAACAGATTGCACCACAAATAAGACAATTCATTAGTATTTTTGAATTTAAATATTTTAAGAACATTAATAGTCTGTAAAAGGATAAAATGCAAATGTTGTTGCTATTTAACTCTTCTAAATTACACAAGCAATATAGAAGTAATTGAACTGCTATTAATAAACTGTAATGAAAAGTGTACTAAAGCATTATATTAGTGTTTAGCAAGATAATTCCATCAAGTAAATTAGATATTAAAAAAGTTAGTTAAAACAGTATTTACAGACTGATACCATATTTATTTACTTACGATTAGTATTACCAGTGTTAATTAAAGGCTTAATTATCAGATATAATGCATACATATGTGCCACTGGGCAGAATCACAAGTTTGAGTAAACAGATAATGTAATTCTCGATGGAAGACTCTTATCTGGATTTCTGTTACATTTTGTTACATTTTAAGGTTCTAAAACTACCAGATTTTTGAGTTCTAAATTATGTATTTACTAGAAAACCATTTTTGAGTCAAACTAGTCACAGCCACGAATATCTCAGTTCTAGGTTTTTACAGGTGGAAGTCTGGCCACCCTTTTGTATATTGTGTGCACCTTATTGAGACACAAATAATTGGATATATTAAGATGTTCCAAGGAGCTTTACCTAGGAATATTTAAAAATGACTAGAAGGTAAAAGACCTATTATTCACCATGGTTTTTAATATAACTTTTAAAAGAGAAACATAGTAGAACAAATAAAAAATTGTGAATTCCCCAAATTTGTCACACTGACAAGCAGTTACAAACACCAAAATATATTTGCATGTATATATTATTTATAAACATAAATAAAGCCTACTGGTTCTTTCATAGTTTGCCAATAGGGAAAAAAAAAAACAAAACAAACAACTCTTTTCACTCAAATGTTGTGAATGGAACCCCTCTCACATTATAGAAACATCCTAATCTTCTTTTGCAATGTCCTAACTTCTCCTCTATTACACCTTATTGTATTGTTCTATTGTCTGTCTTTGTCTTTACAATTAGATGCTTATGCTGCATTTGGGGAAAAGGTTATTCTGTTAATTTTTGTTTGAAAAATAGTTCGGAGAAGAAATTTTGCACTGTTAGCATGACTGGGGTAATAAAGCCTAAACTGTGTAAGACTTCTAGCTTTCCTGAACTTTTCTAAAGCACATTAACCCATAATAAGAATTTTAGTCCATCATGGGGTTTCTAAGATAGCAATTTTTATTTCTTGTTACCAGTATTACCAACATTCTTCTCCCTAAATTGGAGATTCAAAACCGTGTGATTTTGATGGGTGGATTATTGAATGGATAAAGAGTTGCCTGAATATCCCTTTCCAAATAGTTACAATGTCCAAGTAGAAACCAGGAATGAGTGATTTCTCTCAAGGGTCTGCACTGTTCATATCTCCTTGGAGATATTATTGCAGCCTTTAAGGAGGGCATGTAAGAAAGGTGGAGAGAGACTTTTTACCAGTACTTGTAGCGACAGGACAAGGGGGAAAGTTTAAAACTCAAAAAGAGTAAGTTTAGATTTGGCATAAGGAAGAAACTACTGCAAGTATGGTAAGACAATGGAAGAGGAAGCCCAGGGATATCATGGATGCTGTGCCCTTAGAAGTATTCAAGTCAAGTTGCATGGGGCTTTGAACAACCTGATCTAGTGGCTGGCATCACTTTCCATGGAAAGAGAGTTAGACTAGAGGATATTTAAGGGTCCATTCCAATCTAGACCGTTCTGTGATTCCATGCCTATAGAACACTAACATACCCGATATTAAAATATTCATTCAATCCATAGATTCAATCTATTGCACATTGCATATATCTTTCTCTTCAAATACAGAATGTTGTACAGCTTCAGTAACTTTTAAGACAAGCAAGAGTAATTAATTATTAAGGCCTACAACTTTTTATTTTTGAAGAGAAATGTTTGTCTTAATCACAAAATCTGATTTTTTTAGTAGTACTTCCTGTATATTCAAGTAAGTAATTTATTGCTTAGAAACAATCTATATTTTCAAGATTATATTAAAGGCTGTAACTGCATTTCACTAGTATTTCTTTCTCATTTCCCATTATCAAATGTAGAAAACTTGTGAGTATCGAGACTACCTTTTAAAATTAAAAAGATGTTCAATATGCAAACTGATTACTGCCTTAATAATACACATGATGATAGATATTCTTTCTTTCAAGTTATGAAATATTATGAAATATCACCATGCAGTTCAGTTTTTCAAATATTCTATCTTTATTCTCTTTTTTGAACAAGAAATAAGCTATCATAATTTTTGGGATTTAATCTTTTCAAGAAAAGTCGTCTTTTTGACCCTGGGAGTGTATGTATTAATGGTTGTGACACATATTTCACTGGGTTCATTTAAATTCACTGCACATTTTTTAATGCACATAGAAAAACTTGAGCATATTAATATATGTCTGGAAAATGTGCATTTTTTCCATAGTTGACTTGAGGGGCTGATTACTTTTGTAACAGTGAAGCCATCTGTGCATTACACTTTCAGTCCATCATCTACACAGCTATAAGATTTCTTTCAGGCTGACTTATGGTTATACCTTAGAGTAACTCATTGGCTTTTAAATTAAAGTGTGCAGAAGGCTAAGAAGCCATCTGAAGGGAAGGCTAAAAAGCTGTCTGAGAGGTTTTTTTTTTTCTGTATTTTGTTTGACTTTGGACTTTGAGCAAGTCAGAATCTACATACTTGCTAATGGGGGAGAAAAATAAAATAAAATCTGAGGGGTTTGTTAATTGATGAAGGTTCTGACACCTCAGAAAACTAAAATCACACTGATGATATTTGTTTTAGAACTTCAATAAATCTGTTTCTTTTCTCAGCCACATAAATTTGTTTTTAAATATTAATTTTAAAACTTAGAAATTAATAACTGTGTTTTCAGAAAATTGGCTTTTATAATTACTAAAAAACTTTTATTTGAAGTAATTTCCTTTAAAATATATATTTCAGTGAAACAGATACCTGAGTTCATATTTTATTAATCCAGTTACATTTTGCATTAATGACAAACTCTCTTGGTGTGTTATTCAGATAAATAAGTATGATTCATAGATATGAATAAACTAATATAGATTAAGAATATGAACTGCTCTGGTTTTGCATGTGGTTTCAGCATCCTTGGGAGGATTTAAAATATCAACAGCAGTTTTGCAGTTCCAATGTTTATCAGAAACTACAACCCAGCCCCAAGGTTTTGGCCTTTCTGGCACTTGTCAGGACTTCCTCCATCGTACCAACATCACAGTAACCCACATGTGGTCTCATCATTGCTGAATAGAGGGTAAAACTCACTTCTCCCAATCTGCTGATGACGCTCTCCCTGAGTGTTGAAACCCAGAGGCTCTTGACCTTTGTTACCACAAGGGCACACTTGTTGCCTTATGATAAAATTTTGGACTACAAGCAGTCCCACATCCTGCAAAGTTGCTTTCTAGTTAATTTAAAAAGCAGTTTCCACCTGGCACATAGATTTCTTCTTTCCCAGGTTAAGGACTCTGAATTCCTATTTGCTGAACTTCCTGAGGTTCTTGTCAGTTCATTTCACTAACTTGTTCAGTTAATGCACCAAAATAACATCACAAATTGATTCCACAGTGCTCCACTTTATCCTTATGTAACACAAACCCACTTAACTTGAAATACTCACCATATAGACCTTTATCAGTGTCAGACTAGACACTGTCCATAACCAGTAGAGAGAAGTACATGTAAATCATCTCATTCAGAAGTATGCTTTCAAAAAAGGGCTTGTGAGTCAAACCAAATTGTGCAAGTTTCTGTCCTTTTGCTGCAAAGGTAGACTGGACCATCCAGCAGCAATCCTTACAGTTGAGTGAGATAAATGCCCAGTTTCTTTCACTCTCAGAATCATTTTTATCCTTTGGTTGTTCAGCCCTATCTACATGAAGTGCACCCCTTTGGAGCTCAGTTAATCAATACAACATTCAACACTGCTTTTCAAAGGAAAATATTTAGGCCGATTCAGAAATTAAATATCTTAAGTTCTGTGTTCATTACTGCATTTTATGTCCACAAGGCACATAGCTGCTTGTCTACATACACACACACACAAAAAAAAAAAAAAAAAGTGTGTGCGTATTTAAAAGCATATGCATATATGTGTTCTTCAATGTCTTTATAAATGTTCTGGATGTAGAAATTGAATGTACATTAGCTAAGTTTGCAAACGATCCTTAACTAGAAGGAGCTTTGAACTCCCTCAAAGGTAGAGAGGTCTTACAGAGATATGTAGATATATCTAGAGAGCTGAACAATCACCAACCATATGGAATTTAACAAATCAAGTGCCAAATTCGCCACTTGGGATGGGATAATCCTGGTTACACATGCAAAATGGGGGATGAGAGGATGGAGAGGAGCCTTGCAGAAAGAGTTCTGGGAAACTGGTTTGATGCAAGATGAATATGGTTTAGATTTAGCTAAACCTGTGAGGAGATTGGAGTTGGATTCGATGATCTTTATTGGTACCTTCCAACTGGAGATATTCTTTGAATTTTTTCTATACACACACACACAGGTAAAAGTATGTATGTTAGACAAAGATAATTCTGCATGGTCCAAAGAATATTGGATTTTAATTCCTAGTAGGTTTTGTATGTTTTCTTTCCACTAGGAGCTAGTTAAGGAGTGGCCCTATTTCAACTTACAGTAAAAAGAAAATGTTGTGCAACAAAGGTGAGGCAAATAAGATAATTAGAAATTGCAGTTCTAACCCCAAAGAATTGACAAATACAGTCTAGGGAAGTTACTATTTTGATTTCATATAACCAACAGCTTCAATTTCAGCATCCCACATGGTTCACAGGCCATTTTAACAATCAAAAAAACCCAGTCCCAAATGCAAGAAAAAACAAAAAAAGCCAAAAAATGCAAGAACGCCCCCCCCCAACCAACCAACAAACAAAAACCCCAAGGCAAAATAAAACAGAACAAAGCAAAACAACAACAAAAAAACCCAAACAAATCCTCAGGCTTTTGTAGAGCTGCTTTTTTTTTTTTTTTCAGTCTAAGATCACAGTAGGTTTTCCTCCTGGAGTCAAGAAAAGTGTCCATTCTTTAAACTTTAGTTTGGGTCATTAATCAGATTCCATAAAACATTTCATTACCACTCCCTCTTCATCAGGTTCATGGAATGACAAAACTCTCAGCCTAATATTACTATCTTAAATCTCACTTATCACAACAACAAAATAATGATCAAACTTGATATTTTAGCTTAGAGTTTAGTACTTTTTGCATGACAGAACCTGGAATATTTGATGCAGTATATGTAGAACAAGTCAAGACATTACCTTGTGTTTCTCACAACGTTCAAAATTTCTTTGTTGCTAATAGATTGGATGATATTAAAAAATCTGTATGGATTTGTCAAATATTTAGAAGAGATTTTCAATTCAGTTGTCTTAATTTGAATGATACTACTCATATCCACTTTATATTAAAGGTATTCTTCTAGTTACATGCCACTAATTCATATATCTTACTGCATTTTATTTCTTATTTTATCCTTTAGAATGCCTACAGAGTACCAGAAATTGCATGCCTCTCTTCTTGTGAATAGTTAGCTGTACAAATGAATGTCCTTTTTATAACTCATCTACTCCATCTATTCTTGAGAGTGGGACCATCGTTATTTACACTGTTTTTTCTGACAGAGCTTCAATACATTTTCAGGAAATTCCAGAAGTCATTAAAACAAAAGAAGATTTCTTTAAAAATTGGGTCATGAAATAGAAATAAACAAAATGCAGACAAAACCATGAGTGAACTACTGTTCACAATCACAGAGGATATAATTGCTAAAATTTCATACAATTTACAAGGACAAGTATATTAGTTAAGAAAGATGGAAATCATATGTTCTATGCAAATTTCATGTCTATGTTTTGACAAAAATAGCCTGATATTGAATTTAAGACTTAATCAAATAATCTCTTTCAAAGGTTTTTGTCAGTGTTACATCTATGACTCCATGCTTTATATAGTGCATATTATTCATATCCTGCTTCAGGAAGAGAAGTTCCTTCTGCTTGTACATGTAGTGCTACTGTGACAGTATGTATATGTTTCAGAATTCATTTTCAAACTTTGTGAATAGAGAAATTTTATCATCTCCATTTTACAAAGAAATAATTTTAAATAAATAAATAATATTAAATACAAAATTATGATAGATTAATATAATTTTTTTAAATTAACCTTGCATGCCAATGCGACAAGTGTTTCAAGCATAGTCGTATGCAGCATTCCTATTGTCCTTTATTCATTTTACTCCCCAAGCTTCCAAATTTGGATTACCTTTAATGCTTCTTCTGCATCCTCAGTACTTCTCTCCACACCTTCTAATTTTTTAATTAGTTTTCTCATTGATCAGTATATAAAGCCAGGTTGTGAACAGCATTAAATTAATTCCGTCTAATTTTGGCTCTTGCTAGTTCAATATCTAATCAGAGTCATAATTAATGAAAAGAGATACACCTCACCAGAGGGAGATTCAAACTGTCTCTCTTAAACATTTCTGTTAAATAAATGTGAATTATGCTCTGGAAGTGCCTCGGACCTTAAAGAGAGCCTGGAGCTTGCTTATATTACCCCTAAACATGGTAAACAAGCTCTATCTTTACCTGGGAGAAGTTTCATTACAAGCATTAAACAGTGTGGGTACAATGTGGACTACTTAGGAACAGAGTATACACAGGCAGAAGAATCACTTAGAGAATTATTAGAAATTCTGGAAATTTTTAGATTTACTACATTTTAAAAATGTTCATACTTTATGTTTAAGTGCCCATTGTCTTCCAGGACAATTAGGTAAATTTTCGTAGACATTAATCTTGTTCTGTCTATGTCCATTTCACATTTAATGATTGCAATTTCATGAATAGGGCACTATTGATTCCAAGCAAATGAAAAACAAACCTTGCCCTTAATTTTATCTGTTGGGGTCACTGTTACAGGTCTACTAAATCTTGTAGTACTTTGATTAAAAGTCAGTATTTCTGGAGGAAAATTTGTTTGCTTGTCTTCTGGCATAGCTTAATGAAGAAAACATATCCTATCATACATTATCCTGTCATAGATTCATACTATTTATAATGAAGAACTGTATGTTTGCAAGTTTTATTAACAAAATGTTTTCTCATTTCATACAATTTGCTTTATAAAATGCAAAACACACACCAAAATAATTAATATATTATACTTATTGTAATAGCAAATTTATTTTGAAAATATAATTCCATTGAGTGCTTATTACTTTTTATATTATATATATGAATAAACTGCATGAACTCTAAAACAGAAATGAGATAAAATATCTCCAGTTTTTCTTCCTATTTGTATAAAGAAATATGTCAACATGGAAAAAAGATGTGTGAGACTACATGATCTCAATACTTAAAATGCTGGCTTATAATGTATGCAACCTTGGGGGAAAATACAGCTAAATTTCCAAGACGCAAGAACCAAAATGGGTGATAAAGGAAGGATTCATAGTGATAATCAGGAAATACATTGGAAATTACAAAATATAAAAATAAACAGCAATCTACTCTTTTGTAATAAAAAGGTTTCGTGGCAAAATTAAAGTTCTTTGCTCTTAATGAATTTTAAACATAGGAATAGACTTTGAAAGAAAGAAAAAGAAAAAGAATCAGACAGTTGAGGCTTAGTGTGCTATTTCTGACAGTTTTGTCATCACAACAGATTTGATTTTTTTTAATCAGAATTTCTTGTGTTTAGATACTTTGATTCTGTCAGCATTAACAATGCTTGTTTTATTAAGTACCTATGAAAGAAAATGCCAGACTGTAGTAATTAGTTTAAGTACTTTTATACATCTGCATTGTTGTTTTGCTATTACTTTGGCATAACAATATTTTAGTTATATAAAAGAGTGTCTCTATATTATTGGTTTTGTCTGCATTGAAGCTTAATTAATGAGAAATTAATTTCTTTTCTATTTTACTTAGGTCGCTACTCCTAGCCTTCCAAAAATGAACATATCTTCTAATACTGTCATGCTCTTCTGCTTCAGAAGTTATGGTTTAACCAAACACATGTAAATGAAACTTGTCCAGTTTAAGAACTGAATCTGACTGTTATATAAATTATTTAACTTATAATTTATAGTTTATAATTATATAAACTATTTAGCACAGACATAATGAAATTTTGGATTCTAGTTGTGGCCCAGCATTTAAACTGTTCTAGAATCCAAGTGTTAGGCTTTGGTTCTCATAATTTTATGTATGGGAATTTTTGCAATTCAAGGTGCTATGTAAGCAATCTGACATACTGATATAGCTTTTTTTATTCAGGTTTTGTTATTGCTTTTTTAAAGTGAGAATAATTAGTTTAATAACTCAGCAACCTTTGTCATTTTGGAAAGCAAATATTTGCAAAATCCTGGGTTTGTCCACTTTCATTCTACTATTCTTCCTTTTCACTGAACTGAAATATGTAATATGTGAAAGAGAAAATAAAAAATCTGTTTATTTGTATTCCTCCATTGTAGTAAAACATCAGAAATATTAAACACGTATTCAGGACAAAATTAACCATTATTCCTTTTGGAAAACCTAATGACTATTTTATAACTCTATATTTTAAAAAGTCATATCGAAATCATATAAAAGTGAAATGAGTGTCTAGTCTGTGCAAGAATAGATTGTCATGACAATTATAATAATATAACTTCATTACATATTTACAATTCATGCAGCCATGGGATTTGAACAAGAGTATGTTTTTACAGTCAGAATAAAGACTATTTTCAGCTATTTTTGTACAAATGTTCTCAAATTGCAACCAAAGTGTGGTCCAGGGTCATTCAAATGCTTTGGAGGTATTATTAAACAGAAGTTTATCACATTACTTCCTGCCCTTACCTGGCATTTCTTCATCATAAATTCCCATTTACCCACACATTTCTCTGTTTTAGTTACTCCTTTTGCTGAGCACAAATCTCATCTGAAGAGCTAAAGAGGCTGTGCCTCTGCTCAGTTTGTTTTTTTTTAAAGTGGAGAATTTTTTGCTATTCTGGAACAGAAGGTTCAGCTCCTCCTAAAGCCATCCAGACTCAGTCTGCAGTAAAGCACCTGCCCTTGTGCCACGGGGGAGAACAATCACCATTCCAAAGTGATCCTTCCAGCAAGGATCACCAGGCACTGACACCTCAGCGTGTCTATGTTTGATAAAAGCCAAACCCTCTCACTCAGAGTTATGGAGTTAAATATAACACCAAAGAGAAAA
>VZSR01003803.1:38106853-38128346 GCA_013398615.1 Brachypodius melanocephalos
TTGTTGTTTTTTGCTTGGATGTTTGGGGTTGTTTGGGGTTTTTGTTTGCCTTTTTTTTTTTTTCTCTAACCTTATTCCTGGAATTATAGGAGTTATTGGTTGCTCAGGGTGCTTATGACATTATCAAAAATGTGGACAAAGAGTTCAAGAAAGATTTTTTTTTCCTACAATAATGAGGACTTGTTTGTTTTTCCTGGTGTCCTGAAACAGCATTTTTCCTCTTAGAGAGGACAAATGTATTGCTTTGAAGTGTATGAAGCAGTTTTATAACTGTGTATTGTCCATCTTGGGAATGGAGATATGTTGAGAAGGCATTAGGAGGTGCTGAGCATTCTCCTTGTGCCTGTTGCAGACCTGCAGGGTCTGGCTGCTCTGCAGGTCTGCACTGGTGCTTACCTGGCTGGCTAAAGCCCTCAGGAGCAGAGAACCTCACTGGAGTAATGACTTTGTGTGAGCTGTATATATTAGCAGAATTGCTGAATTGTTTTTCTGTGAAAATCAATGCAACAATGGAAAAATCTATTGCCTCGTTATTGCATACAATGTATAATTAATTATTGGCTTAATACAGCGTACAAAATACAATTTCCCACGAGCATATGCACAAGTGTATTGATTGCTATAAGAAGCAGGAGTGTTCATGCACTTCCCTCTTCAGCTAAGGTGCTTCTCTTATCTACAAACCTAAGCACTGGCCATTGACAAATTGGTGCAAGCAACAGAAATGCCCTTAAATTATTGAAGATACAGCTAAAAGAAGTGCTAATGACACCTGAACTAGCAAAAAAGACAGACTTCAGGGAAATGTAGATGTTTTCTATGCAGATAAAATTAAGATCTTTACATCTTTACAGGGACAAAGATGCACGATTGGGATAGGAGGCATGTCAGCCTAGAACACTTGCCTTTCCTTTGATCATTTCAGATGTGCAAAAACAAACTGTATCTACTCTAGAAGGGGATAGATTCCCAGAGCAGGAACCAGAAAAATTGCAGAGTATCACTTCAAAGATAGTTTACATGACAGGGTCTGGAGTCAGACAGGTGTGTCCAGTGAGAGTCCAAGACCTTGCAGAAAGTTTGTGTGGAAAATTCATGCTGTCTAAGAAAAGGAGAAGTGTGTGCAGCATGCAAAGTTCTCAGAGAGAGACTTACATTTTCAATAAAAATTAAGTTCTTTTGACATCATAGAGAAATAAGAAGGCTTAGGGCATTAGCACTTTGAAAAGCCAATAGATGCTCTTCATGCCTGTTTTTCACCTGTAAAAGTCCAGGGATGGAGGAAGTTTTCATTTAGTGATTTATGTTTTTCCCAGGCTGTTTCCAATTTTCCAGATAAGTTGTCATTCCATTTATGTGTAATGGTATCTCAGGATGTATGTGGTTTCTAGGTACACAACTGTACTTCAAGGGTGCCAACTGCATTTTTCAGGGAAGTTTCTGGTTCCCAGCTCCTGTTCCCAGGCTCACAGCTCCCTGGCTGTCAAGGCAATTTCTCTATCTGCATTTTCAGCAGGCACTTTTTTTTTGTTCAGAAGTTTTCCCTTTCAAACCAGATCATCTTTATGACTGCTCACATCACTGGGTAGAACTTAATCTCGTAGAAATTATGTCTGTCTGTATGTCTATCTGCTTCTGCTCCTGCTTGCGGATAAGAGTATACCCACACATAAAACAGGACAAGGAGCTGTGATCAGGCACAGGGCTCAGTCCAGACAGACCAGTGGCTTGTTTATACAAAACCAGCCTTTTTATTCTGTTTCAGACCGTGCTGGTTCTTTCTTCATAAACCTTAACCCTTCCTTTTCTTTGCCCTTGTCTCTACACAGTAAAAATACTCAGAATTGATATAGTCTAAGACCTTTACCTGGATCATATATGTTTCTTAAATGGTTTCACTGGTGTGGTTACTGAGTCACTGAAGGTCTTTCGAAGATGATCAATGCATCCCTTCTTCTGTCTGTAACATTTGGCCATTTTGCACAAATCTCCTTTAGCTGAGATCTCTGAGATCCTCCCATCCCTCATGGAGACATCTGTAACTTTGCTCAGATTCTTGCTGTGCTATGTTACTATGTAGCAGGTTTTTTATGTCAAGTGAAGAAATTTCTTATGAGAGTTTCAGTTAGTTAAACTTCAGGCCAAAATCTCATTTGCCTTCACCTGTCAGTCAACACTGGTGTTCAAATTAAGGTGGTACAAAACCCACTGTGCATAAATAAAATATAATAATTCACAACAATCCAGTAATTTTCCACAAAATCCATTAATTTGTATAAAATGAGTACTGTGTACAGGACATTCTACTTCACTTTCTGCATGACCATACTTTCCACGTTTTAATTTTCTGTGATAGAAATATTGAAAGAATTCACAGATAATTTAAAGGAAAATTTACTAACAAGTATATTTAGTAGTTCAAAAATCAGTGTAGCATAAAATCAGCTAATTTTTTTCAATTTGAGAAATATAAGAAAGGCTATACTTGGCTCCAGACCAAGACTCTGTATAACTCAATGTCCTGAACCTCACAATGGTTGTGAGCGGGTGCTTACAGAAGTCTAATAACAGAGGAGGCATTTATGATTCTTTTCATATTTCCAGCAGTTTTGGGCTCTGGGAATTTCCTGACCCTGATGTGGTTTTTTTTTCCATTTTAGTAGTCTTCAAAAGTTGACTCTTCCAGTCATTGCTGCTTCCCCCTCTGAACTCTTACTGTGGAGAGCATAATGAATGGTATGAGACATGACAGTTCACATCTTAACTTGTCTAAAGGTTTATACGAGTAAAAGTTTTCAGCAAAGAAGGAGATGATTCCCAGCCACCCTCACTCACTCCATACATGCAATGCAGATACTCTTTGCCAGCCTTACCCAAGCAACAACCCCTTACAAATCCCTGAAAGTGCACCCTCTGACCTGGCAGGAGCCATGTGGGACTGTGCATGGTGGTTCCTCCTGGGTCCTCCTTGCAGTAAGACCATGCAAGGCTTGCATCTCTCGAGGCTGGCCTCTGCTGGTGTCAGTCATCCCCTCACAGTGCTCTGGTGCCTTGCTCTGAAGAGGGAGGTATATGAAAGGTGCATTTTCCCTTTGGGACTGCTTCTTCATAAGATTAGGCCAAATGACAGTTCCTGTCACACCAGCTGGCACTCTGCTCAGACTGTCACTCCATATTCTGCCACTATGGCAGAAGCACAATATTTTTACTTCAAGAACTTCCATTCCACCATCACCGTATTGGCAGGGAAGTTTCAAGCAATGACCAAGGTTTCCTCAGAAACCCTGTTGGTAAAACATACAGCTGCTTTCCTCCTCAATAAAATTAACTTATCCGAATGTGCTCTGCCAGACTCTTTTGTCTTTTCATCTTTTCAACTTTCTTTTTCAAGAAAAAAAATTAAACCTTCAGATTTCAGGCATCTTTTACTTCAAAAACTACATTGAAGATAAAAATATTTCAATGTTTATATAATTTCTAGTTTTAGGGGCTCACACCTGAGACAATCAGTGTTACAATACTTCAGATTATGTGTATTAAATATAAATTAAATTTTTAAAATATAACCTGTTTTTAATTTGAAAATAATTTTTCCTACTTTTTTTTTTTTTAGGAAATGGATGCTGTGTAAAAATTACTTTTTATATTTTCCTGCAAAAGTTATCTGCCAACAATTCGTTATTTCTGACTGATTCATTTTTTAATATATTTTTCCCTGCAAACCTGGTGTGATATTTCAACCTCATTTTGCTACAGTCATATGTCAGAGGACTTACTAATTTGTCAGCAAAGGTGACAAGTTTATTTTTGAAGGAAAATTTGCTTTGACAATAGTACAGCAAAAAGGAGAATATTATTTGTCAGAAAAGGATTTTAGAATATATCCTATTACCTCAAGAAGATCCATCAAGTATGGACAGAAATAGATTCTCTATGTATCTGAAGTAGGAAGTTATACTTCTCCCAATGAAAAATCAGAATATTAATTTTAATCCTATTAATAGTACAAAACTCAAACAACAACATTTTTAATTCTTCCTCAGCTTGAGCTATACCTTATTTAATTCCAAATTAATTTAAGAATTCTCTACTGGCAGAACAAAGGAGCTATTAAATTCTGGGGAAGAAAAATAAAGGTTTTAGTGGAAAAAAAAAGTTTCACTTTGCTTCACAATAATTCTTATGACTCAAATTCTAGTGAAAGAAATTAGAAACTTTAAAAGACGTTTCTAATGCATGGATATATTTTTTTCTGGAGTTTGTTTGAGGGAAATAGTAATATTCACAGTATACTGATTACCAGAAGCAGTACTTACTTTGCTGAATGCTCATAACAAGTATGCCATATTTCATATTTTTTGAACTTTGCTGTTTTCAGAACTTAAATGCTTACCCAGCATATTCTTTAAAGAAGTTTTTAAATGTGATTGCTGAAGACAAGCCCAAAGTGTACAGCAAAAATTTTTTCTTTCTCCAAGAATATTTGTCAACTACATATGCAGCAACCTAGACAATTTTCCCTGCCGCTCTGACTGACAATGAACTTTGCAGAGTTTTGTAAAAGCTAGCAGAGAATATTTCTAACAGATTATATATAATGAAAGGAATTTTATTGAGAGGGTCAGGTAGAATGCTTTTACTAGAATTGTCATACACCAGTGAAAGATAACTGCCAAACAATTGTACTTTTTACCAGTTTTAGAAAACAGCTGAATGATGGCCTGCCTTTCCATTTCTGTATCAGTGCAGAGAAAGGTGATTTAAGAACCAGTCAAATGTTCTTTAAAGGCATATGCTTTGAGATCTAGCATCCTTATGACTGACTAACAAGTTCTGTAGGATGTGGCCTATAGCGACTTTACTATTAAGTTTTTTTATTCTTTCTACAAGAAAAACATCATCACATTACAGAAAACTTTTCTTGATGCTAGTAAATCATAGTTTTTATCATTTGAATTCTTAGCTAATCCAGAGTTGGGATTGAATTCAAATTTAGATACTTAAATCAGGTTCTTCATAGGATAGATATGAAATAAAAATTAGGTTTTAGACTAGTTAGACTCACATTAGAACAAACAGATATTGACTAAAAACTGGTCAATACAGTGATATTTAGTGAGGTTTTCAGGAGACAAAAAGATTTTTATTTGTTTGTTTAATATCTGAATAGATAGTCAAATATATCTCTTCTGGCCCTCAGCTCCCACTCTATTAGCATATAAGTTCTCCAACAGAGAACTCTGATCTGTTAGAGTCATGTGCATGTCTTGGACATATCAGAAAATACCAGATTCTTTTGCTGATGCCCAAGTCTCCACTCAAGCCCTAAATCGCTGAAGAAAACCCAAACCAAAATCAAGACAATAGAGCTTCAGCTGCATTTATAGTTGAATTCAATACTCATGCAGTTGCTGTTCAAATTCATTAAAAACTATTTGCTTGAACTGATGGTAAATTCAAAGTATTACAAGCATTAATATCGAGGTGAATTTCACTGGGCTTTTGGTATATTGAATACAGAAATCTATATTTGAAATTAAATGTCCCTTTATACAAATTGCAAAATGACAGATGTGTTTAAGAAAATATTGCACAGGCCTTTGTAAATAAGTAAAAAATACCTGTGTATTTTTTTTCCTCAGAATTGATTATGAACAGAGTTCAGAAAATTTGGATTTGTATACCTATTAGGCAAGTTTAATAAGTATATACAAAATCTGTACAGATCTGAGGGCTTATGTTTAGGCTGTTGATTTAATATAATTTTTATAATTCATGGTCACAAAATTGAAAATCATACAGTTCTGAAATTTTAAATACATCGACAGGGAAGCAACAGGTGCAGAAATGTGTGGGGCAGTCTGTAGGCACTGTTTAGGCACCTAAATATTCTGGGAATTAGGATTGTCAAAGAACACCACTGTGCCCAATGCTGCAAATAGGTGAGGAGACCTACAGGAAGTTCCCAGCTTCCAGCAAACTACAGAAGTGTCTAAGAAGTTCTGTCACTTTCTCCTGATGAAAAGGTTCTTTGAGCTTTTGTTCCACCCAAACAAAGGAGGAGCAACATCCTTTCAGGAGGTGCTGCAGAGAGGCCAGTGTTACTGCCAGTCAACAAAAGCAGTGATTTTCACAGAATAATGCCCAAGGCCTCTTGCTGAGATTGGAGAAGTGATAGCCTTGCTTGTGTGTGCTGGGGGAAAATCTGCATTGCCAAGTAGCTGCTGGAGGAGCTCAGTGGACCGAACAACACTGAAGATATTGTGAAGGAGGTTGTCTGGATCTTCCTTACAGTACTGCAGCTACAATAGCCTAAATGCTCAGCTGGACTGAAGAAGGTACAGGCAGGGTCTCTGAGCTGGGAAATAAGACTTCCACAAAGGAAAAGTCTGGGAGATTTTCACTACTTTCACAAGGAAAAAGTCCACCTAAATTAATTCTTGGAGGAGAATCTATACAACAGTATATGTGAAACTACAGAAGTGTTTCAGTGTCCTGGTAGCACATGAGGGACTGGAAGCTGTGTTCAAGGATGGACCCAAGCAGGCTGGATCTGAACTGTATGGCAGCACCGAGAGGAAAGTGAATGAGTGACAGCAGTGGGAGACTCCAGGGAAAGGAGGCTGCCATCTGCTGACCTAACCTATTTTCTTGTAAAATTTACTTCTCAGATCTGGAATGTAGTGAACAAACTGACAAGGCTCTGTCCTTGATTCTCCTCCACATAAACATCAACTTTATTGCCAGGGGAGGACTGCTGAACAGCAAGTGTGAACAGGAGGGTCCAGGGCTGAGGCCCAGGGGTATGAGAACCCAGGTGGCTTTCTCCTCAATGCTGCAGGTGAGGGGGAAAAGCTTGAGGAGCAGAGAAGGCTGGGAAGTTTCTGCAGGTCAACAACTAGCTTCACACTCTGTAGCGGTAACAGAGGATGTATTTTTATGACCAGGGCACCCTTACTGATGACCAAGAGAGCAGAGTTAAGAAGTGGTAGGATTGAAATAACCAAATGAGAAAAAACTATAGCCTGGCTAGACTGTTTAGAATAGCTTTAAACTAGGAGTGGTTGGGAGTGGGACATGGCAATCTGCCATCATATATGAAAGTGGTGGAATATCTGGGAAAACAAAGCACTTTAAGCTCTTTTGTATTTTCCTTCTATGTTCCCATTCTTGTGCCACTGAGATTATGCCTACATTCCTTTTTGCTATTTTACAACTTACTCTGTTTCTCAGTTGAAAATGGACAAGATGATAAATCTTACAAGCTATAAAATTAAGTATGGTCAATTCTAACTAAATCTACTATCATGTTGTGTAACAACAAGTGTGTTTGGATCTGGCTTTTCTACAGTGTTCTTAGTTACTGTTTTGTCAATAGTTTACTATCTTTATATATTCCTAAGTCAATCATCTCCTTTCCCCAAATTTATATAATAATTTGACTATAAAACAAAAGCAGAGCATCAACACTTTCTTTTCTCTTTTGCCTGACACTTATTTGACAGAGAGACCTAATACTTTGTGGGGTTTTTTTCACATATTCTGCATTGTAGACAGCTAGCATCCATAACAAAGAAGTTTGAGTCCAGAGGCTTGGGTAACCAAATTTTGAACTGCAATATGGCAACAGAGAAACTTTCATAGAACCCAGCAATCTGCCTCACAAAGATGATGGCATGGTCAGAGGATTTTTTTCTTTTTCTTTTTCTTTTTTCCTGGAATTGGAAATTTCTGGTAAAGCCTCCTTTGTTCTGTGATAAAATAACACAGAAATGTAATGTATATAAACAAGTAACACAAGTACTGAAAAAACCACCCCATCAAAACCAAGGAAAAACGTCACCTATTAAACTTCTGTCCTATGACATTTCTCATTTCCTCTTGTAATCATGCTGAAGTGTACTTTTAGTCATCACAGCTTAATTACAGAATAGGTATTAATTTTCCCATTAGAAGCAAATATTTAATTGCACCATCAGTCACTTATTTTTGCTAAAGAATTTTCTCAAGTTTTTGCACTATAAAACTTATGGCTATAATACAGTCTAGGGACAGAAAATCACTTTTTTTTTTTTCCTTTTTTTTCCCCCTTAACTCTTGCTTTTATGAGAAATCAGAAACATCTGCACATAAATCTTCTCATGCTCTCCAGTCATGTGGAATCTATAGAGTTTGATAAAAATCTCATATATTTAGTTATTAAGTTTCTGAGCATAGTGTGAGCGTACACATTAATGAACACTAGAAATCTCCTTAAGAAAGAAAAATACCTTAATTTTACAACATTCTTCAGCAAGAACCTGCAAACTCTCACCATCATCTGCAGGTCCCAGTCATTCAGAAGCACAGCTATGGGAAACCAGGCTTCACTAGGTTCCTGTGTGCATATCACTTGCTGTTAACTGTAAACATAGTTCTGGTAACTTCCTTGAAATGAAACTGGTTTATTTCTACCTTCCTGCAATGCTGATGTTGATTTCTGGATGCTTGCATTCATATCAGAATATATGGCTTTTCTTCTATTGATAACTTTCAATGTACCATTTAACATCATATCTAAATTATTTTTTTGCCTTTTTACTAACCAAATAACACCCATTCTGGTCACGTGTAAATCTCCAGAAGCATTCTATTGTCACTGCTGCATTTTGAACAAAGAATTTATCTCCATTTCTGTATTAGTATACTTTCACAACCTAACTCTCAAAACCTAGCCTTCAGAAAAAATAAACACTATAATTATCAGCATTTAACACTGGGCACTCAGAAGCACTTTGATTACTAAAGTAGCAGTAACATCTCAAATAAAAATATTCCAGCTGCTAAAAGCTTTAGATAGCAATGGTTTGTGCAATTCTGTTACCAAACCTGTCATTCTAATGTCTACCCTAAAATTTGAAACTGCCTCATTTTATTTTCATAGATTTGAGTTTAAGTCTTACAGATATGAAGTGGGTGGCAGGCACCTGTTATATATAATACATTTTATTTACTTTTAATAAGATTTTGGCAAGGACTGGGAGGCAGATCTCATTCCAGCTTACTGTTCTGTCAGATATTTGAAAGAAAAAAAAGCATAAACTAATCTGTCATGTTTTTCATATCAGATTTATTTATATGTATTAGACTCTCACCTCCATGAAACTTCTATCACCCCTGTGGTGTTGTAGATAATAGCTGTGTGTGGAATGGTTTCAATTTGCCTAATATATTTTTAGCAATAAAAAAAGACCTAAAGTTCATCATTATGAGTGCTATTTTAATTGCACAAGGTAAGCTAGTCATCCTCAGTGTTGTATCCTGTTTAGTCTTATTGCAACTATTGTTTTACATTTTTATTTCTTAGAGATTTTGAAGAGGTTGTGTCAGCAGTTTGAAGACTGAGTAAAGTAAAGTAAATAACGACTTTAATTGCCAAAGGAAATTCAGCTTCCTCCATACTAAGGGTAGAACTCATCTGCCTGACAATAAACATCTGATATGCTTTAGTATTCCCTAAGTTGTGCTATTTAACCATGTATTGCTCTTCTAGATGAGCATAGGTCTTTGTAGGTCCTTCATCATATTTAACAGTCTTTGTAGCTCTCTCTCATACCTTATATCATCTTGATGAAGCAGGGATAATGTTTGGAGAACTTGACTGTTGCTCGAGGTATACACTATTTGACAGCTATGCTGGATATTTTATTTTGCATGCACCACTCAGATTTACAATCTGTGTTAGTAGGAAATTAGAATAGTATCTAGATGATATGCCATTTGTTATTGTTATTGTCCAACACTGAATGGATATTAAAAGAAAAAGAAGGAATAGCAGGAAAAAGAAATGGCCAATGTCCTAAAGCAGGTTTTTAGTATGTGGTACTTTTTTTAAATTGGTATGCAGGTATCAGAAACATAGACCAGATGTTCTAAACCAATGAGATCAGCAGTTGACTCAGAACCTGTTACACTAATGACTTGACCTCTATTGTTCTGAATGGAGGTTTAACTCTTATTTGGAATTTTTATTTACCCACCAAACATAATTGTCGCAATTCAAAATGAGGAGTTAAACCAAAATTCTTAATTAGATTACCTTTGAAATCTTTTATTTTCTATGCAACTTCAATGGGATGAGTTATATAGACTCTAAACTGATTTTATTTGTGCTACAAAGTGAAGCTTCAAATACTTTTTAATTTCTTTTGCCTTTAGGACCTCTAACTCAGAGTTCCACCATTATCATTGTAAATGTTTTGAATTGCAGTGCTAGGAATTAATGAAAGACGTACTTTATCAACAAACAGCTTACCCTTTTGGGTTTCACTTTCTTCATTTATTTTAATGCAGTAATTTCATTGTTACCAGTAATCTCGTACACTTTATCCTAAATTTATTGCTGTTTTCTGTGTCAGAGACAACATTATTTGTTAGTTTAGTTCGAAGTTGTCAGGATTTCATTTAAGCAGCACTAGATGATTGACCATGATGTTGAATGTGACTTTGGTATGAAAACGTCATATTGTAGTGTGCAGAAATAGCCTACCAAGTATTAAGTATTTGTACCTAGCCCCTTTTCATATTTTCTGGTATATTATGCTGTACTGTCTTGTAGTTTATTCGTTCTACAGGAAAGTCAGCTAAATCAATGGAACACATCATGAAACATTCAATGATTATATGTTTACATGCATACAAGCAATGGAATTTATGGACTCAGAATGCTTGTGGGGAATATATATTTTTTCTCATATTGCTTCATTTTTGAGAACCTCATTTTGCTGGTTATTCTGTTAATTCCTCTATGGAATTCTCAATTATGAGATTTTTCAAAGGGAACTTGAAGGCACAATATTGGCTTTTGTGATGGGTTTCCTAGTACAGCTGTGTCTACAATAAAACAGTGCAGGCTTCCCATGCTTGAAATACTACAGTGATTCTTAAAAGTTTAAAATGCTAAATAATTTATGAAGGTTTCATAATGAATTGTTTGGCAGATGTAAAAGATAGGTTATGTAACCACTTCATTCTAAACAGAAAATACATGCAAAAAGTTAGAAGAAAGAAAAAAAGAAAGAACAGCCATTCAATAAAATCCTTTGCAAACTTCTGAAGAGTATTTCATGCTGCTATGTGCCAGCATAATTTGTTCTCTTCTGGGGCAGATTTTTTTCTTTACTTTTGTCTTAAATTGGAACAATAATGACAGGATAGATATTTACTTTTCTAGGTCTTACAGAATAGGAAAGTGATAAGCATAGGAAAATGACAGAGATAATACTGTACCTTGCACGTCACTATCAACACGATGAATGAACTGAGATTACAGGGTAATATCCTGCTTTGAATCTCTGAGATACTCTATCATTATTGTTACCTTCTTTGATGTTGTTCGGCCTCAGTAAAGATGACTGCAAAAAAAGTTCAAGTAATGTATTAATCAAATGGATTGTAAAAATGCATGAAATGCAATGAATGTAATTGCAAAAAGGTATGTTAAAGGTTCTTTTAAGTTTGTAGCTTGAACTTGTTTATTTTGTCTTCTCCTTTTCTCTGACTGTAAAAATGTCCAATTTTACACTTTTTTTTTTTTTTTACAAAAAGAAATGTTTATATTTCACAGTGCAACAAGATACCTAACTAAAACCCATTAACTATTTTAACATGAATAGATCAAACTATTATCATGAAAAAAAATTAAGTGTTCCAGTGTAATTTTTAATCTAATCAAATGATATTTCTATATTTTTAGTACTTAAAGCAAAATTACCATTGAGCATTTAATTTTGTAATGTAATTTCTCCTGATTGAAATAGTTCCTTGAGGTCTTCAGTTTCTAATAATGAACAAAGAATATTTGATAAACAGCTTTCATTTGTCTTAGTGAAATTCTAACTCCCCATATCTCTTGATTTTTGCAAAAGACTACTGTCAGAAGTATCCAAATTCACTTTAGCCTATGTATGTATAGTTACTCTTTCTTCTGATTCTTTCAGAAAACATTGTAGTGAAACACTGAAATGAGTTGCCAAGAGAGACTGTGTTATTTCTATTCTGGGACACATTCAGAGCTCAGTTGGATAAGGCCAGACCTGATTTAGTTTGGACCTATTTTTTAGGAATAGGTCGGACCTGTTGAGAGCCCTCAGAGGTGCCTTCCAGTGTCCATGATTCTGATTCTTTAAACAACACTGATATTACTGTTACAGTTTATTGCTACTGGTGATATTTTAAAATTAAATATCGATACTGACAGCAATTTACTATTCACTGATACCGTTAATAATAGTTTCTTGTTTAATAAGAATGCAGAAGAATTATGAGGAAGAAATGAAAAAATATGACCAACAAATAAGAAAGGTAAAGCTCAAAGTTAAGCTCACCACAGGTCTGACGATTCCTTTCATTTGACATTCCTCTAATACCACATTATACTTTCATTTTTTGGTTTCTCATATTACTTTGTGATTACATTAAGAAATGAGTGAAATTTTTGAAACTCTATAACTGTAGTAACAGCGTACATGACTTTCAAATCTGTCTGCTGGGTCATCCTACAGAAAGCACCCAGAGGTTGGGATTTTTCCAGCAGTTTGTTATATGATTACATTTGATGTTGCAGTCATGAACTTGAACATGCACAAAGGTATCTTGTCATCACTCTCATAACGAGGAGATAATAGTCAGGAATGCTCTCTTTGTCATTCATATGAAATGCATGTCATCTCTAGTAGACATGTAAAGCCTATTGATATAGTACTAAGCTAACAACCTGTTTAGAGCTTATCTGCATTGATATGAAAGACTGAAAGTAGGTAGACTTTTTTTTTTCCTTGTTAGCAGAGTCTTGCTGTTACGAAAAATTTCAGGAAAAAAAAAATCAGAGACCATAAAGAAATCACAGAATCCCAGAATAAACTGAGTTAGAAGGGACCCACAAGGATCACTTAGTCCAATCATTCACTTAGAAATATTTCTAAAATGTATTTCTTCCCTAAGGAAGTATTATAGAAGGTTTCAGAAGCTTTTGAATCAAATTCTGTTCATTTTGAAACTATAATTTCCTGACTTAAAGTTTTCATTAAGAAGACTGCTTGCTTTGGAGTTGATTTTTTTCACTCCATCCTAATCTAGCCACTTCATTTTAATGAAAAAAAGAAAATGTACAAGGTCTCTGAACTTTACTGACGTTATGGATATAAAATACTAATAAAAATACCTGCATATGGATCTAGGTGTTTACATAAAGTATGAGAACAAAAGCTAAGTTGATGTTTCCTTCTTTACTTTCAGGTAATTCTTCCAAGCTCTCCCTTTCCTCTCCATAAATAAAAATCTCCTCTAAATGCAGCAGCCACTTATATAATTCATGGTTTTCATTCCATGTTTTGAAATATTTTGATTGTGTTACTGGAGAATTAAAACTGCATTTGACATAGTATGTGGCATTTAATATATCTAAGGCAGACATGACAATGACACCAAATACATACACAATATGTATTCTAAATAATGTATTTAGTCAGTTAAGATATGACATAATCATAATTGCATTTCATATTTCTTTCTGAAAATTGACATTTTCTTATTGGCTTAGACAAAATATCGTTTACCTTGACTCTGTAGATACATTTAGAAGAAACTATGTACTATTTTTTAATGTACAATATCTGAGATGGTAATATGTGTAAAGAGGCTTCTGTAAAATATTACCTTTATTAACATTGTGTCCATAGACATCCTTTGGTACTTTTTTGTTCTTAAAATTAGGTCTATGACTGAATAAATACATATTAAACTTGGGGAAGCTTAGTTATTATGCAAACATTTGAAAATCTATTTATTTTAATACCTTCAAATGTTTCATTGCTTCCCACTGGTTTTAGTTATCTGTTATCAAATCTGGTAGATGCAATCCTGACTAAATCTTATATTACTTTATTTTTATTTCCCCTGGCTCTTGGTAGGGAGAGGATAGGTAAGGAGATGAAAGGCAAACAGAGAAAAAATTCATGTGATCATTTAATTTTTTAGGTTTGAAAAAATTTTAGCTAACAGTCTGTATTTAACTGTCTAGCATTCATGAAAAAACAATGCAGGAGTAATAGCAGGATGAGTTATTTCTCACACATATTCTCAGTAAGGACTTCTCAATGTGCATTGTAATTATATTAATTGCCTTTATTTTTAAAGGTAGATGAGTGAAACGGTAGGAATCATAACAAAAAAACTGCATAAAAGTGTTCTTACTGAAGTGTACCAAGATTACACAGTAAACAATGGCTGTAGACTTTCCTTTTTTTCCTTTTCCTTATTTTCTTTTTCTTTTCATGTTCCTGGGACAAAGTGCAGTCGTATTCCACCACTTGCAGTGTGGCAATGAATACATTTTGTACAACTGGTTATGATCATATAATCAGCAGCATCAAATGATAACTGTAACATAGCAACTGCTCCTCTGACTAGTGTTTCAAATAATTCAATATTGCAACTCTCCAAATAAACAATAGGAGATACTTACAAAGATATAAGAAAAATCATGAGATCTCCTGAGAGGTCTCTCGATTATGAGATCTCCTGCCTCCAAGGAAAAAGTTTTTCATAAATCTTCTCACGTAAATGAAGGTTTATGGAGTAAATGACAGAGCGTGTAGTCACTAAAGCTTCTATGATATAAACACAGATATTCTCATACCCATGGAAAATTATAAAAATTGCTTGGATCCCTTTAAGATGTTGATTTTGTTAGGCAGTGATTCTTTATGTACTGTTATCCAGAGGAGCACCTTTCATGTCAAACAATTGCATGTGATCCAAATGACTGTGTGTCAGAGTTTACATGGGAACATCATACCTGACTTTCTGTTCCAGTTAAAGGGGGCTAAATTTGATTGCTTACAAGCATATCAAACTCTTAAATCATCTAAAAAACCTGGGTTATTTTGCTGTCTGTGTGAATGCTGTTCAAGAAAACAAATAAACTGTAGCACGTTGTGCCATGTGCTGCTGTTTCTTGAATATCTCCAGGGATGGTGACTCTACCACCTTCCTAGGCAGCCCATTACAATGTTTAACCACCCCTCCAGCAAAGAAATTCTTCTTGATGTCCAACCTGAGCCTCCTCTGCTGCAGATTGAGGCCATTTCCTCTTTTTCTGTCACAAATTTCCCAGGAGAAGAGGCCGGGGTTTTTGAGTGGGAACTGGGAGATAACAATCAGATCACATTCAGTCAAGACATGTACTATTAGATGCTTATATTGAAGTAACTACATTAAGTTGCATGATTGCATTAACTAGAAATGGACCCTGAACATGCATCTTATGTAAGGATGCCTATTTACAAATTTAGGCATCTGTAAATGAAGAGCTGAATTCTTTGCTCTTTGAAGACAGGATTTATTTGCCTGTTCTTAGGCATTAACAGCCAATCAAGATGTTCAAGCACATTCTAAATGGATGACTTAGAGTTCTTATTTTCTAAGACAATCTAGTGTTTTTTTTGCTATGGCTTCTGAACTAGTGCTCTTTTTTGGCCAGCAACACCCTTCTAGAATATAATATTTTCAATACGATGCCAGGGCACAGAAGGGGCCAGCAGCATCCTTGGGGTCAGGGCACTGCAGGGATTCCAAAGTCAGCCAAGTGCTAGACCTGAATAACATACAGGCATAAAGAGAGGAAAAGTATGTGTAACATGGGAAATGCTCAGAGAGAGAGGCTACATTTTGAATAAAAAGTAAGTCCTTTTCATATCATGGAGACATAAGTGGACTTAGGACAACACCACTTTGAGCAGTCAAAATACTATGTTAATTTCTATTTTTCACCAATAGCAGACAAGAGATGATGAAGTTTTTTGTTCTTTCAAACAAAAGTTTATTTTCCCAGACTGTTTTTGCCTTTTCCAAACTGTTTTTCATCATTTCAGATGGTGGGTTGTCATTATTTTAGCACCCACTGGTGGTTTCTGAGGATGTCTCCAGTTTCCAGGTACTCAGCTATTCTTCAAAGAGGCCAGCTGCATTTTTCAAGGGTGCTTCTGGTTCTCAGACCTAGTTCTCAGGCTGGCAGTTGTTTTCTCCTGTTTGGTAGTTTTCTCTTTCTAACCAGGTCTTCTTTATAGCTTTTCACATCACCAGAGTGCTAAATGAAATTAGCACCCTATTCATGAAATTCCTCTATTCCCATCCATTTTAATCAATACCACAGTCAAATGGGGCTCTCACAGAGCTAATATGTTTTGCCTACAGTTGTGAGATCTAGCTATACAGACAAAATCCATTCCTTAGTAGTTATAATTCATAAGACTGTTGATTTGTTACTCAATTTAGGTGATCTTTAGTTAACTTCTTAGATTATTTTTGAATTTTTATCTGCAACATTACCAATTTCTGTTGCAGTTGCATAACAAAATATTTCTGTTGAGTTTATCTTCAATGATGAGAGAAATCTTTAATTATCTCATTATTCTGGTCTCATCATTAGGAATTACCATGTTATCATTCTACTTTCTTTTCTGTGAACTTCAGTTTATATATTCCCATAACACTCAATGTTTAATATTTAAACCTGGTTACTGAAAAAGATAGCAATCTTGCAGAGATCATCAACGAACTTGAGCTCAGAAAACAAAACTCAGATTTAATCAAATTTACATTTAAATTAATACATTGTCTTTTGTTATTACACTCTTGAAGTCAATAGTAAAGTTACTGTTTATTTCAGTGTTGTTGCAATTGTTGTCCAAGTGAAAACACATATAAAGAATGCAAAACTAAAGAAATACTTTTGAGGGTAGTGTTTTAGTTGATGTTGGCATAGTAATTTTGTCAAAAAGAAGTTTATATTTGCAATTAGTAGTTAGAAGACAATAGGAGTTTCCATTATTTATTAATATATTGCTATAAACTTTTCCATATATTCCAAAGTAAATATATGGAAAAAAAATTCAGTTACACACCTGAATTGACACGTCATCAGTTAGATATATTTCGTGTGGGAATTCTAGTAAACACAGGTAGAAAAAAACTCCATCAATTACCAAAAGTGTTAAATCTGATGCATGTTATGAAGTTAAAAAAAAAAAAACAAAAAAACCAAAAAAACACCAAACACTTGGAACATGAATAGGAGATAAACGTTGAAGAACTGTGTTTTGATATTTTAATGTACCTCAACTTTGTAGGCCAGCTACTTTAAAACTACTTGCAGGACTTATACTGGTGTATTGAAATATTTCTCTCAAGTATATTTAATGAATACATAGTTTATGAACATAGCCAGCAAAGGGGTCTTTACTGTATTCTTATTTTATAACTTTTGCAAAATCTCTAAATTCAAAATTCACTTTGAATTAAAACTAAGTATTTCTGAATCATTTGAACAAGGGAAATAATATATCCATGATATATACAGATACAGCAGAGATCTGTTGCATCCATGAAGACAGCAACCCATAAAGCAGATTACAGTATTTGGTTGTTATGAAATCAAATATAAACACAGTAATAAGCCATAAATGTA
Source organism: Brachypodius melanocephalos (assembly GCA_013398615.1). Taxonomy (NCBI): domain Eukaryota; kingdom Metazoa; phylum Chordata; class Aves; order Passeriformes; family Pycnonotidae; genus Brachypodius; species Brachypodius melanocephalos. Next base: position 38,124,360 of record VZSR01003803.1, read on the forward strand.
CACGTACTTGTCTCTTCCTTCTTTGTTGTCTCTAACTGGAACTATGGGCTCGTTTAAATTGTTGTTTAATTGTTTAAAAATCCAAATGTCTTGGGGATGTGTACACTAAATTACAGAGATCCTGATAAAATTTTAGGAAAGTAAAAAAATAATCTAACTGATAAAGAACAAATTATGTTACAGAAAAGGGAACCTGAGATCTTTTTACACAATTAGAAATCAGGGCTGAGTGAGGTTATTGGTGAGAAAGCTAAGGATAATGTTTCCACCCATGTAAAGTACTCAGTATCTCATGGTGTGCAACACAGACAAAACCATACAGTCCTCTCTCTTATCTGACAGCAGGGATGCAGCTGCACTTGCATGCAACTTATCTGGGGAAGTAGCTAGGAAAAGATTGTTGCTCTTCTATACAGATGGATCAAGATTTCACCCCTAGGGGATACCGCTGGGACAAAAATACTCTTGAACCTGAATAATAGATTTGAAGTTTAAGATATTCCATAAATCATAGCAAATGTTCTAGAAAACATGTTATTTCTGACTCCCCTTCAATAAAGACTGCAAGGGCAGGCTTCTCATATGTCAAGTCTTGAGTTTCTCTAAAGTGATATAGGCTTCAACTTGCCTTTCTTCCTGCTTAACATTGGCACTCAAATGCAATGAGTCACTCCAATTTTGCCAGTACTCCACTGTTTGGAAATGAAGTTAGAACTGAGAAATAAAGATTTATATCACATAATCTGGTTTTGTCTTTCTAATACACACTTGCTGTGTTTTTATGCCCAGATTCACCATAGAAACAGAGACATCCAAAAAGCTCTAAAGTCAAACAGAATGTGATAGATATTGCTGAGTCCAAAGTGAGTCCAACCTTGGTTATCACAGAGCTGGTAGAAATGACAGAGACAGCTGTGTCTCAAAGTACACTCTGTGAACAAATACAAATTTTGTGTCAGTATGGGAATACTCAATGCATTTTGAAGGGATAATTTACTGAAATGAGAAAGAAAAGAAAAGACTCTTTTTTTCTAAAGATGTACTTTTGGCGTTGATTAACTTCTTAGATTCATCTTATTAGGGGTCTCTCCAACAAAAAGATATTCCAAGACAACACTCAAGCCGTCAAATTTTTCTATCACTGATTGAAAGAATAAATTTATTTTAGAATTTGACATGCAACATTAAAAATATTTACAAGTTCAAAATGCAAAAAATAGATAAGAAACTGAGTGCTTAAATGAGGCAGAAGGTACTATAAAACTCATCAAACCACTCAGTACTAGGATGAAAACAAATTCCTCTTTACTACACCCTCTCAGATCTAGTATTTTATGTACAGAAATGATGGAGAGTCTTGTAGTCTAGCGAGAGGGACTCCCCCAACATTTTGTTGGGCTTGCCTCTGAGGGCACTCACTCTTCTCTTTGTAAGATCATGCTCTCTTATGTTTTTTACCTGACTTCAATACTTCCTTTTCCTTCTTTTTATTTTTCCCTACTTTAGATCTATCTTCTCTTCCGTTACTTGTTTATTCCTCACTGATCTGAATGTCTGCTACAAACATACCCAGATCTGGAGTTTCCAGCATTGTTGCTAACACATTTTTATCTGATAATATTGACACTACAGTCTGGGTGCCCTCAATGCTGCCCAGAAATTATCAAGTTCATATATCCACTGCTTTTTTACCTTAGAGATTTTTTAGAAACAGTGTTCTACTTTAATATTAATTCCTCTACCTAGTTTCAATTAATTACAAACATTTTCTTAATTTTTATACTGTCTGCATAGCAGAGCAACAGTGTGGCATATTTTCCAGGTTCTGCTTTTGTTCTTATACAAAATTCTTACTCTTGAATTAAGTGCTTTCCTGGTTCTCTGAAGACGTTTTAGCTAGGTAAGGAGGCTCTACTAAAATACAAAACAAATGAGCAGTTTCTGTAGGAATTAATAGACTTCAATAATCATTTTGACTGCATGAAAAATATCCTCATCAGTGTGTTGCTGTCAAGGTCCCCTTTTCTTACCATTTTTATCCCCTGGTAGTAAAGAATTGCATAAATAATTTCTACCTCAACGAACAAAAATCTTGCTCCATGGAAGTTCAAATTAAGCAGGAAGGGAAGACAACTGTTTTTCTCTCTCTCCTTTCCATTTTCCGAGTTATATCCAGTCATTTAAAAATGAAAATTGTCTTTTGGGTGCAGGCCTCTGCAGGTTCAGGAAGGGATTAGACAAGGCAAAGTGATTTCATTAGTTGGCTATTGTGTCCTTGAGAAAAAGTGGGCACTATCTTATCATTAGCTGTCATTAAAAGTTTATGTAAGAAATCCTAAAGGATTTCTAACCTCATTTAGTGATTGAACTACATTTTTAGCAGGTTTAACTTTAGCCCTCTTTGCCATAAAGATACATTGCTGGCTCATAGTACTGGCTTTGGCATGGGTGGGTAATTTTTCTTCACAGTAATGTATATGGGGTTATGTTTTAGATTTATCACCAGAACACTGCTGGTAGTACAGGAATGTTTCAGTTATTGTTACACAGTTCTTACCCAAAGTGAAGGGCTTTTTTGCTTCCACCTTCACTCCCCCAGCAAAATAGTGGGGGTGCACAAGAAGGGATGCTGTCAGGACAGGTGACCCAAACGGATAAAAGAGGTACTCCATATCATATGTTGTCATACTCAGCAATAAAAGGTTGGAGAAGGAAGGGAGGGGATGTTCCTGGCATTTGACTTCCCAAGTAAATGTTATGCATGCTGAAACCCTGCTTTTCTGGATGAACACCTGATAATGGGAGATGGTGAATGAATCCACTGCTTTGTGTTCATGGCTTTTGCCTTACCTATTGCACTTTCCCAACACACAAATTTTCTCACTTTTACCCTTCTGATTTTTTCTCTCCCTATCCCAGTGTGTAGGGGAGCAAGGAAGAAGCTGTGTCTTGCTTATCTGCCTACTGTGGTTAACCCAAAACACCCATATTCAAGTTGATGTTCATTCAGACTCCTAGGTCCTTTCTTTCAGGGTTTCTTGATTAATTCCCTGACATTTTCTGTTTCAGGACTCTTCATTCTTGAAAAGTAAGTAGTTCTAGTTGCTGCTTAAAACTAAGTCTTGTACTTTGTCTTAATTAAATTCATAGATGTGGTATACTGTGACAGTAACTCCTTATCATCAGTGTTATTTTTAACACATATTTTGCACATACCTCCCTTTTTTTTTTTTCTTTTTTTTTTTTTCTTTTTTTTTTTTCCCCAAGAAGTAATATCTTGTATTTTTTACAGGTAAAAATTAAATCTATAGTTTAACTAGAAAAAATATTTTACATTGTATTGCTTTGTAAAGGATTTCTTTGAGAATGAATAAAAATAAACAGCCTCATTCTGTACTGTTCTAAGAAAGCTGCAGAAAAAATGCTTTCTGCTTTTAAAATATTTTATGAGTTACTATTCTGAAAGGCAGTTTCTGCAACTCTATTGATTCATTGAGATATAAAGAGAAAATCCACTGCCTTGGTTCCCACTAAACGTGGATTTATTTATTTTTGCACCTTGAAGATAAAAGCAAAATATGGAATTTGGAGCAGTCCATATAACTATGCTTATAATATAAAATGCACTAACCCTATATTGCTATATATATTTTGTCTTGTAAAAGCACCGGTAGATTTCTGAGAAAACGTTGTTGCCATGGGAGACAAAAAGACAGACTTATGCTATTTATTTTTGCCAGGGAGGTGCTAGTGCCTGGGGGTGCAGTGCTTAGTTAAGAGCAACTCTAACATACCATTGTTTCAAGAGCAGAATGCCATATTTTGATCTCAGAATTCATGTGAAGATCCCACGTTTTTCCAGAGGTAGCCTAAATGAAAGCAATGGAGTGGATTGGTAATTGACTCTAATAAGGAAATTTTCCTGTGCACCTGAAAACAATGACCAACCTTACCTGAGGAAGGGAAAGTAAATGACAAATATCTGGA
>VZSR01003803.1:38128446-38186895 GCA_013398615.1 Brachypodius melanocephalos
ATGAACACTGAAAAATCAAAGAAATAAGTAATTTTGCAGACTGTTTACAGAAACATCCTTATAGAATCTCACCTTTCTTTCATCCTTTGGTTCTTCTGTATTTTGTCTTTTTGTTTGTTTAATAAAAAGATTAGCATTAATATCTATCTCATCTGATTGATATTTGAGAAATCCTCTTCAAAGCAGTTGTTAAAAGTGTATGAAATAATGTTAAGACAATAAATAAAAATACATGAAAAATACTTATTTCTGAAATCTAAGGCTAGACTGACAACTTGCACCTTAATTTAAATATAGCTGGCATACGGCTGCCCCAATCTCTGCCCAATATATCTTTGTGGCTGTAACCCAGGGTTTACCATTGCTTCAATTGGGGTTCAACATTGTTTTGGTGAGATTTTAATTTATTTCTTGGAATAGACACTGAAGATCAAGTTACAGACACAGTATAACTATACTGAGGTGATTGTGCATAAGTTGAGTTAAATTAGAAATGTGAGTGGGAAACAAAATGCTGGAATCCTTTATTAAGAATACCCTTACTCCTTGTATCAAATCCCAAGGGAATTTTCTGAGTTTGCAATTGCATTTCAGCACAATCTGAACTTAATCTGTAACAAAAAAAATGACCCGGGGCAAGTGCTTGAGCTTAAACTCAGAATCTGAACAAGCTGGAGTTCAGCTGCACTTCTCCCAGCCCTTTCTTACCCTGCTGCTTCCCAGCAGCCAGATCCAAGGTCACCATCCTGCACCCTGCCAGCATGGGACAGGAGGATGCACTTGGGTCCCTGATGGAAAGTGTCCAGCTTTGTCCAATCCAAAACCAAAAGAAGGAGACACTGCCTGATTTCATATATCTAAGAGTGCAGATGAAACATCATCATATATAAACATATGCATTAATAGATAAAAAAGGATCTCTTACTGCTCTTTTCCCTACTTCTCTGTTTAAATAAATTTTATTGCTTGGTGGTCTGAAGTGAGATAAATTATTCTTTGTATTTCACCAGTCAGACGTAATTCTGTAAATAACTAAACAATTTTAAAGAGAGAAAAAAAAGCTTAGTATTTTTCCATACTCTGAAGCCCTTTTCAAAGGTTTTCTTCATTGGAAAATATGGATATATTACAGATGAGATGCATATAAAACACAGCATAATACACTTTACATAAAAAGGAGATACAGAACACAGTTCCAGAATACATTCAAAAAGATGAAGGACAAACAGGGAAGAAGGCTGAGGTCTACATAATACTGTTCAATGGAAGAAATACATCATAAATAGAAATATCACTCAAATCTTTACTAAATACCTCATCTTTTCTCAGAAATACCTGGAGTAGAATGAATGAAAAAAAGAAAAAGGTCAGTTATAAAAATAAGTAAAAGCTACATTATATATTACATAGAAATATAAATTGTGAATGGATGTAACAATACCATCTGCAAAAACACCAGCAAAAAAAAATCTAAAAATAGCAGGCACATCTGTCTAAAATTGTTTTGACATTTTTGAAAACATGTTCTCAATTGAAAAATTTTGTAATAAAAAATTAAGTGAAAATCTGATAATTTCTCTTTACAGGTTTAATTATAGGAGTAGGAGAAGGGAAAGAGAACTTTTCCCAATTTTTTTTTGCAATTTTTTCTTTTATTTTTTCTTCCATGGTAGAAACATTACCACAAAATTCCTCCGTGCAAACACACTCCAATTCTCATAATCTCTATGAAGATCTGAGTGTATAATTAACCACCATAAGAGCTCGCAAAACTTTGGAAAGCTAAAGAAATCTTAGCTACAAAATTCTGTATCTGCTGAGATTTTCTGCTGAGTTTTGCAACTATCAAATAATTTAATAGGCTAAATATGAACCCAGGGCTGTAATACCTGGAAACCAATTCTCTCTGAGAAAATTTTGTGTCAAATAAAATGAAAAAGCTGGGGAGGTATTCCAGGACACATGATACACTTGTCTTGCTGTTGGCTTCTGTCAGAGACAGATAAAAAAACTGTAAGGAGCTTTGGATAAAGCAGCAGGCTAATTTTCTGTTCTTTGGGGTTGTTTTTTTGTTGTTGCGTGTTTGTTTTTCCCCCAGAGAATAACTGTTCTTCAAAATCCATTCTCTGTTTTACTTATGGATCAGTAGTCAGTGCTAAATTGTAATCTACCACTTGCTTGGTCCTTATTCAGAAGCTGTTGGGATTTAAGCCCCACCTCTAACTAAGCCCCACTAAGCCCTTGCCTCTGGCTTACCTCCCTGATGAGATGGAGAAGAGAATTGGGAGAGCAAAAGTAGAAAAATTGTCAGTTGAGACAAGAAATCTTAGTAGCAAAAACAAAAGCTGTCTATACAGGCAAGATAGACAAGGAATTAATTCACCACTTCCCGTGGATAGGCAAGTGTTCAGACATGCCCAAGAAAGCAGGGCTCCATCATGTGAAGTGGTTATTTGGGAAAACCAACATCATTATTCCAAACATCCTCTCCCTGCCTCCTTCTTGCCCTCAGCTTTGCAGAAATCATCGCTGACCATAACACTGTACGGTCTGAGATATCCCTTTGGACACTTGGGGTCCGCTATCCCGGCTGTGTCTCCTCCCATCTTCTTGTCCTGCCCCATCCTCCAATAGAGGAGTGGTCTTTGAAGGATCTGGAATGGCTGCTGTCAGCTGCCAGAGCACTAAACGCCACTGTGCTAAGCTAAGGTTATTCTGATTTCTCTCTCTTAAATGCAGAGAAGCTAGAAAGACAATTTTTTTTTTATAGTCGTAGCTACCTAAGGTAGTCTTGGCCTTTTATAGATCCACAGCAAAATAAAGTAAGAAAATGGCATGTGTTGACCTTCTCATGCCAGCTTACAGGACAGCAGAAGGGGTGTAGTGACAAAAACAATACCAGAAACAAGAGCAAAGCCCTCCTCATGTTCTTCATGCCGAGCATGCATTCAGAAATGTGCTGAACATTAGACAGCAAACGACAAAACACAAAATCTTCAAGATGTCTCCCTTTCACCTTTGATGAAAATTTTCTGTGACCAAAAATATGTTTATTTTTTACAGGTTTCTTTCTGGTTGAATACAGAATTGTATCTCTACCTTTAAACTTTGTCTTGTCTTGACAATAATCTTCAAACTTTCTACGCCTACATCTGCAGCTTTACTCCTTTCATAAGAAAAGTTTTACACTAATATATTTTAGCATGATACTTTAAAGAGCATGTTATATTGTACTCAGGGAAAATTCTCAATGAAGAAAAATACTTCCAACTCCAAATATGAAAATAGAAAAATGATAACAATTCCTCCACTATTATTGTATTAAGTGAATTAGGAAAGTCAGAAAACTGTTTACCTTGAGATCAGATTTTCTGATGCTTGTGCTACAGTTACTCTTAAGCATTCCTCTGTATTTATTAATAAGAAATTTGTACTGGGATCCTCACACGATAAAATTGAGACCAATTTTAAATCAAGAAGACAACAATTAAGACTTTAGTGATATATGGATTATAGTTTAACTCATAATTAATTGTTTTATACAAAAACTCCAAATATTCTTTTGGCTTGTGACATATGGTCTTAGATTTTACTAGGATCACAAAATTAGAAAGTAACAAAATATAATAAGTAAATAATAATTTTTAAAAGACCCAAAAGTATAGTAGAGCTGCGCCTGAACAAAAATACAAACCCACTAATTTATAATGCGTTGGAAATTGTCACTTATTATATACTGAGCATTTTACACCTATTCTACTTACTGAAACCATTTCTATGAATTATGATAATTTGTGGGTCTAGATCCTGGCACAATATTTACAGTTTTTTGATTGAGAAAAAAAACCCAAATACTAGTAAATCAAAATAAGAAAATACGATGTGTTTTTAAGGTATTATAAGCAAAAGACAAGTTGCCTTTAAAAACATGTGAATATTTTAAAAACCTAGAGATGGCCTCTGAAATTGCAGTATCTTTTGAAGTACGAAGATATCAAAGTCATTATGCATCTCTAAAGTACAATTGTGCAGCTGCAGTAATGAAGCAATTTGTGTTTCTAAATGAATAAAAATAATATAAACTACATTTTAAAGACTAAACCAGATTCTGATATAAATGGATTCAATTAGCTTTAATTAAACTTCACCACCACTGAGAGAGAATTACTGTGTTCCACTTGAATACTTATGCTTAACCAGATGCAAACGCTGAGATTAAATGGACTCAAGTATAATACAGTATAATAAAGTTGAGAAAAAAGTAAAGAACAGAACAAAACAAAAACCACCCCAAAGCAAAGCAGTGTTTTCTCCTTGAAGTGTAGAAAACACCTAGTGATGAAATTATTAAAAGTACAAAACACCTTGGTTTAGTCTGCAGATATTTATTAAAAAAAAAAAAAAAGGAAGGGAAGAAGGGTATTTCTCTAACAACATTCGGGCACTGCATGGAAAATATTACTTCATCATTATTTAAACAAACAGTAGATATTATGGGGGGTTTTATCCTAATTAATTTCAAGAGAAAACTGAATTGAGATTTATAATCAAGGACCTCAAAGTTCATGTTTCAGGCTTTCTTTTGATGCATATTTTTATACCACAGTATATTCTTCTCAATCTGCTTCTCTGTACAACATTTGCCAGCATCCATTTATTTTTCTAATTTTTTCAGAAGCTTAACCTTCTGCAACAGTTATTTCGACAAAGACTTTTGAATTTCCAGTAATTAAAGTCAGGACAGGAAACTCTTGTTTTGGACACCTTTTCAGACTAGACAATGTACATAAATATGAACTTGGAATACAAGCAGTATTGTTTTTTTCCTGTTCCTCTTCCCCCATATTCCAAGCAAAAATACTCTCATAGCTCTCACAGATCTTTTTTCCCTCCCTTATTTATGCTGCAAAGTCAGAATCAAGAAGTTTATATATGGTATTTATAAAGGTTTGTCAGTATGTGAACATTTGTGATGACAGAAATAGATTGTAAGCCTAATGTCTTGTACAGAATAAACCTGTAAATAAGAAAACAATGAAAATAATTGAATAATGTTGGTGATACTTGGAGTTTTTGCCCTTGTCAGCTCTCAAATTTCTCCCTGCACTGAGAAATATGATAAAATAGCAATGTGTGAAGTCATGAAAATCCACATTCACAAAGTAATTCAAAAATCATTAGTCAGTGAATCTAGCTCTAAACAATTTGCTGTCCCATAATAACTGATAATAACATGTTACTATATTAAAAACAAAACCAACCAAACAAAACATCATAAAACTCCATAAAATTTCAGATCATCTTCAGCACAGCCTTAAAACTCTGAGAGTGTCAGCCTCTTTCCTGAACTCTTTTCCTGCTTCAGAAAGGATCCTTCTAGCATAACTGGGAAACAATAGAGCGAAATGTTATTAAAATATGGAAGTCAATGATTCTTGGAAGAGTTTCCGTTTATCAGTATTAGGGCACTGCTAATCCAAAAGACAAATGTTCTCAGTGTGTGTTAGCCAGATAAGAATTTTGTATAATTAGTGTTCTTAGGATTAACACAGGAGGCCTAGAGGTATGCTATGCACATACACAGATGTGCACAAGCTTCCTAAGCAAGCAAGCAGAAATCAGCCTGAATCTATGAAGAGAGAGAGAGAGAAAAGGCACTAAAATGAAAGAAAGGAGAAAGGTTTAACTCACTGTAATCAAGGAAATTTAAAACATCTCTAGATTTTGGAATTAACTATATGTAATTTTGCAGGTTTAAAACCCAAGGTCTTTATTTTTTCCTTTTTTTCTTTTTTTCTTTTAGCAATGGATATTCCCATTACTTCTGATACACAAAAAGTTCTTTGTACACCTTTACATATACATACAATACATCCAGCATTGTTCATCTTAATAGTTAGAACCTATACCCAGTCTTCATATTCATCCTTGGTTCTTAACAGCTGCAGAAGCAGGAAGAGTTCAAGGTAAGTCAGTAATAATTAGATCCAACTTTATTGGCATGATTATGCTAGACACAAATTGCTATATTTTTCTTCATTAAGTATGCTAAAATATTTATGTCTTTTCAGGATAGCTTTTAAGGTTGCTTGAAACATGTTCAGCATGACTCATTTACAATTACTTTTAATTTTATCATTTTCTCAGTTCATTCTTTCAGAAATCAAGGGAATATGTTAAAACCAAGACTTCTATATTTTTTGTGGGTTTGTTTGTTTGGGTTTTTTGTTGATTGGTTGGAGGTTTTGTTTTTTGGGGGAGTTGTGTTTTTTGTTTGATTTGGTCATTTGGGTTTTGTTTTGTTGTTGTTGATTGGCTGGTTGGTTGGTTTTCGTTTTGTTTTTTTTTTTTTTTCATTTTTATTTCAATAGAAGAAGAGCTTAACTTTAACTTTCTGGGCTCTTAGAAGATATTTTTGTGGATAATCCAAACTTCCTGTACCTTTATGAGATAAATAAAATCACTTTATCCAGTTTGTTCTGTTTTTCCTAAGAAAGCTGAAGTCAGAACTTAATTTCCTTTAACTAAATGACTATAAACTTTTAAAATATATGTAATCCTTTGTTAATATATACTTGTATATTTGCCTTTCAGTGGATTAATGGAGCTATTTTTTTAAAATTGTGTTTTAAATTTTTAAAATTCTGTTCTGTGGAAATTGTTCTTTCATAGACACTTTTATTCCAGTGCCTATAGATTTGATGGTTAATTTTGCAATTTAGTAGTAAAAGTTTCAGAAGTTATTTTATTTTATTTATTTGTTAATGAGAAAGCACATATTCATGAAATATTTAAGTAAGACAATAGGATGCTGTCTGTAAGCAACTATTTATTCCCAACATTTATTTGAAACCATCTGGTTAAGCAAGCAAAGTTATTTTCTGTATTCTGCTATATTCTGCTATATTTTCTCATGAAAAACAAAATTTTTCACCTCATTTTCTCTAAAGCTTTGGAGTTCTGATAACAGATGCAATTAATTATTTATATTTCACCTTTCTGCAATTCAAGAAGCTTCACATTTGGAATTGTCTTTGTTACAGATTAATACAGTTTTTGACATGAACATTAGTGCTTGAGCTGCAGACAGAGCTTTTTAATAGTGTTCCTTTAGCAGCAGTGGTGCACAGACTGTCTCCTGCTGCCATGGGGACAGCTGTGGCACTGAAGTACAAGAGAGAGCTCAAGGTTCTCGGCGGTTTTCACACCTTCCCCCACAGCACACAGCAAATGCCTCATTTGTTGTGACACCCTGACACCCGGCTATGCCAGGACAGTCATGTTCCCACACATCCACCCTCGTGGGCAGCTTCCAAGGCGAGGGCACTCGTTTTGGCTGATCCTTCTCGTCAGGATGTGTCCATGCTGACCACGGCCCTAATCATGGTGCAAAGCAAAACTGACTTTGCCAGAAGTCCAAGGACAAAAACATGGCCCTGGAACTTGTCCTGTGTAACTCTTGTGTCCTGGTTGCATTCATACTCCTTGCCACCGTTTCTGAGTCTCTGGCTGAGTTTTCTATCAGGCTGGCTTTGTTATGTCAGATTATGACACTGATCCTCTTATTTGAGATCTACATGGAAAGGAGCATCATAATATTTTCATGATTTTGTCTAGACTGTTTGGCCTTCCTTTCAGCCTTCTTCTGCCTACTTTTTCTCTCCTCACTTTTCTTTTTCTCTCCCATCTGTCCTATAAACAGCTCCAATTTGAATAATTTAATGTCTAAACCGATAGAATTATCCAACTGGAAAATATAGAAACTGTGTAAGGTACTATTAATTACCTCTTTTAAATTATAAGTAATGGAATATCCTGTTTTAAGAGAGCATCCTCAATGGATTTCTACACTTCTATGTAGACCATTAGAAACCACTAAAATTCAAACTTCTTTCCTCTTTTTTTTTTTTTGTTTGTTTTTGTTTGGTTGGTTGGGGTTTTTTTGTTTTGTTTTTGTTTTGTTTTGTTTTGCTTTGTTTTTGTTTTTTGTTACCTTTACTTCACTGGAGTTACTTAACAGTATTTGAAGGAGAGTGTATGAATCTGTTTGTACATCAACAATGCAAGCACCAAAGATATCTGAGGAAATTAAATCTTCTTTGTGTTCAATCCTGCACAGTATGCTCATATATGATTTTCTGCCACAGTTATGTCTGCCACTGGCTCCACCATAACAATTTTTAAATTAAACACAGATGAAATAAGTATTTCTGGTGACCTACCTTTAAGAATAATTTCCTTAATCCACTATTGATTAAAACTTACATTAACAAGTTTAGAGATATTGTTTATATTCAGACTAAAACTGGCTTTTTTTGAAAAGAGAAAAGATATTATGGAAGATACTACTGATCTTATTTTATTCTTTCCTGTACAATCTAGTAGATGGTTCAGAAGGTCCAAGAGAAAACAATGATCATCATTGTATTATTGATATACGGGTTCTTATATATTTGATGATCCAGTTAAGTCCTCTATTAACTATTTTTCTCTTGCAAAATAGAAAAGAAAGGAGTGCAATATTTTATTTTAGTACTTAAATGGATTTATGATGGGGAAAAAAAATCCAGGTCAAGGTAAAGAATCTCTCTACACAATTTATTAATCATGGCTGAGGTTATAAGACTGTGTGTCTCTCTATCAAGTTGCCATTTCCATTTTCTAACTGACACAGTGTGCTGTCAGCAGCATTTGAGACTCTCATTTCTCTGTTGCCTTTCTATCTCAACATTTAGTTGAAATCCTAAAAAAAGGTAACACAGACCTCACAATATATGTTTTATTAAACAAATGCTGCCTCTATTCAAATGCAAATACAATAAAAAATAAGCTTGTCCCTTCTGAGAATAACCAATTTCTGCACTGCAAAGATGCCTTAACAATGAAGTTATTTAAGAAGTGTTAGCAGTTCTCTAAAGGGACTGATTTAAGCATGAAATGACAAAAGGACTGAAGAGCTATAAAAGAGAAAAAGATAAGCCATTTATTTTCTTCAAACTGTTTTACTAGTTCACTGAAGTGAGTGATGAAGAAAAAAAAAAAAACAACACCTGCAGCTTGAAGAAAGATAAAAGTGGCCAAAGGCAAGATCCAGCAAGCTTGCCATCTTGGTGAAGAAATTTCTAAACTAGGAAGAAAAAGGAATAGAGATTACAAGCCACAGTCAAGTATGGAAATTGTGGACACACACGGAAAACCAAAGATTCATGGCAATAGGAACAAAAGAGACCTCAGAAACAGAGATGAATAATGCTTTTGTAAAGCATACATATGAAAATGTGCCCAGCCTTGGGAACAAGTGGAAGAAACCAGAATGCCACGTGTTGCTTCACAACTGCAATGTTGCTGGATGAATAAAGACTTGGTGGAAATGGAGTGGTGTAGTGAGCAAATACAGGTTGTTAGGAATGACACCTAAGGTGGTGGAGAGGGATTTGTTGCCAGTGTGAAGGAACACCTTCTCTGTAGGAAGCTCCCATATGGGATGGGACAAGAGACTGACTGAAAATCTGAATGTCAGGATCAGATAGGAGGACATTTTTTTCAGCAGGAGTGTGTTACAGGATACCCAAACAAGATCAGAAAGTGAAGAGTGGCTGGGCATGGAAGCACGAAGTATAGATAATGTTTTACTTTGTGTTATATCAACCACACATATCATTAGCAGTCAAAGCTTTGTTCACAAATAGAATATTAATTAAGGAAACCACAAGTAATTAATAAAAGCAAACCTTCCCATCTTCTGATTCAAGATATTATCTGTGTTAAATAAGGACATCATTCTAGATGATTTGGAATCCCTGCCTGTCTCTTTATTTATAGAGCCAGCAGTTCCATATACCTCTGGGGTGGAGTCATCACTGTATTGATTAGTTCCATCTCCCATGAAATAATTTAGTGCTTATGATAAGCATATTAATTAAGATTTTTCTTAAAGCCTACGCTGCTAGAATCTATTAGACAGCAAAGTATTTTCTTCTAAAACTTGAGGAAATAACTAGAGAAGAATGGCCAAGAGTACATTAAAGACTGAAAATACAAAACAAGTAGTATTTAGACTAAAATCTCCTTTTACTAAAATGTTGCCTCTAATAAAAGCAACATTTCTATATTTAATCTTATTAGTGATTAGGTACTGTTACATGAAAAATAGAAAATATTTATATGTAAAAATGAATAGTTTTCATGATGTATCTTATGCAAAGCCAGACAGTGACAGAGAGTATAAATTCTTTGCTGTAATTACAAATCTAGTAATTACAAATTTTACTGGACAGAAGATCACAATCCCATTAAGGCTGTGGGTAATGGCAACACATTTTCCATGCTTCAGAAGGATATGAAAAAATCAGAAAGGGATAAAAATACTTGAGTGATTTCTACTCTGTACTTGCTAGATATTAACATTACAAGATTATTTACCACAATTAGAAGATTAAGAAGGTTGAGAAAGCACATAGACACCAAAGGATAACTTTTTAAATAGAGAAAGAGAATGAGAGCTGACTACTCTTCAGCACAACACACAGTACCATAACTCACAAAGAAAGAGACCCCCACAAGTTACCTAGTTCAACACATGCTCAAAACAGATATAATCATGTCAGGCTGCCCATGGCTGTGTCCAGATGAGTCTTGAAAACTTCCAAGTGTGGAGATTTTGCAATCTCTCTGGGAAACCTCTTTGACAGTTTGACCGCCTCAAACTAGTTTCCTAAAAGCTAATTGCAATTTCCCATATTCTGTCTATTGTCTCTCATCATATCACTATGGTCTTCCAAGAAGATCTGTCTTCTTCTCTGTATATTCCACTGAGGAAGTTGCAAACAGATCATAAACATAGTCCATAAATGGTGTCTTATGTCAATCTGACAGAAAAGCCTGGTACAGTATAGTGGTGAGGGCTTTCAGCTTCAGCCCTTTCTCCACCTGGTTAGTTCGTGGGTTTCAATCCTGGCTGCCGCGTGGTGAGGCTTGGCAATGAAGAGACGGATTCTGCTGTGGTTAGGAAGATGTTTTATTCCATCATGGATGGAGGGCAGAATGAGGGTCTGGACCTCGGTCCACCCCTTAAGTCAGTTCGGGTGTAACCCGACTCGGGGGGTCCTCGATCCAATGGGAAAGGTAGGGGGAGTGGTCACAATGGGTGAAGGTGTCACCTTGGCACCCTGCCCAGATGGGGGATACCACCAGGGGGTGGGATGGGGGGTTAGAGGGGAAGGAATGAACCATTACAGTTTATAAATCCATGATTATGCACCGTAACAGTACAGGAATAAACTACTGTAATTTTACAGTTAATATTAGCCTTGTAAAGCTTAATATCACTCCTGCTAGTCTGTTTTGGATTTATAACCTACATATCTATCTCCATATACGTACTACCACTACAGAAGCACTCTTGGGGAAGGAAGGGAGGTGAGAATTGTGAGATACATTGTGAGAAAACTAGTAATGAGATATTTGTGTCATCCAAGACTTCAGGTTCTCCTTAGGTTTGAAATAATTTCAATGTGTGTCAGGAAGACATAAATTCATATAATACAGAGAGAGGCTGTGATGCAGAGAGAGACCCCGAGCAGCTTATTCAGGTGCCTAATTTGTGTTTAAATCTTAGACACCCAGGAATCAAACAAATTTAACTCATCTTGGTGGACCTATCAGATACCCAAGGCTTGTAAGAAACATTGATACCATAGGTTGAGGTCAGAGTTCCGTGCAGCATCTTTGATGTGTTTTCAAATGGATAAATCCTCAATGCAGTCAGGTAGATACTTTTGAAGATCTGATGAGAAATCTAGATCTTAAATTCTAGAGTTTTGCCACTTGAAGGGTACATGTATGCTCATTGTACCTATTAAGAACTTTGACACTTACTTTTAAGGGGATTAATGCATTTTAATTTAAATGCAAGCTAATTGGTTTAGATAGCATGATTCAGATTTATCCTGCTTGTTACAGAATCTTCGTTAGCTAAGATTAATTCAGACCACTTTAGTGCAGTGGGAGATTGCTCTCAACCATCTAAAAGTAGATGTCTGGTCTAAACTAATTGTGCAAATAAAATTTTTGATCAGCGGTGACATCTTTAAAAGGCAACACAAATTGGGTAGTAGAAATCAATTCTAGAATTAAATGACTCACACTGTATATGTGACATTCGCTCATGTTGTATGGAAGAAGGCACCAAGACCGGTTTGAACAAGGCAACTAATTTTTAGCTGGAAAGTATTAAGTACATTTCTTTAATGTGAAAATATTGTTTTATTTATTTATTTATTGTGCTTGAGAGAACTCATTATAGAAATTGACCTCTCAAAGAATTTGGTAAAGAACTTATGACACTTTTGAATATAAGGAAACCTGAAGCTTTTAGAGGCAGTTTATTCTTTTCACTCAAAAAACTCCCCCTTATATATACACTGAAAATTGCATGCAATTTTTAAGATAATCAAAGACATTTTTAATAAACTAGAAAAATATGAAGTAGAATTATAGAAAGATTTTAAAATTTTACATTAAATGTCTTGTGTTCATAGATACCAATTTTGTGTGTTAATGAGGTACCTGGTGAAATTTTTTAAAACCAAATCAAAACCATAAAGAACAGCGATGAGAAAAGCAACAAACAAACTGTCCTTGAAATACTAAATATTTTTTATTCTGAATTAAAAAGTCTTTTCCTTTACATCAGTTTTTGGTCTTCTGGGTTATAATTGTTCAATAAAAAAAAAAAAAGAATTTTTTTCCAGGTTGGTTGGGAAATCCAAGTGTTTCTGTTTTCATTCTTGAAATAAATTATTTTCTTCTACAGTTTTTCTTGAATGTTATTATCAATAAATGCAGCACTCTGATGTTTTGCTTTGATTTGTTTATGGCTTCTCTTGTCAGTTTTATGATGTTATTTTCAAAAAAAAGAAATATAAGCATTGTACCTCCTCAAAGAATCTACTTGTTGAAATATCTATGACATCTTGGGATCCAGTTTTCACCATTTTCCAGTTTACAAAGCCTATAAAGTGTAGGTGTACTAAGAGCCTCTCTTCAGCAAGTATTAAAATAATGCTTTCCTAGTAGCCATATTTTGAAGTCATATTCTCAGGATTAAAGTTCATTTTATAGTAAACTCTCATGGGTTTTAACTTGGAAATCTCAGACATCTAGTGGTAGATGACTTGATCTATAAATGCTTCATGTGTTATACTGTTTCTTTATGGGATAAACATTGTTAAATCATCATTTTTTTTGCTTTCTTGATAGGCCATTAATTTATGTTCGACTTTTTTTGGACTGCTAATCATAAAGGCTGTTTATCATCGCAGCTTTATTCAGCAGAAGGATATCTTGCCATTTTGGACTATCATTCTGAAGATTATCAAACTTCTGAATATGCTTGTCTGTTTCTATCCATCACCAGGTAAGAGCTCATCTCTCTTTTTCTATATGATAGCATTTCAAAATACACCCAAAGCTGAGTGTTCTGCCTTTCTGTTCTAATGGCATGCTATTTCTGTTTGCATACAGGAATTATTCCATATTTTAGCAAAAACTCTCAGTTCTTTCTTCCTATTTACAGTTGTAGTTTTCTTGTTGCTATAAAACCCTTGCTAGCTTCCTTCGTCAAGTCTCTAGTTTATATATGATAATTTGTCTCTGAGGAATTCTTGAAACTCAGTGAAGCCCAAAGTTCTTCTCTGACTTGATTAAAGAACTATATTAAAGCAAACATAATCTTCTAGTAACATAGAAAGAAATATAGTCTTGAGAGAGTAAAAGTACTTTTTTAAACTGAACTAGCTTTCTGTTCCCACTGGTATCACATGATTTGGAAGGAAGGGAAGACGAGTGAAAGAAAAATTAGGAGAGGCTTTCCCAACAATAAATCCCATTCCTGAAATTCTAGGTGAACATGAAGGTGAGATGAATTTCATGTTACACTAAGGGGTGTGTTCATGTCTAGGTTGCACGCACTTTAATTTAGGTATTTGAATGCAATACACTGCATCTTGATTTAGGATTGAAACTTCCAGTAGACATGGCTAAGGAGGTGCTCAGATAGAAGCATTTTCAACCATTTGAGATGCCTTTGTAAATCCAAGGCAGATGCAGTATGATAGATGGCAAACTTGTGTTCAATTTACAAATGACAGATGAAAGGAAATCAAAGATATCTCGTACCATATCACACCAGATACCTTGTGAACAACTAAATGGAGTTACAGAATGTGTTATAGTAGGAAATCAGAAATCTTGAACTAAATGCAATTGCCTAACCATAAGCATAAAGGGCTATTTGAGTTGTCCTCAATACTCTGAGCATCCACCTGGGAGTGGCAGACATTGCACTGGACACATGGGAAACAATTCTTTCAGGCATTGTAGCTAAAGATAGAATCAGATTACCACAGGACATATGCTATTTATTAGTGCCATACTAGGCTATTGAATTGAGTTTTGATTTCTATTTTTGATCTATTCACTCGCTTATAGCTGCAAATTTCTTTATTTTTTATGTTTTACAGATGGTAACATATACAGCATTTCGTCACCAAACAGGAGCGACAGTTTAAAATTATTTCTTTCATGTTTAAAGATGATGACAGACAAAGAAACTGTGAACAACTCGTGATATAATTTAGGTTATTGTACCTAACAGCTTGGCAAGCATATGGTCTAAATACTGGTGAATTTTCTAGAAGTGGGAAAAAATATGTGGGTTTTCTTTTCTTTTAAATCCAGTGGATAAGGCATGGATTGTGGAATCATGTCAGCTTTCTATCATCTCCGTGGTCAATGGGGAGGATTTATGGAGAAATCTTTTCAACTGTGAAAGATGTACAAACAAGCCAAAGCATGTGTGCAGCCGTCTTGCTAAATGTAAGACCAAGAATGAGGGCCTGAGTTTAAATGCACTTGTAAAAAATTAACTGGGTGGTGGTGGAGAAGGCCACTGGTGAAGCATTTTCTGGCCTCTTCTTTACGTCAATCTGAACCAAGATTAGGCATCTTTGCTATTCCAAGGTGAGCATATAGAGATAAACTCTTAGACAGGAGAGAGAATGACTCAAGTCCTGACAAAAGAAAAACTGAACTAGCACAGGTGAAAGTGCTGACAGATAATGAGGGCTGGATAATGATTCTGTGATTTTGATAAAATATGGTCATAGCCATCTTCAGAAAGATTATTTCAGTCAGTGAAAATTTACCTCATTATTTCAATAATACTTTCACTGAAGCTAAATCAGTGAAAGAAAAAGGACAGAAGAGTTTAAAACTGTTCTTTTGAGTCTTTTTTTTTGTTTGTTTGCCAGAATTAAGTCTCTTTTTACTAAAGGATAGATTGAGAATATAATTTTCCCCTTTTGAGTCACTGGTATAGATAGTTCATACATATTGTCTAAAGTAGAATTTTAGTTATTTTGGGACAGAAAATTTCATTGTGATTCCACAGAATTGGTTTAATTGGTCTCTTATAATGCCAGGTGTTTATATAATTTATGTGAAATAATAGAAGGAGATGGAGCTTCAAAGATTCTCTGCAGCAGTAACCTGCAGATTTTTTTCAAGATTAACTTTTCTATACTTACCTCACGTAGAACTTTTTTTTTTTTTCCTAAGTTTCTGAACATAAAACTTTTCTGTATTTGTGAAGTACAGTAGGTTTTCCTTCTGCAAAAATATAACATCTCACGTCTCTTGAAGAAGACATTACTATTACTGGCTTATGGTACATCAAAATTTAGGCTTATTTAACTTTATTGTGTTGACCTTCTCTGGGCACCACATGTCCACCAAGCTGCTCTACCACTTCCCTTCTCAGATGGACAGGGGAGAAAAAATAAGGAGAAAACTACTCCTAGGTTGAGATAAGGCAGCTTACTAAAGTAAAAGTGCAAGTTTGTGCATACACAAGCAAAGAGAAGGAAATAATAGGTTGGTTCTCTATTTCCCTTCATCAAGAGATGTTCAGCCACTCTCCAGGAAACAGAGCTTCAGCACATATAACAGTTACTCAGGAAGACAAACATCGTAAAAAACAAACTTTCACCCTTTCCTTCTCATTTCCTTAGCTTTTATATCTGAGCTGACATCATATGGGATAGGAAATCCCTTTGGTTAATCTGGTTGAGCAGGCCTGGTTGTGTCTCCTCCCAGGATCTTGCCCACCCCTTAGTGCTGTTGAGAGCCATCACTGATGCAGTGCCAGCCCCGCTCAGCAGCACCCAGAGCACTGGGGTGCCATCAAAACCTCTCCAGGTGCCAGTGCAAACCTCAGCACTGTGAGGACTGCCACAGGAAAATGAGCTCCACTCAGCCAGACCCAATACAATCTCCACCCCTTATTCCACACCATTTGTTTCTACGTGATTTGCATATCTTCTAACTATTCCACTGTATTTATTTCTCATTACTGAAACAGCTTCTTACTAATTCGTGCAACTTAAACTTTGTCCTTAAACCATTTTAATACCCAACACACAGATATATACATTTTCGTAACTACTATGTCCTGTCCTTTCACGAATAGAAAATATTTTCCCATTTTATGGGCTTCCTCTGCCCATCCAGATCTATGGCTTGGGCTTCCTCTTACCGAGATGGATACTCAAGACAGGAGAAACAGCACAATCGGTCACTGGCACTGACACCCTCCCAGCTCAGGTCATTGTTGCACTCTCCTTGCTCCTCTCAAAATTCAGTCTTTGTCACTTCAATGTCTTCCTGCTACTTTACTTCCTGCAGCATAAAGATTGTTTTTCCCCCAAGGTTTAAACTCTTTGAGGCACACACTGGGTCTCCCCATTCTTCTGCATTATCCACCAAGTACACCCTGATCCTTAAGCAAAGACAATCCCATGACTGAGTTTGCATTTTCCCATGGGAGGAGAAATCCACACAGCTACAGTAAAGCTGAATTTTAAAAATGTCTGAAAAAAGAGAATAAAAATCCATGTGCAGTTGAGGTTTTCACAAAAACATGTTTCAGATCTTTCCTCCCAGATTGTGAACTTGATGAGTTTGACACTTTATGACAGATATGAACATTCTGAGCTTTGAGTCTGATAAAACACTATGAAATGTTTCACCTTCCTGTCACCTTTCCATATAAACACCAGAAAAAATGTCAGTATGAGAGAGATGACAGGGTGTAATACACACAAAAAAAAGGCAAAGAAAATATGAAACTAGTATTTCTTTTGTCATGTCCTTGTAGCAACCTCCTTACCCTCTATATCAGGGCTTTCTACTTCACTGCTTTGTTTGCCTCCACGAAGATTTTCCCTCCCCATTATCCTTGTCCGATCCCATTCTTTTTTCTTTCTGTATTTCCTTCTGACTTCCTAGATCAGAAGACTGAATTAAAAATAAAAAAAGCTAAATATTTAAATTAGAAGTAGCTATTTTAGGCTCTCTTTATGGTTGGTGCAGAGAAGTATGCACCCGCAAAAATATTGTGGTTAGTCTTAATGGTCTATCTTAGAATCTTAATTTCTGTTTGACTATAAATATAACCTAAGGTGGTTAGTTCTGTAAGAAATTGTAGCTTCTTAAAGTATAAGTTTGTGTGGAGGAATACTCTCTTAATTTTCTAGCTAGAATAATAAAAAGACAAAAACAGCTGCAGAGTACAAAAAATACAATTAGGTGTACTCTGTCCTTAATTTTATTTAATTTCCATTAAGAACTTACTTTCCAAAGAATGAACTGTTTGGTTTTTTTTCCCGGTATACATCCAATATTTATATCCCTTATTATATCTATATTTTATTCTTTTTTTTTTTTTTTTGGCAACATATAGTCTTCTCAAGACTTCTTAATTTGTGAATTATTTTTTGAGATACTCAGAAACATTCTTTTTTTGTCATTACCATGTATTCCAAAAATATGTTCTGCTTTCTGAAGCATATGGGAATATGGGCATTAAAGCCCATATAGGACTTCTGCTTGCACTTGTTCTCCCATTAAAGCTTAAAACCTGCAATTTCCACATCTTTAAAGGAAGCTACAGGCTTGGTTGAAGCATTCATAAGCAAGCTTGAAATGTTCGCAATTACTTATAAACATGGTCTGAACTGAGCATTTTGGCCTCAGAAGATTTTATTGGAAAAACTGTATTTGTATATAAATTAACTAACTATATATTTAGTGTTCAACATATCTTATACATATCATACATAAGTGTACATCTATCTATAAATGTACACTTATAAATGTAACTTAAGACTCATAAGTTTTAAAATGAGGACCTGATTCTAAATTTTAAGAAAGTCCTTATTTCATATATGGATGAGTGGGAGAGGCTCTTCCTGAAGAAAATTTATATCTGAGATGAAACTGCTCCCAAAGAAGGATTCTCTTTTTCAATTGGCTTTTTAAAGTATTAAATATGGTATAGGCTTGAACCTGTCTCTATGATAAAAAAAAAAAAAGGCAGATGGATGAGACAGCAGCTCAGATTCTTTCAGCTGTATTTATGGTGTTAAAATAATAGGAGTAAGGCTATAGTCATCCATTATGTTTAATTGTCTGTTTGTTCTTCAACCCTTTTTTGGAGGATCCTGAGTAAGTCACTAGATAGCAAAACAGAGGTTCAAGGTTCCAAAAAATGCAGAGTCCTAAAAATACCTAATTCTGGAGAAAACTACCCATGAGAGAGTGCAAATGACATTATTGTATGTATTTCCATGCTCTGTGTTATGCCTGTGTGCTGCACATCCTCAAAATTTTCCCTATGCTCTCTCCCTCACACATGCAGCAGTTTGTACATGTACAAACACTAGACCACTAGGGTACACCAAGAAACTTAGAAGATAGGTTTTATATAGAGTGAACATACTCACTTTGCTTTGCAGGAACTAACATTTGGTCTGTGGGTTAGGAAGAATTTCCTTCAACTGCTAATTTATCACTGGAAGTGTTTTAATGCTTAACTTTGGTTTTGATGATATTCTGCTATCTGTTGTCCTCCTTCACATAATTCGTGATGGATGGGTTAACATCTTCTACACCAAAACCCAAAATCTATTATTTGAGCATTAGCAAAGATGAAGAAAACATACCATCTCTGTGTGTGCAACCATGTGATAGTGAACATATAACTGTGGACAATGATTATCAATAAAGAGTTGGAAATAAAACTTTGAGCTATATGCCATGCATTTTTCTCAAGCAAGAAATTTGAGGGAATGAAGTAGAATTAATCATATTAAAGTGCCTTTATTTTTTTGTTCTTGAAGGTATGCAAATATTCCACTAAGGAGGATTAAATTTAAAATTAATTTGGGAATTTTGCTTCCCTTTTAGTGGGAATTAGAAAGAGCTTCTTTACTGCATTTTAGTGAATTATTCACTTACTTTTAGGGTTATCTTTTGTTGGCAACTGAGGATTCAGACACTTCCTAAAAGCTAACCAAGTGTTTAAGTGCCTAGATGAAATGAATGGAAGTTTTGAACAAGGGCCAGGTGCTTTATTCTGGGAGTTAAAACATTTTTCATGGTCAAGAAGCCTACTCCTAACATTAAAAAAAAAAAAAAAAAAGAAAAAAAGGTATCACAAGTGATAAAGCAGAGTCATAACTTTTCTAATAAGCTGGACTTTACCCTGGTTGTATAAAACCATCCTTGTAACCAAGGACCAAAAGGAATATATTAATTTCATGCCTTCCATGTCTCTAGACAGTAATGACAGCTGCGAGGTGTCTCCTTGCATCACGATACAGCAGTAGGTTTTATGTTACTTGGCTTTAGTAACTATTATGTAAAATCTGAGCTGTTATCCTGAATCTGCTTTATTAACTGTGGACAAACCTGGGTGCTGCAGAGTAATTGAGGTTTCTAAGCACCTAACAACATGTGAGTATCTTCTCCTTGTGTCATGGGGTCGTGCTCTCCAAAAGTAGGCATGTCAGCTTGGTTTAACCACCGTGCATATTCACTTTGTGAAGTATCCGGCAGCATTCCATATGAATGTAATTTCCACTCAAAAAAAACTTGTGTGTGCCTGTTCTTTTGTGCCACCACTTGAGACATGCTGGATATCTCAGATGATCCAGCATGCCTCAAGTATCAATGTCTATGTGGCAAGTGCAGGCAAATGAAACATCAGCAAGAGATAAATTACAATCTACAAGTATTTTCTTTTCTAAGCCAAAAAGTGTATTTAGAATCACTAGCATTGATTAGAGAACTAATCTTCACCACTTCCTTGTTCTTGTAACTTCTCTGTCTTAGTATGTCTTCCTGGTCTTTTAGTAATCCATACTGTATATCTTGCTCATCTTATTAAAATTCTCTGTTCTTCAAATCTTTCCATCCTCCCATCTGATTGTCACCTCCGCTTTATTAATCTCAGCCTCGAGTTCAGCAGTTCCCCTTTCACCTCTGGGAAGCCCTTTGTCCTGCTAATTACAAAGTACTGTTATAGGGATGCTTTTCTATCATTTATCATTTTCTTCACATTGGTCCTCCTAAATTTTTCTGTGCTTCCATAATCTTCCGGTGTAAATGGTGAAATTCTCCTTATCTGCAGAGTCCTTGTCACTGCTCTTCCAGTCCTTTCAATACCTCCCCATTCTCATGAATGTTGCCCTGAGAGAAAATGCCTGTGCTCTCTCTGCCTCTGTCCACTTGCCTTCTGTTCATATCTCAATTCCTTCAAAGCAGCCTTTGAAGGTTTCCTGCAAACAGCTCTGGAAAACTGTAAGGTGCAACACAGGGCATGATTTTATTTAATCTATTATTTAACAACATCTAACTGTAAGGGATTTTGTGACTTGATCTTGTTGACACACAGACTCCCATTCAATGGCAAGTGAGGGTATTTTTTATGTAGCTGCAGAGAGAAGAATTCATAACTTTGTCTAAAATAGCCAGGCTTTTATGGTATCAACATGACTTTTATGGTAACGACAAACTTAAGTGTGCTTTATAACTTTGTTGGTGAATTTAAGGACAGAGTAGTAAAATCACTAGGTAGTATGCTTGAAAAAGAGAGAGAAAATGAAATAAAATAAAATAAAAAAGCTATTTAATGTTTCTATTCAGCTTTTTAATGTACTGTGGAAGGCAGTGGTTAGAGTGGGTCATACATCACTATATTAAAATGCTGCTTTTAAATCCTAACAGCTGACTAAAATATTTCAGGTGTAATTCATCTGAAACCAGCCTCACAGCTTGATGTATTAAGCTTTTGATATGAAATGTTTTCCACCTACTGCTTCATAATGTATTTTTAAAACATGATGATTTGGCTCAGTAGCTGAATGTGGATTAAATTTAAAGTTTCTTTAAGAAAAGCAAGGCAGTTAATATTTTTGTAGTTTAGCTGTCATTTTTTATCATGTTTTATCTTTATTTTTCACTTAAAAACAGCTGTTTTACAATAGATCTCAAGCATATATCACACATTCTTTCTAACGCAGGGTCTGTTACCATAGTTTGGCTGCAGCTGTGAAACTAGATCCTGTTGTAACAAACCAAGAGGAGTTTGTAATATGAAGGCATATTTAAATTTCTTCAATTTCTAATGTACAGAAAGAGGGACTGGCATCGCATGTGGAATTTTTTTACAATGAGCTAAAGAACAGTGAATCAAGTGACAAATCCAGCAGCTAGCTGCTGCCTCCTCCAGGAGAAATCCCATTCCAAAACAAATTAAATAACTGAACAAACAAATAAAACAAATCCCCCTTTTTTTTTTTTTTTTTGTCCAAAACTACATCAAATTAACAACTTCTGTTGCATACTCTCAAATTGGGTACTCTCCATTTTTCTTTTTTTTTCCTTTTTTTTATTTTATTTCCTGACTTACACAGTTTTACTATCTTATATACTTGGCCATCTAGCTTTTTAACAAGCTAAAATTCTTAAACACATTAACAGGTTTACTTAAGTAAAATCAAAACCAGTTTTTAAAGGAAAACTTTAGACACATGTTCATAGAATTGATATCCTTCTAGAAAATCTCATCATCTTGTGCTCTTCAATTTCTTACCTTCTTTCCTAACCTGCCCTGTATTGATGAACTCTCTTTATAGCTCTGAATTGCCCTGAAATGTAAGTGCTTGTAGAATTAAAATTTAAATAAAACAGGCATGAGTCACAATACAAAATCTGCATCCAAAGGATATTGTGTTTGAGCAAAGATGGAAACAAGACTATCGAATGACTTGGGAGCAGGATTGGTGTCAATGGTAACTCTTCTTTGAGCTCGTGTTTGCAAATGATGTTCAGGGAAGGTAATTTCAATGACAGAAACAGTTTTTCTTCTTTGCTTCTTATGTTTTCTCAACCACCACCAAAAAACCAAAAACCCATTCTCCATTTTAACAAATTCATAGAACTGCATTCTCTATATGACTCTTGAATTGTTTGGTGACTCCAAAATTTGCCCAGGATGTCCTGTATTTCCACAGATTTATGACTGAAAGAAGGGGTTAAATCCTTTAATTGGAATATTTTTTTTTCCATTTCCTGTGTTACACTGTGCTTTAAAATCTTTAAACTTTGCTGTATTAAGGGGCTTCACTTGGATACTTGGAGGTCTTCACCCTCACCCTTGCAATCTCCCTTTCATTTGAAAATGCATAAGCTTTCATTTAAGTTGTTGTACCAGTATTTCTTTTTTCCCCCCTTTGGTATTACAACCATACAGGGGTTTTTTTGCTGTTATTTTTCTGTGCTTACACTTGCAAAAAGATAAGTACATTATTGTTATTGTGGAAAGTGACTGGTTTGGAGAAGAGATTTTTTATCATAGACCTTAATTTTACCTTTTTTGGTTTTGGGGTTTTTTTGGTTTTTTGTTTTTGTTTGTTTTTGTTTTTGTTTTTGTTTTGTTTTTTGGGTTTTTTGTTTGGTTTTGGTTTTGTTTTTGTGTGGTTTGTTTTGGTTTGGTTTTGGTTTTTTGCCTTTTTTTTTTTTTTTGCCTTTTTTTTTTTTTTTTTTTTTCTTTTAGATTTTAGCTTGTCCAAGAGGGAAATCAAGACTTGATGGATGACAGAGTAGATAACTGTCAGCTAAATAATTGGTAAGCATATCAAGCATATCAATAATATATCCAGAGAACTTAGCATCAAATGAAACTGGAATTTCTGCATCTGATCAGAGCATTCTCCCGTCAGCACTAATAGCATCATAATGAGAAAAACCGACAGGGACTTTGAGCAGGTTCCTGCAGAAACTACATAAAAATTGTCAAAAAAGTATTGTGAGGCAGCCACCTGCTCCACTAAAGAGGACCTACAAAAGCCTACACTCATATAGGAGACTGCTGCCACTCCAATTCCTTGCTGTTTTCTGGGGAGATTTTTCCCTTTCCTCGTCCTTTTCCCTTTCCTTGTCCCTGTTTCTGGCTATCTTTCTCCCTCTTTTTCTCTTTTTGTTTTGGTTTTACACCAAATGAGTTTTACCAATAAGAGTCAAAATACGACATCAATTATACACTTTGCAAGCATTTTTATTTCTATGTGTGTGTATATCAGCCTGATGTAAGGAAAATTTTTAACAAATAAGTAAGGAGCAGAAGAGCTATCAGGATGTAGTATAGCTGTTCCTTGAATAACAATGATTGTAAATATAATTAAGGCAGGTGGGATCCCACTTCTCTCTCATCGTTCCACTTTTCATGTTAAAATACATTTACATGTAATTAATTATATAAGTAGACCTCAAATTAAGATATACGTAGCAGTTAAAATGATATTATCCTGCTGAAATCTAGACGTTTGGCAATAAAAGTATACGGCATTGATTAGAGAAGGGAGTTGTGTTATTAAATAAAAAAAACCCAAAACAAACAGGGAGTGTCACCAGGACACAGAGGAAGCACAGTCCACTCTGCCAGGCTGCTGCTTGCTTTGCTCACCTGTGGCCTTAGGCTACAGCCTCTGTAGTTACTCAAGTTGGGATTGCCTAACCAACAACTGGAGGTCTCCAGAGGGCTGGAAAGGCTCATCAGGCAGTGTTTGAGGTTGTCTGGAGAATGGGAGTGTGAAGGACCAGGCAGAAGCATGGAAGCATGTTTTGTCTCAAATCGGATCCAGGGCTGCATCCACAGGGGCATTATCAGCAGAGAGAGAGCTGATCATCCAAATCACCTCAGCAATTGTCAGGCTGCACCTGGATTATTGAGCACTCTTACTGTCCACACAATTCAAAACAGACAATAAGCTGGAGATAGTCCAAAGGAACGCCACAAAGATGATCAAAGAAAAGCAGAAAAGGGTTTTGCCCTCTGTGAGCATTGCTCAGTGGTAACTAAGCTATCTTTGTTTTATCAACACTGTTTCCATCACTAAACCAAAGAACAGTGGCATATAAACTACTACGAAAAACACTATCTCAGCACAATGTTCTTTTCTAGTTTCTTAGTGTCTTACATTTTATAACTGAAAAATGCAAATAAAAGTCAGTGGTGAATTTTCACATCATACAAAAGAAAAGTTTTGTTGACAAAATGTGAGACAATATGGTATTAGTTTAAAACTGTGTTTTGTTTGCTTAGGAAGTTTTAATAAATATGAACATTAGTTTATTCTTTTGGCAATGTATGTTAGAAAAATGTTTCAAATTCTGCCCAGTGTTTTTCCTCTGTATTTGAAAAATTCAGGGAATGGGGACAAAAACATTGAGCATTAAATCACCACCCAGCTCATGGAACAATTGCTAACTTGCAGGACTTCAGACAGGCAGATGGATGAAAATGTTGTATAGGTTTGATAATGAAATATACTTTCCTCTCAAGCTGAAAATCATTAAGACCTGTATAATATTTCCTTTGTGCTTATTGGAGTTACAAGCTTTTCACCCTTTCAATCCAATTCAGTAGTTGATAGTAAGAACTAATCTAATGCACTCTTTTTTCTTTCCCTTTTTTGTCTTTTTTTCTGTTGTCATTGTTTTTTGTTTGTTTGTTGTTTTTTATTTGTTTGTTTTTGTTTTGGTTTTTGTTTTGTTTTGTTTTTTTTTCCTTTCCCCTCAGAAAGCAATGCAGGAAACTTGACAACAGAAGAGTTGTCATAGAATATTCTGAGTTGGAAGGGACCCATAAGGTTCATAGAATCATGTTCTTAAGTAAATAGCCTGTATGGGGATTGAACCCATGACTAAGGCATTATTAGCGTCATGCTCTGACACATCAAGCTAAAATTTCAGGGTCTATATCCTTACGAGGGATGATTAAAGCATATCTTCTTAAATGTTTGAAATCTTTTTCTTGTTTCCTCATCTTCCTTTTGTTCCTGAGAATTCATGACAAAAATTGGTTTGCATGCTACCTAAATTTTGGTATTAAAAAAAAGAGATTCGGCTCAGTTGCTTAGCAATAGATGTTTGGTTTCACTTAAAATGCAGAGGATGTTTGAGACCTCTACATCTCTGTGTGAGGCTGTGTCTGGAATATACACCACAGGACCCATAGCTGCAGAGGATCAGCTCCCATTTCAGGCAGCAGCTGAATGTAGGATAAGATTCCTCTAATAATCTCAACTAGCACAGGAGTTATGGTTATACAATTGATATGAACCCTTGGACTCAGGCACTTCACTTGCAAATTGCAAATACATTTAGGTATCTAAATGTATGTATCTACTTGGTAACTAGCAATTTCATCTCCTGTTATAGTCAATGCAGGTCTGGTAAAAAAAATCCTTCAATACCCAGGGGCAATGACTTTCCTTCTTAAATATTCATGTAGCATCAATAACTTCCTCTAGGCAAGGCAGTTCATGGGAAGCAGACATCAAGTAGAAAGCTGAGCAATTATTCCACTGAGATCCTGGAACAGTTGTAAAGACTACTTAGCACTGCTTATAATCTACTGTTTTGTTCTTCCCATTTTTAAACTGTTTTAATTTCTCATTACCAGGAAATTAAATGTTTTCCTTTCATAACAAACATTGTTCTCATTTTGATATTCTTCGGTATCTAAGTAAACATAAAATTACCTGATAACGTGGTCATGTTCCTCTCTGCAGAAATTGCAATAATTTTTTTGAGGAAGTTTGAGAATATTAAAAATTTCCTACTAAACTTCAGATCAGAAGTGGATTATCATCATCAGTTTCAGGACTGAAGAGAGTCCTCTGCTTCTGTGTTTTCACATCCAGCTACTGAGTAGAGTTTTGCATTCCCATTTGTTCTGTGGAAAGCCCACAACTTTGTACTTTTAAGAGTGCTTTGTGCTAACTTTTTTAACATTCTAACTAAAGCTAAGAAGTATACCAAGTTAAATTTGCTACAAAACGTGGAACAAGCATACATATTAATTTCATTGTTATAACATGACTACTTGGCAAAGAATCTGGTTATGTTTCTGCTATATCATAATTACCTTTCCCTAAACTTGAAGTCAGGTTGTTAACTTCCAACTGACTAAATATTTTTATTTAATGTTTCATGCAGTTCTAGCTAGCAACCCTATTTTACTGTGATTTACTAGTATTTAAACTGCTTAAGTGATTTGACTAGGTTATATATGAAGCCTGGAGCAGAACAGGAAGAGATATTCCTGCCATGATGATCAGTCATACCTGTAAAAATATTTTTTATGGAAGATTCACGGCGATTTAGCAGATAAAATCATCTAGAGTTTTCTCCACCTTTAAAATTTCTGCATTAAATAAATAACATCCAAGGTGCAGAAGAGAAATCATTCAGTCTTTTCCATATTCCTATCACTTTTATATTAGGTGGTGATGCTTCAACTGTTTGAATCTGTAATCTCTGCTTTCCTGCTGATTTCAGCTTGTCAAATTCTTGCTTTTGTAGAAACTTTGAGACTAGAGAGAGAAAGGAAATCTAAAAGTAGTAAAAATAATCTGCAGTTTACATTTTTTTTCATGTAGAACATAGAAATTACATATGGTTCTACTTGATTTTTTTCTTTTTCATTTTTGATTGCTAGAATGTCAGCTAGAAGGACAAAATATTGAAGTGCAACTCCTGTGACCATATTTACAGGAATTACCCTCCTGGTGAGTAAATTATCATGAGATTGCGAATATGACTGTACTTCCCATGATCCATCTCTTTTTCTCTCCAGACAGCATTGCTTTCAGCATAGAAAGCAATGTTTCTGTCATGTTCTCTTCTCTCATCCCTTCCTATGTGCCACAATCAGAAAAAAAAGAAGTACTTAATCTAGGAGGTGTGATGTTCTTGACATCTTTCCTAGTACCTTCAGTCTAATGATTAGTCCAGAGCTGTGCTGATTTTCCATGCTGGATGCTACCATCCATTATACCAATATAGAGGTATAGATGGAAGGACCATGTTTATTTGGTTGTGATTTTGATCAAGTATCAGCTACAAAACAGTATCAGCAAAACAAGATGTTTAGCTTTAGCCCTGTCTGATTGATACATCTCAGCACAACCTACAGCACCATGCAAACTCAGTGTGTATTTTACCTCACAGCACCCAATCCTTGCTAGGCCAACACATCACAGAGCTGCCACACAGCTGCCACTCCTGATATATGGATGGTCTTACGTGCTCAAAGGTATGAAAATCTTTAGTTACTACAAGCTACTAGTGAATCAGTCCTGCTTCAATTTGATTTCTGATTGCTAACTTGCCAAAAAATCTCTGTGATAATGAATAAAATTCAATAAAAATATTTTCTTTTTGAGACAAGAAATGTTATAATATAATTGGACTTTTTTTCACAATGTAATTTGCTCTTTGGTTTAAATATTTACAAAATTGTTTCACTGATGGGAAATGTTAATTAAGAATGTGTCAGTGAAACTTGCTTAATATTTCTCTAAAGATATGAAGGAGATATGTCTCACATCATGCCATACTAGATGACAGTAATATTAATAATGAAAGCAACAACACCTACATAATGCATGTGCTCAGGCCTGTCAAAAGTGTGAACAGATGTGTTCTGTTTCTGATGTGAACTTCTTATGTGGCTAAAATAAATTATGTGGCAAGAAGATATAACAATTACAACAAATCCAGGAATGGAAACAAAATAGCAGACAGAGATCTATTTCAGTCTGAGGATCCACTGGCTGAGGACTTCAGGTGATGGATGCTATTACTGAAATGCCAACATGTACCCCTCCCATCTAGCAAAGGAGAAAACCTACTTTTTAATTCACTCCTCCTCACATTTCTCCGCTGAAGGAACAGCAGTCATACATAAAACATTATGAGTGACAACATAATTAGGTTAAGTAAATTAGAATTCCGAAACTTAGTGTATGTTGTGTTTCTGCTTCAGCCTTCCCACATGACAACATAATTGATACCACATTACAGAGTCAGAGGAAACTAGGCTGAAAAACTATCAGTTGTGTGGCAAGTATTAAGTTTTTAAGTGTAAAGCATTTCAGCCGTGTGCGTGTTATACTTTGTCCTTTTACCTGTTCCAGTTTTTCTTCTTCCATATTAAGAGTAGATACCTGCATTCAGAATTCCAACCATTCCCTTGCCAATGCTGTAGACAGCAGAGACATTTCTTTCCTGCTCACTCTGCTTCTATATGTGTGCAGAGATTGCAATAGCTTTTCTGGCTATGGCGTTGTACTGGCAGCCCTGCTCCTTAAAAATCTTCCATAAAATCAATCAGGCCTGTGTTCTCACATGTAGATGTATTAGCTTGTAATTTGCTGGAATAAGGTAAGAATATCAGACTGTCTTGGAGTCTGATTCCCTTTCAATGTTATCTACTCTCCTTTATTTTTTTCCCTTATCATCATCTTTTTATTTTCTAATAGAAATATCATGTTTATGTGTAGGCAATTAAAAAGCCAAACATAAAGCATTGTGGGAAGACAGACAGAGATAGAGCTAAAGGCAATCTTGCCCCTGATACATTGCAGCTGTGTTAATTACCAAAGAGTGGGCACAGCCTTGCCCTCCCAGCTCTGGGTGTGATAAAGAGTGAGTTGGTTGGTAGAGAGTCAGCTGGAGTCTGCTGGGTGAGCTGTGAGGAGGAAGGGACAGGAGGCTGGGCAAGGGACAGATCAGGTGAGCCACGGTACCAGGGACAGACAGGGTCAGGTGGCTGTGCCAGGGACAGGAAGGAGAGAGCTGGAACTGCAGAAGGAAGAGAGAAAGAGCCAGAGCTGTGTAGAGCTGCCAATGGGAAGCTACACAGAAAAGGTATGGGAAACTTTTAGATAACAAGGTGCTGATGCTTGAAGCTCTGAAGTTTTACTGTAGCACTTTGAGTGTCATGGTTGTCCTGATAATGACAAAGCATTATGTTCACCTCAAATCTGGTGAAAAATCCTTGGTAATAACTCAAGTCTTCTAAATTTTCTGCTCTCTCATTAAGAAAAGAGTAAAAATATTTCATCTGTCGTTTCTTTTTTATTTTCCACACTTGTTCTGTCTACATAGATTACATCACAAAAGATCACTTTGATCTCTGGCCAAAATACTTATATCATCCACAATCTATATTATGACTAGTACTGAAAGGCTCTGAAGAAGCTCTCAGTATAACTGTAATAAATATGCTACTTAAAGACAATCAACTAAAACTTTTACCCAGTGGCAAAAATATAGTGGTGACAAGAGTTTTTCATTTGTAGAGCTTCATTGTCTGTTGAGAGTTACATCATTGGTTGGAGAGTGATAGAACATCGAGAGAACAATGTTTGTAAATAAGCCCAATCAGGAAAAAAGAAATACAGATGCATTTGAGGCCCCTTGCTTTCTGCTTTTGGCATACCAATGTATTTCTGTTCCTCACATATTTAACACATATATGTAGCAATAAAAAATGTAATATAAAAATGTGTAATATAAAGTAATATTTTGTGTAATTTTTCCTTATCATTTTCTTTCTATGTGTTTTACACTTTCCTTATATTTCTTGAAATGGCTTACCTTTCACTGGAATGAATATTTATAATATTTAATATTGCATATTCTGTGTCAAATAATGGACTGACCTGATGTAAAGAACTAAATTATTTTGCTCCTGCACATGTAATTATTCTGCAATCTAAGGTGATACCACTTTAGTATTAAGTGAATATTTACCTTTGATAAATGTATTTTGGGAATTGTTTTAATCACAATTAAATATTACAAAGTATAAAAACTCTTTTCTTTCTACTATTCTGAAGACTTTAGAAATCTAAGTTATTAGAGTTTACACAGATTCTTTCTTCATAGATGTTTTATATTGTGAATTAGCCAAACATCACATATTTTAAAAAAAAAGTTAAAATATTTCTGAAAATAAGACACACAGGATCACTGGAAAAAGAAAAAAGTATAGATAGAATCATATAGAAGCTTTGTCATGAATATTATGAACTGATGAAATTTTTGAGGTAGATGAGAATGTTAAAACCTACATATCCATAGTATTTATCAAAATGCTGGTGCTGTCCTAAATAATGTTTTTTTGGCTTTTTCTTTCCTCTCTCTCATTCTGATACATTTTTAAACAAATTGTTATTACACACATAATTATTTAACCTGTGGTTTTTTGGAGCTCTGTATATTTTGATACAGTAGCAAGAAATAGAAAAGGTGTCCTGAAAAACTGGGAAAGCCAACACCTCTCTGTTATATAAGTGGTGTCCACTAGACACGTTCTTTATTTAAAAGTTCAAAAATGAGCATGCAAACTTTCCATCTTCTACAACTCTTATTATCTTATTTTTCATGGTAAAATAGAAAAATAAAACTGCTGATATTTCTAGTACAGGCAGCAGACTTGGTGCCATGTCAGCAGCACATAGCACAGAAATGCTGAAAAAAAAAAAAAAAAATCTGAGAGTACTGTGTGACCTGCAAAGAGCCACCAAAAATGGTTTTGCTAAAGTAGTTTAATTTTAGTGCAGATTTGCCTGGAGAAGGATATAGCTTAAAATTATGCTGATTTCTGTCTCAAATGTGGGCTTTCAGATTATGAAATTTTTCTTACATCCAACTTCTTTTTTTTTTCTCTTTATCTGTTCTTTTTACATTAATGATAAATTGGAAAGAAAAATAAATATTTAATGTCTACAAGAGTAAAAACAGTCTAACTGGAAATTAAGCAGAAAATCATGACAGTGTATTTTTAAAGTATTCATCACTAACAACAGCAAAAAAGAAAAAGAATTTTCTTCTTTATGCTTCTTTTGATGAGAAAGAAACAAAAATCCAACCAAGATTTCATTACTTGGATTTTTTCAGAAAGTGTTAATAAACAACCCAGGAAAATGTCAAATCTCTTCAGTTGGGAAATTTATTAAAGCATAATTAGATTTTTAAAGATTTCTGATTTAGCTGGACCAAATCCTCTGTATGATTAAAAGTGTCATAGAGATGAAATTAAATTATTAAGAACACATATGAGTGGATAACCTTAAGAGCAGTCTGTGCAGGTGAATGTCACCAAAGAAACAGATTAGGGAAAAAGTTCATATTAACAAAAAACCTTATTATCTAGAACAAGCAAAGACAAAGAGACAAGGGAATGACTATAAACCACCTAAATCCATACCTCCAAGAATGAAAGATAACATTCTCATATATTGCAAAAAAGATTTATTTGGAATAATTTTATTTATTGGGAATATTCCATATGATTTTTCTTGATGGCTTATATACTGTGACTGAAACATTCCTTATTTTGTACATTTTTGTGGTCAAGAAACATGAATTTGGAATAAAACAAATACAGGTGATTAATGAGAGGAATAGAGAGTCCTGTTGTACACAGGAAACAACAGGGGCTTTTTTTTTTTGTTTGGTCTAGGAAAAAAAAATCTGAATGGAAAACAAAATATGGATGGAATATGACAGCTTTCTATAAATACCTCAGGGACAGAAATATCAGAAAAGCTAAAGAGGCATATAATGTAGTGAAAATGTTGGAGTGATAAAGAACAGATAGAACCTCTTCCTGAATAAATTTAAAAAATAATATTCTAGAAGAAGGAAACACAATCCACCTGATATGAGGTGATGTGATTTCATAACCCTGCAGATTTTCCTACAGATAAAAGAAAGATAGTACTGAAGGTACTAAAAGAAAGGTAGTACTGAACTCACCAACATGAAGATTGGAGAGGATTTAAGAAGTTAAGTTCCAAAAAATTACACAGAAATCGGATAAAATATACAGTCTAATTTGATAGAGAAATGAGTCATGAAAGGCATAGATACTAGGAAAATTTCTTGCCATTGACAAATCACCACCTGATACCTTAGAACCAGCATTTGAACTTCAAGCCAGCTTCAGTGTGTCTAAGGCAATATGAACAAAATAACCTTGTGGCTAAGCAATTTGCATGGTCTTTTTTAGCTCCACTCAAAGCACAGAGTAAAATTTCTGTGTTCAGTAGAGTGGGCAGTGACTGCCAGAGCATGTCTAGGGACTGCTACCTGCATTCCTGACCTTCTCCAATTGTTCAAATTTGTATTTTTCACATGCAAGAGAAGGATCCTACATGCTACTATAGGTCCTTTTTCCTGAAGCCAGACCATGATACATGAGCTCTGATGCTGAAAAAGCAAGGAGAACTAATAGTCCTCTTGGCAGTGCTTCCAAAAATCAGAAGGGAACAGGAGTACTGAAGTTTAAATACCCTGCTTATATGTTAGTTCTGTTCTGTATCTAACAGCTCCCTAGTGTAAAATTCATGAGCAGCAGTCCCTGGCTGACAAATAGCTGCAACTTATAAATCAGTATAAAAATAAGAGCCTTGAGACCTTAAGTTATCTTTTCAGCTTTAATATTTTTATTTTGAAGTGCAGTCTGAAAATCTGAGATTGCATCTCTCCTTTGAATTTTGTAAGATAAGTGCCAAGACTGAGGAGGATATACTATTTTGAAATGCACTATAGTTTGTTTGGAAAATCTTTGATTTCTTTAAGCATTGGTAAATCATTAGCATTTATATTTTTTATTTTTTTTTAATGATTTAAAATGAACTAGTGTGAAAACATGCATATGAAAAACTCAGAAAAAAAAAATACAATACTTTTTCTGTTGCCATCATGTCTGTATCCCCTGTTTATCTATTTAATAAAACAACAAACAAATTATCTTGTTATTCATGTCAGAACCATTCCCTCAGGGCATTCTGTGTTTCCTGCATTTGTAAATCAGTGTTTAATATTTTCATTAGTTACAGAAATGCTTAAGAGTGTTTACCCAGTTTATTTTCGATAGAAATGTCATGTAGCTGTTGTTTGGCACCTTGTCCTCATTTCAATTTTGCATTGCCCTCTGAATTCTGTTTAGCCTGGTAGAGTTTACCATCCTTTGCCTCTTAACAGGATATTTCTTCTATTACATGCTCTACATCTAAAAGCTCAAATGTTGCAATTACTTTGTTTCACATGTTGTTTGAGTAAAAGAACAATTCCAGAAGCTTGATGGTATACTCCTGTTTCCAAGCCCTACACCAAACTAAAATTTACAAACTAAAGCCAATGTTTTTATTTTTATGTAATTAGACAGAGAAAAACCCAAGCAAACCCACCAGCAACACACAGGGGAGTACCTGACTGTTTTAGTTTGTTTTGTATATCTACAAGCAATCTGAAGAGTTTGCCATTAATTTTTAATATATTCTTCCTGTTATTATTCTTAATAATAATATAACTATTTAAGTTAAATATTTTGTGACTTATCTGTGTGGCTATCTTTTTAGGATTTTGTTAAGTAAACAGTCGTATTTTAAATAACTCCTTTTTTTGTTCTATTCTTTATTGCAAAATTCTGTCACAGCATTTTTTAATACTGCTTCTGATGTACTGTGTAATTTAGTCTATTATTTAAGAGGCTTTTTATATATAATTAGACTGCTGTTGCTTGGAAAGTTGCAATTTTCTTTAAACGCAACAAGAGACACAAATTATACCAATGTTTATCTATTTTCAGAATTTCATTTTAAAAAGGGACATCTGGAAAATATCTGTCTTTCGACCAGCTATGAGGGAAGTCTTACAAAGAAACCAAGAAAACAAAATTACACAAAAGGGGAAATCTTGTTGAACCAAACTAAATTGAGTGATAAACCAAAAAAAAAAAAAAAAGGGGGGGGGGGAGAAAAATCCACATATGATGCAACGGAAACATTGCAATACTTCATTGTTAGTTTCATTCAATGAGAAATGAGCAACTGATCTTACAATCACCTCACTATATTAATGACTCTGCTTCTAATAGGAAAAAAATTTTTTTCCTATTAATATATTTGATTGCAGATGAAAGCTATGAGAATTCTTTACCCTTTTGACCTTATTTGTGTCCTCACTCCCTGAATATGTGATTTCTGCATGTCAGTAGGTTCATAGTAGCAGGCTTTCAAATAGAGATAGGTGAACCTAAGAGCCTTAAGACAAATCGTTATGGCAAAATCTTAGAGTTTGTTTTGGTTCTTGTTTGTTTATTTGTTTTGGGAGATTTTTGTGTTGGTCTGTTTAGGTTTTGAGATGTTTTGGAGAGTGTATTTGTTTGGTTTTTTTCCCTCTCATCATATGGAAATACATGGTCCAGAGAAGAATAGATTCATTAAAAGGAAACAAGGAATATTCAGAACCTGCACAGAAAAGACAGATGAAACAACTGCAAGAGAGGAAAGGGAAAGTTTGTTCTTAATCCTCAACACTTCTAAATTGCAGTGTGTCTGCCGTTTCTACAGCACAGTTAAGTGTTCTTTACGTTCCACCTTGTTGAAAAGAAATTCACAAAGTTGGCTGATGACACGTAAATTAGATTCCCAGCCAGAGGAGCTCAGGGTTGGGAGGTTAACAGCCAGAAACTGCACACTGAGATCTAGACAAGTTCTTAGCATTTATCTCCAACTTGTTTGAAATACAAAAATTACTACATCTGCCATAAGAAATTCAATGATTCTTTTAACAAAATCACAGAATCCTGTCTTTTATCAGCTTCATTGGTACAAGTAATTATGAGAGAAAAAATATATTGACAAATTATGTGATTACAATACATATTATTAAAGCTGTATTACCAGAGGGCAGTAAGAGTTTTGGCTCAATAAACCTACAGATGTGACAGATAAAAAGCGATAAAACAGGGAACACAACATAATCCAGAAATTTATGGCTTTTATTTGAATTCTGTTTTAAAGATATAAATTCAGATAGTTCTCCAAATTCCATTAATTTCACTGAAAATCAAAATCTCACTTGTGATTTCTTTTCATAATTCTCCTTGTGCAGTTGCAGAGTAAAAAAAAAAAAAAAAACAAAACTCACACATTTATTCAGTACAGAAATGAAAAACAGAATAAAATGGCAATTATACAAGTTTTTACAAAGAACATTGTGTACATTCCCCTGAAGTAATGTCATATAAGAAACTTATAAAAATAAATAGTTCTGAAATATAAGGATTTAGATATTTTTTCCTGAAACTTAATAGAAAAATTATTCAAAAATTACTGCCCAAAGGATTAGAAATTCCAAGGAATGAAACTGAGTGTGAAATATTGCTATTAAAACAGGTGTATGGTAACATACACATATATAGTATGTGTTTTGGTGTTTTTCAGAATGAAATTAATGTCACTGTGGTGCTTCTGGGTGTTGTAGATTTTCAGAGATATAAAATATTACTTTTAATATATTAATACAGTGTGTATTGGAGAACTTTTGTCTTGAATTCTGGGAACATTTAGTACTTTGTGGTGGATACTTTTATGTCTTTGCTTTAGTTACTTTTAATGTTGTTCAGAGAAAGAAAAAGTCTGAATTGTGAAGGCTATTGTAATTTGTTTGTGAAGTGAGGATTATCACCTTGGTTTAGAATACTGTGTTGAACTAAATTCCCCATGTACCGACCTCTCAATTATTTTGTCAGGGACTTAAGAATGAGCAAAATATTCAGTTCTAAATCCTTTACAAAGCTTCAGTCTGAGAGCTCGTGCTTCTTGAAAACCCTAGTTCTTGAGGGATTTCAGTTACTATAGTTATGCCCTTTCTCATGGACAAAGGCAGTCACTCATGGTGAACTGGCTGTTGCATCTTTAAGGCAGAAGAGGCTGGCAATCATCCTTTCCTATCTCCCAGAATCTTACTGTTAACCTCCACACAGTGAAGTTCATGATTTCACTGATTTCATGTTTAACCAAACTGTATACTAATTTTTTTTTTACATCCTGCAAAGGATGATAGTTTTATTTAGTTGATCAGAGTTCATCTTTTCCATGTGCCATCCTGTTCTCCCCCAACACCTGAATTAGAGACTGTAAAGAAATTGGAGGACGTACACTCAAACTGCAAATTTAGTGGTCAAAGACAAACAAGCAGGAAACAGAGCCTAAAGTTTAGAAAATATTGGTGTAAAAGTCCATATACCTTTTTCCAGTAATGTCAGAAATGTTTCCTTCAGTAATGCCAAAAAAACATTTGGAAAAGAGGTCTTTACCAAGAGAGTGTATTTTTTTCTTAGACCAGAGGGAAAAAGAAATTCCATAAGAGTAAAGCAAAGATGAAATAAATACTCTATTACAAAAATGTAGCAAAACCACTGAACAGTGCATATGGTTATTGTAAGGGTGGGGGGGAACAGAAAGAGATGAGTCATAAATTTGTCAATTACACACTCTATGACATTGACATCAAACTGAAACTTTCCTTAGCGTGTTCACAATGTTCATATTTAGACTTCTGATAACCACAAGAGATTGTTTTGGTTTTGAAAACATCCCATGACAATTGACCATGAATACAACAGGGGTTTTTTAATAGAAAGTGTGAGGAGCGTGTTATATGTAATAAATTGAAACCTGTGCACTGTACATGAAAAAATAACTGAGAACACAACTGATATATCCCTCTGTGCAAGTGAATCCTGCTCAGTGATTCCTCAGAGCCTTATGCAACCATATCAGAAGCATATGACCTTGTTGTTGGGAAACAAATTATGGTATCATAATTTTGTTGCTAGTTCTGAAAAAA
The DNA here is from genome assembly GCA_013398615.1 of Brachypodius melanocephalos. Lineage (NCBI taxonomy): Eukaryota > Metazoa > Chordata > Aves > Passeriformes > Pycnonotidae > Brachypodius > Brachypodius melanocephalos. The sequence goes on from VZSR01003803.1 coordinate 38,165,347, forward strand.
CTAGGGAATTTTCATGGGATAGCTGCTGAAGTGATTGTAGATTGGCTCCAACCCAAAGATTGTGAGCTGTGATATTTTTCCTGCTCTATTCAGGAGAGTGAGTGTGCATTATTCCACACAAATGCAATTTTACATTATTTCTTTAACAGTTTTAATTAGAAAATTCTTTAAATTCTTGAGATTTCTACTTGTCCTTTCAAGACTATTCATAACATTATTTTTAAAAATGTTCTATTTTTAAAAGATTATAGAAAGCTTAAGAGAAATATTGTCATAGAAATTTATTAGAATTGATTATCAAATGACTTAATAGACTATTATGCAATAGAGAAATTTATTTTTAATGCTTCTGTTAAAGATTTTTTTGCACTTTTTTTGGTGCTGATTTATTATTATTGAGAGGAAAAGAAAAAGGAAATTTCCCCTAAATTATTAATTTGTCCAAAACAGATTTCTACTTTATATCAGACAAAGAACAAACACCCTAAAAATGTAAGCTTTGTTCTTAAACGACAAAGGTGTAATTGAATTACTGGAACAGATTCACATGTCTGCGCTGAAGATAATTATTTATGTAACTAAATGTGACTTCCATCTTTATGATGGACTCTGGTTTTTGACTCCTTGGAGAGAAAAAACCAACAACATTTACTTAAAAATGAATCAAAACGGTGAACTAATGTAGGACCTTGAAACAAAGAATGAAATGATTTAAAAAAAAAATATGCAGTTGGAAGAGAAACATGAGGAGCTGATTGAAATATTAAGTTCTTTTTACCCATCTAATTTTCAGAAGCAGAAATCAGAAAAAAATATTTGCAGGGTTTAATTCTGTAAGCTACTCTTGGGAACCTGCTTGGATTTTTTTTCACCATTTGATAACGTAATTTTAAAATAAAATAAAACATGAGTACTTTGCTTTTTTATGCCAATTCAGGGCATTGAATCCTTACAAGGATTTTGTCATACTAAGATTTGATCCTTAATTCCATAGGGAGGAATGAAGCCACATGTAAAATATTACAGGAACATAGTTTGCCAATATTATAATGAAGAATCCTACCCAAATATATCCTGTAAAAAAAATCAAAGCTTCAGTAATGGGCTACATAATATTCTCCATTTCTCAAGGCACTAAACAAGGAGTTTGACAGGCAGAAAAACACCAAGAGTGTTAAAGCATTAACTGAAAATATTTATTCCCTTTTTAAAAGAAAAGTGAAAAATTGGGTTCCAAGTCAATAAAATACAAATATTGTTAAATGTATTTTTTTCATATCTTTTCATTTGTCAACACTTGTGTCAAAGGTCTGAAGTGTCATTTTGTCTCTGTAGTTATACAATGCAAAGCTCCTCTGAATGCATGTAGATGTCTGTATCTCACCTAAACTCCCTTTACAAACAATAGAGATGAATAGGCACTTCTAGGGCATGGCTCATCTCATTTTAAAGCAGACTCCCAAAATAGGTCAGAATAATTGTGCCTTAAAGTATGACTCAGTTACAAAGCCTCCCCTCCTACTTCTGTAAAAATACATGAATGTTTACTGATTATATATATATTTACATCTTCAATCTTCCATTAAACCATTCTAATTTTAATGAAGAATTAAAATATACAGTGTATCTAATATAACCTTTTACCACTGATCTCATAGAGAAGCAGGGATATATTATCCCTTGGCAACATATAGTACTTGTAACAAACCAGTAGGTTTCTGAACTTTTTTTTTTTTGATGCACCATATATGAGGCAACTGTTAGAAGCAATTTAATACTATTTAAGATGGAGATAGAGCCCTTGAAAAAGAACTCATTCCCAAAGCCAAAAAAAAAAAAAAAAAAGAAATCAAACATAAAGTACCCCAAAACAAACAAAATCTCACTTCATTTTCTCCTTTCAAATTTTTGTCTGGAGTCCTAAAATACTTGTAGCCAAGTAATAGTATATTCTCTATCTATTGCACTGGTTTTGAGCTACCCGAATCCAGTCCTCTCAATTGAAAACTTTATCAGAAGTTGATATTAATACATCCAGTGTTTCCCATAGGGAAGTGTGTATCATTTAGGAAAGCTGATATGCTTTTCTCTTGCCCATTGTGATGCTACTATCTAACTTAGCAGTACACATACTATTCAGAATGCATTAAACAGCACCATTTCTCGTGTTCTTTTATAGGTAGGATTTTCTCAAGTGTTAAATAAAGTAATGTTGTTTTCCTAACCTTATTTCATTTTGTTTGGATTGTAAAGTACTTTAGAATCTTTAGTTTATCCATCAAAGGTCTTATTTTTTTTTTTTTTTTTAATTAATGGGATCTTTTTTCTTTACTGGTAAAAGTATTCAGGGCTCCTTACTTTAAGTGCTTAAGCACTGAATTTTTCATCTAAATGTGCAGAGCAGTTAGAATACAAACTGGAGAGAGGAAAGTGTTCTTCATTGACTATTTCTGAGAAGAGTCCTGATCTGTATTTGTTGTAGTAAGCTAATGCAATATTTCACTTACTGAGATTTTACCTGGTGCAGAGATTTCCAATACAATATGCAAACAATGACAACATTTGATTGAAACTTTTGCCTCTAACAGACTGTCCCAGTTCCACGAGTTTAGATCTCTCCATTTCAGTCTGACATTTGAAATAACTGACAGCTAAATCAATAAAAGCAGGTATAACTCCAGAGCACCATACTAATCATTCCACATTTGTTAGCACTGCTCTTAGGACACAGGGGACAACAGAAATCTCTACTAAAAGCAGTGTTACTACAGTAGCATGATATAGTAATAGTAAAAATAATAACAATAATAATAATAAATCAAATTATCATTCATGGGTAAATTCTGAAGCAGGAAGACATTCTCTCCAAGGTCTCACGGATTTCAAAGGCATTACAGAAATAACAATGAAAGGCTACCTGTGCTAAATGGATATATGCAAAGCTACAGATGGAAAGTAATGGGAACTTTAATTAATTCCCTATCTTCTAAAATGCTCCAGTTTTTTTTTTTTTCTGCACATGTCTAAGATAAGAGAAAAAGTGTGTCTACATTTAAATTCCCTGAGTTTTTTCCTGTTATTTTATATTTATCTTCATGCTATGCCTAATTAAGGGTAATGGAAGTATTTTAACATTTATTAGAAAATGACAATTATTATTTTACCTGATAATTTTATATAGGTTTAGTAAAATATCTTGTTAATTCTTCAAGATTACACAATTGCCTTCTTACTGAAGAAGAATAAAATAATTTATATATTAAAATAAAAATTAGAGAGACTTTAATTTAGCCTGCCATCAAATACACTGTGATAAATTTGTCGAGAGTCAATATCCGCCTTCTTTATTTTCCACTGAATAATTACCTGCTTATCACATGAATTGTTTATCTACTTTATATTCTTCAAAGTCACAGAATTACTGGTTTTTGTGATGTTATTTGCCACCATGTCCTGACACAGATTTAAATCACAGTAGTAAAACTTGTAGGCAGTGAAAAAGAAATTACAAAACTTTAAAACACTGTATGTTGTTCTATGGGCTCTCTGTTTCTTCTTAAACACCCACTGTTTGGCATAATTAAAATATCTGCTAGTCTTCAGGCTGTGAGCTGGAATTCATTTAAATAAGCATGCATGCTTCTTATTGTGCCTAAACACATCTATGTACATAGAAGTACTAATTTCTGCATACCTTTAAACCTACAAAAAAAAACTGACAAAAATTTTGCTTGTTGCTGTGGTTTCACAGGGGTTTGGATGGTTTTTTTGTTGTCGTTGTATCTCCCCTATGTTGGAAACAGATATCGAACATAAATTGGATAAACAGGCCTTAAAATTTCCTGAACCTCTGTTTGCTATGGAAGAACAAACACCTGGAAAAAAAATTCTATACCTCAAAGAAGAACCTTTAATTTCTTTGTCATACTTTATTCCTGTTAAATATTTTGGCTAAGTAGTGCTATTAGCTCAAGCAATCCCATTTTGAAGCTCTTTTTCTAACAGATATTAGTAGTACTTTGACCCAGAAGTTTCAGATTCAATAATTTTATGTTTTTCCAAGAATAAACACAAATCCCTAGAAAATGCTGTAGTTTCCTTAGCACCATGTCTTTGTATGTGTGTACACATGCATGAAATTTTGTATGTTGATTTCTGTGTAAAAGCCATTATGAATTTTGACTCAAAAATCTAAGAATAAGGAAATGTACTGGCACTTTTTACAAGAGCTGATGAAGTATAAAATGAACATTTCTTGTTCCAGTCTTATCCTCTAGTTTCATTCTTCCTCTGAACATAAAGTAGTTGTCACAAAATTATAATTTACTGTGAGCTACCACTCAATATAAAACACAATGTTCTAAGTTTTCCTAATTTCTTCTTAAAAGAAAATACAAGGTAGCAATCTTATTATATCTATGTAGGCTGGTTTCAGCTGGGTTAATTTTCCTCCCAGTGTCTGGTATGGGGCTATCTTCTGGATCTGTCTCTAACCCAGGGTGGACAACATAAAGATGTTTTTGTTATTGTTGATCAGGACTTACACAGAGCCAGGGGCTTTTCTGCTTCTCCTGTTGCCATGTTGGCAAGGAATTTGGGGGTTTCTTAGTTGATTAATTTCCTCATAGCTCATTCTCCTTAGTTCATTAACTTCTGCCATAAGTCTCATTCATTGTGACAGTTTGAAAAACAAGTCTAAAATTGTGCACTAATTTTAGATAGTGTACTATTGGATGATGTCACCTCATACTTAGTAAATCCTCCATACATATTCTTTGAAATAAATTATTTCAAAGACAGTTTTAATTTCTTTCCTCCTATCTTGTAAAGATGTAGAACCTTAGTAGATTTTCTACAGAACTGAGGTGCCTTTACATTTTGGTGGTGTATGATAAAATGGAAACATTTTGTTCTCATCAGTTAAAACAACCTTTGCCATTTTATTTATCACTTGGCTTTTAAAACACTGACAGGATACTAGACAACATTTATAGAGCATGGCTGGAAGCAATATATTTGCTCTCCTTAAGTGAAATCCATTCACCTTGAAAGTATGAGCTCATGAAGGATAAATGACCCAGAAGATAAGATCATTCCTATTAGGAAATAAAGTAACTGGACTCACAAAAATCTAAATTAAAGTGAAAGCATGTTTATCATCTTAACTCATTCAAATAAATACAAAAAGCTAATTATTTGTCTCCTCTGGATACATGTATGTGATTACACTTATTTATGGCTGTTTATTTGGTAATATTTAATTATTATTTATTCCTTATTGTACAAATATAGGAATCTACTTTTTTTCTATTCAGATAATGTTTATTGAAATTGAAAAGGAATTACGTGCATAAATTTAACCTGGATAATTTGGCCTCCAATTTTTTCCTAGTTGCTTGCTAGCTCAGAAAAGCGAAAAACAACTTTTCTTCTTGAGTTTCCACTTTCCAGGAAAGATTTGAGTAAATAATTTCTCCTCTCTATTCGCTGCATATTTGTAGTGAATTTCTCTTCATATATCCCTTGAATCTTTGTTTTGTCCCTTTTACTTCTCTTCATAAATTCACACTTTATTTGTCTTCTGTCTTTCCTGTTTTCTATGCATTTTATTTTCAATTTTTTTTTTTTTTTTTTTTTTTTGGCTTATAATTTGTTCTTACCATTACTTTTTTTTTTTTTTTGTGTAAATGACCCAATCCTTACCACACCCTTAAAATCTTTTCTTCATTCCATATACCCACAACAAATTACCAAAATCTTGTCTATTTCCTCTCCATTTTTCACTTCCTAAATCTTCTGTAAATCAAGAAGTTATGTCACTTCCCTCTAGAGGTACTAATGAAGAGAAAAAAACAAAAACAAACAAACAAAAACCATCAAAATAAACAAACAAAACCCCCAAAAAACCGCAACAAAACAAACAAAAAAAACCCCAAAAATTAAATGCAGGAGTATGAAAGCATAGCTTCTAAAATTTTTCACAATACAATGAAACTGGTGAAACAGCATTGAGGCAAAAAGTACACTGATATCCAGTACACTGAAATTATACATGATGGTTCAGGAAAAAGAAATTGGTTCAAAACCATCTCTTATTTCTCTAACTTCCATCTTGAATTCACTCATCAAGATCTACATTTGATGAGCTCTTTTCTGTCATCATTTCTTGGGTAAACCAGAAGAATATTACTTCTGTAAATATTTTTTTTATATATATAAACTGATTACTTTAGAGGTGTAGATGCCATCGAGGAGCTTGCCACCCTTCTTCCTTGATCAATCAAAGCACTCTTAATGAGCTACTAAAATTAATGTTCTTTTCAATTAACATATTCATGTGAACCACGCAGGCAGACTGCACACCCTTGAAAAACACAGCATAATGAAGAAATCTGTTCAAAGCTCACAGTTACAGGGAGAAATATTTGCTTTGCAAATTACTGACCCAACAACTGTCAACATCAACCAGGCTGTTTAACTATGATTGTGTAACTGAGAAATAATGAGAACCTGATCCTGGTCTGGCAGCATCTCGTATATATTCTGCAATGGCAGCACCTTTTATAAATTCTGGTGCTTAAGAAGAGGTCTGACAGGACTACAAAGCTGATATCTAAAATTCTAGATGCAGTTTCAGGCATCTGAAGTTGGAAGGACCAAGCAGCCATAATATTTTATGCTTTCAGTTCTGCTCCAGAACTGAAAATTAACAGAAGCATTATTTTCTTTCAGGCCAGGTTTATGTCTGATCTCACAAAGTCCTTGTGTGATCTCTTTAGTGCATGCTGCCTCTTTACAAGGCAGCAAAATAGGCTGCAACTTGCCTATGGTTTTCTATCAGATGCTTTTCAAATTTTTTTTTCTTCACATTTTTTTCTGTCTTTAACATGCTTCATTCTCACAGCAGATTCCACTCTTCGGCATCCACAGTGAGTGAATGTGATGTGAATGGACCAGCATATGGGTGTAACTGCATGGGATAAGAGCCATCCTGCATCCTTTGTCCATCAGAAAGCTTAATTTCCACAGTGCATTTCAAAGGACTGAAAAGATTAGTGTAGACCAGTGGGTGGTTATGCAACAAGATATTTTGCTACTGCAAATAAAAGACAAACTTGACAGCTTGTGTTTCAGTGCAATGTGTGTGTTGCCATGAAGATGTGGATACTTTATACAGAATGACCAAGCCTGGGCTCATTGAACAGTGAAGGTGCACCCAGCTTACTGTTTTCAATCTTAAATTCTAAATATGTTTTTTCCTGTTAAATTTCTCTTGTAAAAATGGCATGTGAATTTCATCAATTTAGTTCATCCTTGCCAGTAATCTTTATCCAGACTTTCATTTTCTCTTATCTTCCATTCTGTGATTTAACTGTTTTATTATTATGTCTCTTACTCATTTAAAAATATCTTGTCCCTTGAAGTCCTTAATTCCCTGGCTTTACAAGTCCTCCAATACAGAATTGAAGATTTTTATTTTTCTCCAGGTGGAAATAAGATATGATAGCATCAGTCTGACCTTATAACCCCATTTTCCTTGCTCTTCCACTCACCTTAAAATCAGTTCAGAGAGTTTAAAAAGGCTTCCAAACTGTCCCTGAGATTTTTGCAAACCAAATGTTCCAACTCATTTTCTCTCTGCCTATAGTACATATATATAATTAAATAAATTGGATTAAAAAACAAAAGAGAAGTAGCACAGTTTTTTTCTTTATATATGTGTATATATATATAGCCCTAGAAAAGAAATATCTAGGTTAAAATTATGAATAACAAGGCCATTGTAATTTTTTTAACATGTCATTTTTTTTACAGTCATGTTTTAACCCCAACCAGCAGCCCAGCAGAAAGCAGCCTCTCAATCACTCCTTCACCAGTAGGATTAGAGACAGAATTGGAAAGGTAAATGCTAGAAAACTTTATTTTTTTTTTTAAATAGGAACAGCAGAAGCTGCATACACAAGGCAAAACAAGGAATTAATTCCCTGCTTCCCACAGAGAGAAATGTTACAATTGGGAAGGCAAACATTCCCCAAATGTTCCTCCGTCACTCAAAGATTCCCCACTTCTTCATTCTTCTCCCCAGCTTTATATATTGAGCATGATGCTATATGATCTGGAACATCCCTTTGATCACTTTAGGTTCCTGCTGTGTCATGTCCCCACTTCCCATGCACCCCCAGCCTCTCCTCTGGAATGTCAGCATGAGAAGCAGAAAATGCCTTGACTCTGTGTAAGCCCTGCTCACAAATGACAAAAACATCTCTATACTATCACACTGTTTTCAGCAATAAAATCAAACCACAGCACTGTACCAGCCCCTGTGATTAAAATTACCTTTGCCCCAGCCAAACCCAGCACACAGTCCAATTAAGACTTTAAATAGCTGTTACTTACTTCATGTAAGTGGATTTCAGCCCTCTATTATGAGTGTTACAGCACAATGATATGGGTGGGGAAAGGGTGAATTAATGAGATATCAGATGAATCTGTGAGGGAACAATCTCATAGCAAGCAGAGGAGTATTTTTACCCATTAGCCAATTAAAAGAGTGACACTTCCAGCCAAAGAACACTTCTGATGCTAAGGGTTCACAAGGGCTCTGAGGATCTATGAAGACTGAAGACTGACAGAAGGCATCTGTGAGGACTCCTATTAGTAACTAAAGTCATCTTAGCAAAAATCTACCTCAGCAAATTTATGAACTGCATATGTTGGGAGGGCAGTAGGCTGAGTTCATTAAATAAAGATTATCCATGACACAATCTAGGTATCTGCCTGATCCTAGTCAGAACTTAGATATGAGGAAAGGTGATTAGACCTGACACCACATGGATGGCTAGTTATAAAAAACAATAGAACATCTACCACCTCTATAAAGCAGATATGTAGGGAGTTTAACCTCAGTTCATGGCTTTAGTGAAAAATGACAGGAGAGCATTTAAAAAACTCATAAAAAAAGAAGTGTGGTGGGGTGGACTGCAGCAATATTTCCTGGGTGACACATTGTTTCACATCAGTAGGATTTATATCAGGTTCATGAAAAATTTGTGGTAGAATACTTGTAGTGTAGGTAACTAACCTTTATAACTGAGTTTCCTATTTATTTTTTGTTGTTGTTTCCTTTAAGGGAATAAATATCTATTATTTCCTACACTTACAGTTTATAAGTTCTGCAGAAGCAATATTTAATTGTTGCTATTTCTTGAGATACCTGGCCATCCTCTTATTTAATATCTCATTTGTCAGTTTGTTAAATGACACACATCTAATCACTGTCATTATAGAACGCCATTCTTGCAGGATCTGTTTTTCTGCTTTGAGAAGACAGTAGGTCAAGACTTAGACTTAAACTTTAATTCAGGTAGTAAATTTTAGGGAGAACCAGGGAGTTAGCAGATTACACCTTTCATAAACATCAGACATCCAGATATTGTTTATTCAAAAAAATACTGAGTGTTACATGTTAACCACTGTTGAAATACAATTTATTAAGAGATGGATAAGCACAGTAGAAAATAAAGCTAAAGATGTAAACCTTGAAACAACCATTATGTCTCAGTGAAATATCTTGACAGATGCTATTAATAATTTATATAGGATAGCATAATAATTTTCATTCAGTATTAAAGTCAGTATAAAATCCTTTATCAGTGGTAAAAGAACAAGACAAATATTATTCTACCCACACAGTACAAAAAAGCTCTAGGGAACTTCAATATTTTATTAATATTTTTTTTAAAATAATTTTTAAATTTGGAGTTGAGTAGATCTTAGTATGTTATGGGAAAAGTGAACTCACGTGGTATGAATATTATGGAAAAAGTCATGCACACTCCAGAAGAGAAGTTTGTAAGAGATAATATTTATGATTTCAAATAACACAAATCCCATTTTTTGATCTAATGTAATATGATCCTTTGCATAGTCAAAAAACTGGAAAAACATGTTTTGGGTTTTCAAATACCTCAGGATTTTCGGATTAAACATTATATAGTCTATATTCACCGTATGGCGAAGTAACAGTACACTCACTACATCTACCATGAATTACAGAAAGATGTAAAAATAAGGACTTAGGGAAGTATCAATCAATGACTTCTGGATGTACTGGACAATTCATAGAGGCAGTTATTATTATTTTCATTTTCACATAGCTGCAAACATGAATAACATAATAGTACAGCACTGTTCAGAAACACAGTTTCAAATTGAAACAACTGTCACAGCTCATGCATGTGCATCCTCTATCATCTTTTCACAGGATGAAGAGAACAACAGAGCCATAAAATATTTTCAGAACAATAATTCACAGCATCATCTGGTGTATATATATATGTCTTTCCTGGCTTCAAAGCATGCATATTTTTGTTGTCATGTTATAAAAAAATGCTGCTTATACGCTGCTTGTGGACCAAGCTTGTCTTGGACACAAGTAGAACAAGTTCAAAAGCATACTAGATGGGTATTTTGTAGAGAAAGCAGGATGTGAAACTGAAAGTCAGTGTAACAAAGACTTGATCATCTAATTATAGTAAAAAAAAATGATGAAAGTTAAGCAGATATAAATTTCTACAGTTGTATCAGCTTTAAAGTACTTCTGTGATGAAAGATATAGTCTACTTTACTTTTTGCAAATGCACATAAACTACATCTTCCAAATATATGTCCAAGTTATTTACTTTCCTGGAAACCATCTTTTTCAACATCATCAGTGGAATATTTCTTGTGGATTAGACTTAGAATCTGGACATTAAAAATCAAACTATATAGAAATCATAATGAATATGAAGCTAATAAGCTCATGGGCAGTGGAGGTGCTTTTTTTTCAGTAAGTTTGGTTAAGCACTTGTTGACCCAAGTTATTGGGTCAACAATACTGGTCCATTTTTATATTCAACAATGAGGGATGTAAAAGAAAAGGAAGGGGGAAAAGTGCATTTTTTTAATGGAGGTTAAATCTCTGTGTGATTAAAAACACAGAAAATGAGCATGGTAATCAAAAATTGCATAAGATAGGAGGCAAATAAGAAATACAATAATCAAGTGATTAACAGCGTTTTATGCATGCAAATAGATATAATCCAATTTAAGAATAGGAAAACAGTTGAAGACATGTTCAAAGGCTATATTCTAACATTTTCCCTTCCAGAAAAACCTTGATTTTTAATTTTTTTTTTTACATTTAATAACATGTGGTAGGACATCCTAGAGAAAGGAAAAGTGAATAGATGCATTTCCCTATTTCCATATCAGTGGACTACAGCAAGGAGAATTCATTTGAAACGCAAGTAGGCTAAAACTGGATATTTCTCCCTTTGTGACACAATGTTTCTGGCTGAAAATGAGAGGAAATATTTTGGTTTTATTTGATGCATTTACTGTGGATGTAAAGCAATGAAGGACTTAGTATCACTACTAGCAGTGAGTCTATACTGGGGCTTTTTCATCTGCAACCTAGAGAGGAAAAAAAAAAAAGCATAATATTCTGAGAGTAATTGAGAATGTTGTTTACTTTTTTTCCTAGTCAAAGGTCCAGGGTGCCAGATTCAGAACAAATAAAAGGAAATACTTAGCTATTGAACTGCTTGCCAGAGGACATTTTGAGTGCTCTAAGTTTATGTGCATTCAAAAGAAGATTTGGACAGATTTTTGAAGAAAAATCCTTTGAGATCTATAAAGAAGGAAACCACATGAGTCAGGAAGACCTTGAGCCACAAATCATTGTACAGTGGGAGAATGCAAGCATTTGGAAAAACACCACAAAACATGTCCTGTTCTTATACTCTTTGCTAAGAATCTACATCGTTCCAACTAAAAACTGCACACGAAACTATAAGAATTTCAGTACTGAATTTCTATCTTTTTTTTTTTTTGTTATATTCTCAAAGATGTCATTTGTAAACGGGAACCTAATACGTGTGTGTAGTCTTAAAAAAGAATAAAGTGAAGAGTTCTATGAAGAAACAACAATGAAAACAGCAATAAAATAGTAAATAATGCATTATTTTAACATTAATTCAAGTCATGTCATCAGTAAGGCTCTCTCTGAATCATCTTTTAACTCTTACAAATGTGCTTTGAGTTCAGGATCCCCAGTAATTCCAAGATTACTCTTCATTGCAGCCTGCCAAAGAGGAAAGTTTTTTTCTGTGTTGAAGTCAGTTGAACGTTGTAAAATTGTTTAAGTGTATAATCATATATTTATATATTTGAAATATAAATGTTGAAATTGAAATATTAACACAAGTATAGTTGACAGCTTCAACTTAAGTTCTCTATTTCTTTTTTTTCTTTTAGACTTCAAAAGCAAAATGAAAAGATACACTGCCATAATAAATTTTATGATGTTGCTGCTACTCATGGTCAATTTAGTTTATGATAATGTGATGAGGAAGACATAATTTTATATATTTAGTTGCTGAGCTTGGAAATGTTACGATGGTAATTGTAATCTTCTGACAAAACTAATTTTTGTTTGGTTAATATTGTTATCATATCTTTGTTTTCCAGCTCAGCTGGAAAAAAAAATAGTTCTCTATGGGCTAGTAAAATTTCATATGCCAGAGTTTTAATAACAAATCTATCTGAGTTCAGAATAGAAATGACTCATTAGTAAGAAATAGTTTAACAAGTGTAAAAATACAGTTGCTGAAGTCTTTTTATGGATCCTTGAACTCATGATCACATATGCATCATTGACAGAGATAATTTTAAGCTTGCCCTGAGATCTCAAAGCATCCATGAATTTGCTTGGTTGTGACTGTGCTGTTATTTCCAATGATAATAGAAACAAGGGCTTGTTAAGTCATGATTTTATTGTAAGACTCACAGTTAGTGTTAAATTCAAACTCTATTGCAGCTGTATTCTGCAGCTTTGACAATACCTTCAAAGCACAAAAATGCTGCAGTGCTGAAGAATTAGAAGTTGAATTTTTGAGGGGCTTACTGCACAGGAATAATTAATTAAAAGAGTTTAATAGAAATACCTACCCTTTTTTTTAACTATACTTTTTTATATTTATTAATCTAAGAATAAAACCGTATACTTGGTGGTTTGTAAGGAATAAAAACGTGCAAAGTCAATAAAAACAATTTTAAATTCACTCTGTATATATTTCACACAAAAAGTACTTCACTTTTTCTTGGTTGTTACTCATCTGATATTTAGTTCTGTTGAATTTCTTTCTTTAAACCAATTGGCCCAATATTTGTTTCCAGATCCAGAGAGATCATCAGTGAAACTCCATATTGTTTTTGCCTTGTATGGAGTTTATGTTTTTCATAGTGGCTCATTTATGATACAACATTTTGGATTTGTAGGCATCCATTGTGATCCTCGAGTCAAGTGAGTTTCTAATGGATCTTGTGATGTCATAATTTCCAGACTGGCCACAGGACTCCAGTTCCTCCTTGTGGTTGCCTAAATTGTGTGAATAGGTACATGTGCTTTTGGGGTGGTTAGATTTATTGTCTTTGGAAGGAGTTGGAGAGCAATCCTCACTACTCTGACACATTTGATCATCCTCTGTGCTTTTTATGAGTATTCAGAAGTCACAGCTTTGGGTTATTCATCCCAAATCCATTAGTTTAAACCACAACTCGTTGTCAGATATTCATCTTCATGAAGCACTGACTTCTGTCTACACCCTTTGACTAACCAGAAACAGGATTCAAAAAAGTTTGAAGGAATTTTTACATCTTCAGTTGATTTTCTTTGAACTTGTACAAAATTACAGTTCACGATCTCTAAATTGACCTTGTTTTAGCTTTACTCAATAAAAGATAGATGCAATAAATTCATAATGCAATTTTGGAGTCATGGTCAAGACTAATTTGACCCAACAGCTATTTAGTGTGATTAGCATCAGAATCTTGTGTGATGGAAATCAGTAAATATTCATGAATACAGATACAGATATAATTTACAACAAACAAGAATATACACCTAGAAGTGTCTTCTTTGAGAAAAAAGATAGACCTGAAGCCCTTTCACTAATGAGCCTAATTCTTCATACACAATTATTTCATTTTACTGAAGTTCAGTGAAACTAAGGGTTAAGCCAGCATAGTCACTGTAGATTTTCCTTGATGAATAGAGCCTAAAGTGCTATAGTTAGGACCTTAGTTAATTAAACATTAATATCTTCATTTACTGTATGTGTAATTACAGAACTAGTTTTAGAGTAATTTATCATTTATGGATTATGAAATAAAAATAAATCTGTTTAATCATAATTTAATCAAACAAGCAATTCATCAATTAATTTAGCATATCACACCTATTCCACAGCTCTCTAATTAATAATTTAAAATTCTCAGTTCAGAGTAAAATAATGCCTTCACTGATACCTTGGAGTCAAACTTCAATATCTGTCTCTAGGTTTTGACAAACTGATTATATTTCACAGTTAAGATAAAAAAGCTTTTCAAATATCATTAGGATTCTATTTTTGTCCTAAAGAAATTAGCCAGAGGTGCAAAATTCTTTTTTGGTTTTTTTTTTTTTAATTTTAATTTTTCGTTAACACCTTAAACTAAACAATCATCTCCTTCTGTAGCTAATCTTTGCACTGATTTCTTCCTTAGGAAATAAACCATATCCTGAGAAGTCCAAAAAGAGATTCAAAAGTTCCAATTGGAAATAGTTATTCATATTCTACAAAACTGTAAGCCCACTTTTTTGATTCCAACTTAACATTGTTATGTCTCTCTAAAGGAATGTTTAGTCACATTTCACAGCCTCCTGATATGCATTCTTCTGGTTGATGTGACATGTTTCAAATGAACAAAAGTTTTTTAAAAAGCAAATTAAAAAAAAAACCTATTTAGAAAATGGTCGGAAGAAAAATTTCCTGATGCACGAATTAAGTTCTTCCTTGGACATGTTATTCTAATAAAGCCCCACTATCAATTTTGGTATGCACATTAATATGCACTATCAAGATTTATAAAGGGATTTTTATTTTCATCATTAAGTTATGAGAACAAAGTATAATAAATATATAGTTGCTTCATTACTAAACACTTAATATTAACATATTTATCAATAAATAATTTAATTCCAAAAGTAAAATTATTTTCATTGCTTTCTTTTATTCCATTTGGTCATCCTAGTATGCATTTTGCACATGCATTATTTAAAGCTGTTGTAACAAAAGTTGAGGAAATAACAAAACTTGAAGTAATAAAGTTAAATCGATATACTGCTTTGCTGATGGGAGTTGAAAAACTAGTTTTTTTCAAAGTGCATTTGCCTTAAATCTTTCAGGTTCAGTAAACTGAAAGAACTTGTTTATGTTTTTCTGGATAAAGGAGATGAGTGGTGGATCATTTTGTGTGTATGTGTTTAAATAAAGAAAAGATGCAAATTAACAGGCATACCAATACAAGTTCAAATAGATTAAAAATGCTCTCAACTGGCATTTTCTGTTAAAAAATTAGTGAGATACTGAAGATTCAACTGCTAACTAGCTCTCTATTTCTACAGAACTGTTATTTTCAGACCTTAATTGAAAGTACTGACTAAATAAGGAAAACATTAGTCTGCATTTCATATAGAAAATAAACTGCTCTATGTCAAAACTTCCTGGGAGAAAAGAAATTAAGATTATATGAATATACATTTTCCTTCATGACTTATTCAAAGAAGGCCAAATTCAGACCTTAAGTAAATATTGATGTAAACAAAGGTGCACTTCCTTAACATTAACCTGAAATATGCCCCGTGTGCTCCTTGCAAAGAACAAAATTGACATATAAATAGCAATAAATTTAAAAGAAGATATACGTCTACTTTGTTTGTTACTAAGAGATTAATAGATGCTATGCCCTACTTAACAATATTTGGGGTTCTACTGAGCTTTGATGACCTACCCTTTTCCAAGTTACAGATCCACCATTAAAGAGCCATGGATCTTAGCTCTGCAGCCAGCCAGCCTGTTCAATAGAAAGGTCAAACTTGTGCAAGCTGTTGTTTAATGGCTTGTGTTTAACCCAGATGACAACCAAGCACCACAAGCCATCTTTCCTTTGCAAGATAGGTCAGGGGTGCAAAAATACATTGAAGAACGTTTTTGGTAACTAGCCTTCCATGAAGTCCACTGCTGTGACTCTGACTCTGTTCTTTCCTTTTGGTGCAGAGGTTGATTAGATACTTTTTCTTCCTAGAATGCTTACTGATTCCAAAAAAGCACCTAGGTAGGTGTTTCTACATGTACCTTATAAGATTTAAAGCAATGGATGAAACACACCAATCAAAGCTGGTTTCTATCATACCAACAGCAAACCCACAAAATTCAAAATTTAAGAAACAATGTGTTCAAAAGTCAAGTGTTAAAAAAATTGTTTAGGATTGAGAAATATCCCTGTATTTAGCATTTCTACTCTTCTGTCTTTCCAGTAAATCTTCTGCTACCTAAGTGTTGACCCTTCTAAAAAATGGCAATCATTTTGGTTTTGAATCCATCTGGTACTGCTCACTGCTACTGGGGAACTGTAATGCTGTGGTTTTATCAGTAGAGCCTGTGCTACTAACAGAAATTGCATCATCATTTCTACTCTTTATCCCCTTCTTGCTTCCAGAATTACCTGCAAACACTCTGTCAATGGACAGGAGCCAATGGGCTCTATCAGTACAGAAACTCTATCCTGGAGTTGGGAGGAATTCTTTCCCTTACTGTGGCCACTCCTTCCCCACAGCTTTTAGACAGCTGACATCTTGTTTACCTCAGCACCTAATCAACCACATAAAGCCACTGAAATTAAAAGAGTGGTATGCTCCTTGTGGTTTTCATTTCTCCTTCTCCATTACTGTGAAGTGTTGCATTTGTTCCTTAATTATGTTGTAAGCACTCCTCAGCAGAGATGACTTTTCCTTTGCCGAGCCTGTGCTCTAATCTTGCTTAGTACCTTGTATGGTGACACAAGTACTGCTATAATAAGACAGAGTGATGGGGTCTGGGAGGCTTCTTGACACTGGCAGACACTTTTTGATGTGGTAATTTTCCATTTGGCATTTTCACAACAGTTTTTCACGATAGCTAGAGACATTAAAGATGATAGAATTAGGAGATAATATTTTAGCTAAAAGATAAAGAAGCCATCCAGATATCAGTGGAAACTGTAGCTCTGTTCCAAATAAAGCATAAAGAATGAATTCTTGGTACATTTTCAGATTGATAGAATTAATCTCATATAGCCAATATGTTCAAAACTCTCCACAATTTGTACAATTTTTTATTAATAGAGACTAGTTGTGTTTCTGAAGTACTTTTTCAGCTCCTCATAAATACTAAAGTATCATTTAGACTCCAGTGCTCTGGAAATTTAGCCCTGGGACTCAGGAGTGTTACGAACCAGTTTGAACACAGAAGAGCAAAGGAAACTAAACGTCTGTGAATAAAAGAGATCAGACCCAGAAAAGTTTGAAATATATCCAAAAAACATGATTAAAACCAAATGAGGTAAGGTGTTGATGCCAAAAACCTTGATGTATTTTATTTAATAGTAAAAGAGACAAAGAGAAAGAAAGAGAAAAGAAAGAAAAATAAATTGTGAATAGAACACTGAGTACAGGTTTTAAAATGCTGCTCTGTATTTGTCAATGTGTTCTTTTGTTTTTAAAGGCATCCAGAGAACACGTATAAGAAACTATGACTTCTGGCAGAGCACCCAAATCAACACAGTGTTATGTAGGTAGAAATCTCTTTTCTGTAACTTAAAGGAAGATTCTTATCTTGAAGAAAAATAAACCTCTGTGCTCTGGATCCCAGAACAAGGTCAAGCACAGTTATTCAAATGTATGTGTTGAATACAAAGACATCTTTTTGCTGCCAGTGCACTAATGATACACCATTGCTCTGACTGTAAGTTATCAGGAGGTATTTCACTCTTCCATGGATCTGGAATGGATACTTTGCTATAATATGGCTGAAGCCAAGTACTGAATGTTCAGCCAAATGCTTTGGATCTCGTTCAGATTTTAATTGCAGGCAACAAATGAAATGCTACTTGTAATTAATTATGCTTGTTTCCTCTTTGGATGTACACCTCAAGCCTATATGATTCAGGCAATGTTTGTATCTCTAACTGGATCAAAGTCTGCTTAAAATCTTTCTATTTTTTAATGTTTTACTTATAATTTTATTACATGGAAGAGGTAATTTTTTGCCAATTAAATTAGTAACTAGATGTACAGTTTGAAATAAAAAAAATACAATAAGATACCTATAAACTATAATTTCTGTGGCCTAAAAATTATTTTATAAAATGAGAAAAAAATTAAAAATAATTTATCTCTAATAAATTTATTTTCTATGAATTATAAAAATCTTTCCACTGCAGAAAACATCTTCTGAAAAGTCTATCACGCATTTTTCTTCATACTTAAAAAATTAGGCTTGCCATTGCATTATATTTTGTTAGGTTCAAAAATAAGGACAATGTAAGTGAAATTAATTTTAGCCATGCAAAAAATATAGATAAATGTATTTTTTCAAAATTAATTAAATAAAGTTTCTATTAGATAATGATTTTACAGCATTTATTGTCAGACGCTTTGAAAGCTACAAAAGACTGAATTTCAAATAGCTTCCAACTTAAAACACTACAGAGAAACTGGAGAACCATGAAGCCTAAGCACTAAAACAGGACTGAAGTCTTTTTTCTCACTGAAATCAAATGGAAGTTTTGATGCTGATTTTCTTGGATACATCGCTTCATGCATGATAAGTTAAACCTTCTGAGATCCAAGCAAATATTGAGAAAGAGATTGTGACTTTGCTCTCTGATGATGAACTTTGTAGGTAACAAGTTCATCTGGTCTGTTTTTTCTATCTCTTAATGAGAGACAATTAATCAGCTGAAGTTCACACTTCATTAAAAGACTTACCAACTGTATCTTGCACTTCAAGTCTTAAGTGGGAGGGACAGTAATTTTGCAGTTCTTGTGAGACATTCACGCCTGTGGGTCTTTCATATGTAAAAGCAGCCCAAGAGTAAACAAAAATTGAAAAAAAATGCTACTTTTAATATTGCTGAAAATTATTCAGAAAATGTACATACAAACAACATTCTGTTGTTCTTTTTGCTCTACAACATACCTTCCTTCTGTCTGCAATGTCTGGAAAGACAGGTATTGTCTCTCACCATATAACTTACTCCTGTATCATTAGCTGCAGTGGCATGTGGGGCCTGAGAAATTCAGAAAAGGTCACAGTTGTGCTTCTTGGGGTTAGGATGATTTAGACGGCAATTTCCAGCATAATTAATTTCTTTATGCTCAGAAAAACTTGAGGGTGTTGGTAGATGTAAGGCTGGACATGACCCAGCACTGTGCATTTGAAATCCAGAAAGCAAAATGTGTCCTGGGCTGCATCCAAAGCAACATGGGCAGCAGGGCCAGGGAGGAAATTCTGAGACTCCACCTGCAGTGCTGCATCTAGCTCTGGAGTCCTCAGCACAAGAACACAGACCTGTTGGAGCGAGTCCAGAGGAGGCCACCAAGTTAATCACACGCCTGGAGCACCTCTCCTATGAGGAGAGGCTAAGAAAGTAGGAGATGGGGATTTTCAGCCTGGAGAAGGCCCTGGGGTGACTTCATTGGAGCTTGTCAGCATCTGAAAGGGGCTTATAAGAAGGCTGGAGTGAGACTTTTTACAGGGGTAGATTGATATGTGAAGGAGGAATGACTTTAAACTGAGAGTAGGTTTAGATTAGATGTTAGGAAGAAATTCTTTGCTGTGAAGTAGGCAAGGCAGTGGAACAACAAAGCTATGGATACTCCATTCCTGAGGTGTTCAAGTACAGATTGAATGGGATCATGAACAACCTGGTCTAGTGGGGGAATGTAAAACTAGATATCTTTAAGATCCCTTCCAACTCAAATCATTCTTTGATTCTATTTCTTGAATTTCTTTTTGAAAAGTAACAACTGTTTCAAAAGAAGGCAGTATAGCTACACACAAATCCTTGCTCTCCTGCATCCCAATGAGTATTTTACTTCCTTTTGGTAAGAAATATTTTTTTTTTCACTGTTGATAAGCAGACATTTGATGTACATGTGTAGCACAGAGATGAATTTTTTTTTTCCTCTATCCATTAATTCCATAACCTTTAGTGTGTGATCATTATCCAGGCACCCTGGGAAGAATAGGACTGCTTCATTTGCTTGGAATGCAGATGACTGTCTAATTTAGCATTGCACAGCTAAGACCAATTTCTAACCAGCACTGAAATTGCCTGTCTGTTTCTGTGGCTTTCTTTTTAGAGCCACAGGTAAAACTATGAATAATATATGGGGAGAAGTAAACCATCTTCATGGCAAGCAGTGTGTCATATTTCAGATATGTATTTCAATAATACTGGGTTCCCTTTGCATTGTCAATAGTGTCTCGGGAACAATGGTTAAACAGCCACAACATTTTACTGCACTTCATCCTTCTTTGAACTGTTGAAAAGGAAGTTTATCTTATATGTTTCTAAGGGCTTACTTTGGAGCAGAATATTCTTGCATTTAAAGAAAAAAAAACACTTTTTTCCCCACTCTAATTAATTTTTCACTTAATACTGAAGCAATTAGTCCACTTTGGTACCAACTGACCTTGCTTACAATTGCATTTATTTCTTTTATTGTAATACACTTTAACAGAGATCTGCTATTTCAGGCATTTATTGTACCTCTTTTAACATTTCTGTATGATTCTCTATTTTGATCCAGACTGAGGCCCAGCGGGGTAGATTAGAGTCCTGAAGAGATAATGTACAATTAGATTGACAAAAGGAACCCTATAAATTGTCTTGCATGAAAAGGGCAGGAAAGGGCATTGTGTCCCACTGAACCTTTGTCACTTGGTATAAGTCATTAAATACTAATTAGGATGAGGACATTAAGAGTGATACACTGTTACTGTTGTAATTCAGAGAGCAGGTGACTTCTTACTTTAAATTGAGAAATCCAGAGCACATTCCAGTTCTGCTTTGCAGCAGTATATTCCGGTTGATAGAAAGTCTAACTATTTTAGATTGTCATATCTCAGCAGAAGACCCTACAGCAGACCTTCACATGTGTGTACAGATATAACATAAAATTCTAAGACAAAAGAATGGTACAAAGCAATAACAGTACAGGCTATTTATATAGGGGTGATTCCAGAGAAGATAAGAGTAAGAATTGTGATACGCTGGAAAACAGGGGAAAAAAGCCCATGTATTGAAATAGCTAATTATGCACAGTACACTACTTTTAAAAGATAACATTTTTCTTATCAGCATCTGACCATATCTTGCAAAATAAGAGATGCCCATGTCTTCTTCAGAGATTCTGTGCTGAAGTTTGGGGTGGACCTCAATAATTCTCTATTAATGATCCTGATGAAGAACCAAATATTTTCATACCAGTTGCGTTACTGGAATACACTTCCACGCCTGTTTGTTGCAGCAGCCCTCTTGTTACAGGATAGAAATGAGCTAAGACACAGACTTCTTGTTTATCACAGCATGAAAATGTTCCTGGTTTATTCCTCTTTACAGCTCAGCCATCCTGACTCC
>VZSR01003803.1:38186995-38223635 GCA_013398615.1 Brachypodius melanocephalos
ACTCCCTTTTATCACATTTATCTTTATTGGATGTAGCTGTGAATCATCGGGATGAGGCTGTATTGGGTAATTAACACAGCTGTTACTCATCAGGGGCAAAGGTCACCTATATTCCCTTCTACAATCTTTCAGTGTACTGAATAAGATTTCTTATTCTGATGTTATGGAATTTTAGGGAGTTTTGTAATTTAACTGAAAGATTTCATTACATTGTTTTGACTCAAAGAAAAGAGCTGTGATGCAGTAGAAATTGAATCACTTGAGACCTGCATGTCTTTACAAAATATTTACGGGTTTTGATTTGTTTTTCCTAAAATCGCTTAAAATTTGTTGAATTATTTAGCTCATCCAGGAGTTTGATAGACAAATTCTGCAAAAGTCTGCCATGTGGATAGCTACTCTATCACAGGTTTTCTCCATAAGTCAGATGAGGTCAGTTTTGTAACTTCTCTTGCTTTGTCAAAAGTGGACATGACATTTTTTATAAAGACCTGTGAGTTCATTGACTTGTTCCAGGTTAGGTAAAATAATGTGTTTGGGTTTTTTTAAAAAAGTTTTACTCTAAGCACACAGTTATGACTATATTTTTAATCTCTAATCTTTTGTATGATATATCCTTTATTCTCACCTTCTGTACCCTCTTCTCCCCTCTCTGAGCAGTGCAGCGGGATGAAGAAAGAGTCATTCTGCAGCACATTTTAAACCACATGTGGCTATTTTCACTATGACATATATTTTGTTAAGCTACCACAAACTGTGGGTGGAAAAAAAGGGAATAATTCCATATTCCTTGGGTATATTCAGTGAAAGGTTTTAAGTGGAAGATTTTGGTAGTTCCTATTCCTCACCTTTGAATCACAGTTCCCAAGATTACTCATTATACAATTAGAGTTTGATGTTTGAAAATACAGCACTGAGTACTGAAGTGTTTGTGTTCTCTACACTATATGCACATTCTTATAGACAGGAGCACACAAAATAATCTTGAGGGAAAAATAACAGGTCATACATGTTACTTGACATCAAAAACATGTCTGAGATAAGCTGTAGGATAATGTTGTGGATCATCTTATGCGAGAGCAAGGAACACTTCATGAGTGCAGGACTTTGAGGTTCGACTCACTGCACAATGTGACAGTGATCAGAAACACATTCTCATCAGAGACTTTTTGACATCACAATATGCACCTTATGTGAGATACATTAACAGGCTGAATTCAATCTGGTCATCAGCACATTTAAAATAGTAACACAGATATTGGAGATTATTATAAGTTTTGGAGAAATGAAGTTTGCACTGAATGGCAGTCCCTAAAGTTACCTTGAATCTAGAAGTAACCTTGGAAATTCTTCAGGAAATGAAGTATGAATACTGATAGACTATCCAGTTGTTATCTAAGTTTATTTAACACTTACCAAAATATGTCCTTAGTAGGCTTGAACTCTCTCTACCATACCAAAGTCCCTAAAACTGCAATCATCAACTTCCTATTAAAATCCCTAGACAATATTATTAGACTAATCTAGTTGTTGTTCATTAATTATCTTTGCTGTTAATATTACACGTTGCTGTTATTATCAGTGAAATACCTTAGATTCTCATTCTTTGGCCCATTAATACAAGGCCACCGGTCTGAGAGCAGAGGAAAACTTTTTTATATATATAAAACCCAGAAGTCTGCTAAGAAAAATGAATGCTGTAAAAAAAAAAAAAAAACACATATTAAAAAAAAAAATCTTGGACATTTTGTTCCAAAGTTAATGCAAGCTACCCTTACATTGCTTGTACCCAGTAAACTCTTATTTCCGTCCTCCATCAATTGTGTTTTTGATTGCTTGGAGAATAACCTTCCATTTGCCCACTACATCAGACTCAGATTCAGAAAACCTGTTATTCTTTAAAACTGGGGGGAAAAAAATCAATATAATCAGAAGAAAAATATATATTTACTGCTGGGGATATTTTCTACTTTTTTTTTTTTTTTCTTGGAGGCTGAGTGTGAAATATTTGAAAGATATTATAGTATACTATTTACCTTGAGAAAGATAAAAAGTGAAACCTTTGCCTTTAAATTCATTATTGCTTTTCAATGTCTATTATAAGCTTTGATATTGACTGAACAATTCTAGTACATATTGCTTCCAAATATATATATATATATATATACGTGTCTCGCTATTCTGGAAAATGCTTGTCTTGAGGTATAAGGGAAGATTTTAATTAAGATGGTCTCCGCATGAAAATATCTTAGACAATTTCCAACTTCAACAATGTCTTTGTAAGCTTCCTCCTGCCCACAAGTGCAAAAGCTGATATTTGTTTTCTAGTAGCAGGCAGGGGAATTATGGCTTTTTGCAGAGCAGAGAAGAATCATTAAAATTGCAACAGAAAAGCCACACAAAAAATCTCTAATGGGACATATGTTTATAGATCCAGTGTTCATTCAAATTTTGCATCTCTGTTGCAGGATCCTTAAGAGACTATTTCTAAAATGAAGAGCTCTTCCTAGAGCCTAATTCTTATCAACTGTGATGACTATTTATGATTTGTTTCTGGATATTCCCTCATGAAAGACACATTTGGGAATAAAGCTATTGTAAGCCTGTAGCTCAACAATTGTTACTGTCATTGAAATTGTCAATACAAGGGAATTGGGAAGAAAAAGTCTTACGACTGAGACACCAGCAAAAACCTGGGTCTTCAAATAAGCATGTATTTGTTGCATTCAATTAATATGTAATCTCTCCTTAAAAACTGTGAATCAAATGTTATAGAATATATACTAATGAATCAGTAAGTGCATGATAGATTTGTGGTTCTCATTGCTTCAGTCCTTGTTGATTCTTATTTTCCAAGATCAGGAGAGCCGTACTCTAGAGAGCCAGGTTTAAGGAAGTTAAAAGCAAAGACATTATCTTCTCTGGGACTCAAACTCCAGTGTGTATCACCAGTATCTATAAACAATTTTCCGTAGGTCAAGATCTGCATAGCATGAAGAATGACTTGTTGTTTTCATAAGTTAAAAAATCAGATGGCTTTAATTTCTGGGATCTGGGTAGTATCATTCAGGTGTGTGTGTTTGCATCTGGGTGCTGGTCACTTGGCTCCCTTTTACAGCTACAAGATAAATATTGTTAACTTCCTCTTATGTGACAATACCAAGTCATATTTCAATATATGCCTGGGTAATAGGCACACAGAATAATATCATAATTAGGCCTGAACCACTGCTAATCAGGCTGAAACACTGATAACAGCAGAGAGCTAAGAGACTTTCCATCAGTTCTGCTGTGACCAGGACTGGACCATGTTGAATTTGCTTTGCCCAAATTTGTTTTAAGATTTGTATGAAGCTTTTTTTTTTTTTTTTTAAATTTATCTAAATAGTTGTTTAGTCACCACTTATGCATATCAGCAAATTATTTTCTAATTTGGACTTGAATTATAGTCTATTATACACTGTTAGACCAAAGTTCCCTTCATAAGAAAAAGCTATCTGTGGGCCAGTTAGGCTTTAAAGGTCATTTGCTTTAATCACAAAAGGAACACAAGTTCTTCTGGCTCCACAATAAAGAGGAAGGGGATATGAAATCACTTTCTAAGCGAACAGTCCTGTTTAGTTTCATTAGACAACCTTCATTTCTCCAAGAATGAAAATTTTTCTAAGACTAGAAAGCAATATTTCTCTAGATTAACAAGAAATGTACACAAGAGAGTTTTGATATTGCTAGGCACATGAAAACTAATCACTTCATAGGTTGTCATTAGAAAAGCAATAATATTTATTATAATAAAACAAGATTTTCTTTATAATCATATTTAAATTCTTGTGACTAGAACTGTTTGAAGAATTATGCAGAACAAGTATTTAGCACAACTTTATAAAAAATAATGCTCTGAATTTTTTTATTTATTGAGAACATTTATTAATAAAAGGGCTTATGAAACTACAATTTACTTAAAATATAGACTTAAGTAAATTTATTTCATAACGGTATTATTAAGATGTAAGATTAGTAAGATTAATAAGAAATAGCTTTTAAAGATTGCATTCACACAGAAGATTAAAGATACAAATCAACTCTCACCTGTATGTTGGATGTATGATTTATTGCATGGATATTGAAAATAAGCATTGCATGCCTTCATATGAGTAGCATCACATAAAACTGCAGTAGGAAATAGATGAATTGTAAGACTTGTCTAAACTCATTCTTAAAGTATATGTAAAGTTATAGAAATTATCAGGTAGAAGTTAGGTAGGTACTGAAATTCACTTCTCCTGTCCTGTAAATATCAATACAGATTCTTTGTCCTAAACAAGACAACCATGAATGCCTAGCTATAATTATTTGTTGCAGATTTTCTCTCAATTTATCTTGAGATAAAGGCAGTGATTAACTACATCATTGCAGTTCTGTCTGAAAGGCAGGTATCTAATTTAAAATAGTCACCCAGGTTTCTTCAGTTAAAAAACCAGATATTTCCAGGAAGTATGTTGGTTAACTAAGTCAGGGAGAAGAAACTGACTGCTGGAAAATCTTATTTGTTTACGGATTATAGATAAAGTTTACAGTAGTTACTGAAAACATAAACTTTAAATATCTGTCTATATGTTCATTGAATATCACACCAAATATTTAATTTCCACCAAAAAAATTAAAAGATACTGTGTAATTTTTGGTATATGCCTAATTTTACAATCATTGTGTCTTCCATGTGTCTCTCAACAAGTAAGCTAATGTTTAAAAATAAAATTAATTTTATCATGAAGGTAAATTATTGACTAGTCAGAAAAACTTTCCACAGAAGTAGACAAAATGCTAGGGTCTATAAATAAATAGATCCATAGAACTTTGGTTTCAGGCAATTTCACCCTATCCATCATAGACCTTAGAGGCAAAATGTAACAGGTATGATTGATATGACAAACAATTGCTTTCTGACCCACTAAGCAAATACATCTGTATAAAAATAACTGATGTCAATAATAGCGTCCAAGTTATGTCCATTGTGTTATTCTAAGAGAAAAATAAAATGTATCGGTGGTAAAAAAATATCATCTGTGTGCAACATGATAAATGCAACGTGCCTCTGAAATCCAAATACATGTCTGGAAAAATAAACAGAAAACAATAGCAGTATTGTGAGTTGATTGACTTCAGAAAATAAAAACCACAAAAACATGATCAATACCATACCATCTTTATACCCCTGTGACCTGCTATGTATTATATTTAGAAGTTATTGGGAATGTCTTAATGCAAGTAGACTGATGAGTTTCTCATTCCACGTTTGTTATTCACTATTTCTATCAACTCTCTGTCCTATCTGTCTTCCAAAAAGCCACTGAGACCCACTTAGAATGATGAATGGCAGGCCAAAGGCAATCAGTGGTCTGTGAGCAAAGCTCTTTTCTTTATCTGAGGTTTGGTCGGAAAGAGACAAGAATGAAAATTTTTCTTTTTTTTTAAATTGAAAATCTGGCTTTAAATAAAATATAAACTAAAATTCCATTTTCACTGAAGACACTGGAGCTATTTGGTTTTGCCAAAGACATAATTTTTCCATACCAAGTTTTGCAATTTCTTCTTTAACCCTTTTAGACCTGGTTGTTGTCTAATAGCTAGAGGTCTTGGGATTGTAAGGACTGTGTGGTGCAGGAAGTTGAGGGCCACCACCTGAATTCTTCTTAAAACATTGATATGGGCCCTCTTCCTCTCAGAAGAAGAAGAAGGGAGACCCACAGCCCTCTTCTATGACTCTTTTTCTTCTTTTCTTCCTTTGAATTATATCTCCTATGGTTCAAAGGATTCTTTAGAAGACTGTGTTCGGTTTTCCACCAGACAAGGAAACATCTTCCTGCTCCTTGTGGAACATTTCCCATCTCAGTCAAGGTCTGTTTAAAGGCATATGACACTTGAATTGAGAATAGGTATTCTTCCTCAGTGCAGCTCTTCTGCATAAATGAAATAAAAGAAACCTGAAATACAGAATTTTGTAGGACGAAAGAACACCGTGTGACACTAACCAAAGTCTATTGTTCTCTGAATTGTCAGAACATTATATATTGATTCCTTGCTTAACAAAAATGGAATGAAAAATGAGGACAGCAACAAATACTGGATTCAGAACAGATTTTGAAATGAAGTACCAAATGCTTTTAAGTATGCAGCACAAAGAAGAAATTGCAGCAAATTAGTTCCAGTCATATGCTTTTACTTTTTTTGAAAACAGAAACAACTATTTCCAAAAATTAGACTTCAGGAGAAGGCTTTAATATTTTTTTAGCACCAGCTATCTCAGAAACATCATGACATTTCTATTAGAGACACGTGTGGCCCATGAATTACCTCATTCACACTTATTACTCTGATTGAAGGCATAATTTCTTCCTTGAGAGAATAATAATGAAGATGTTCATTCCAAGGGCATTCCACCAAACCTGTTTGTATTTTAATTGAGATATTTCAGATCAATAGAACATAAAATTGCTATAGCTTTATTTATTTAAATTAATATATTTAGGAATAAGCATTTTTACAAGATGACAAACAGGAAAATTTTGAAATCTTTTCATTAAATGGATGTCAATGTTCCTGCAGTTTTGTTTTTTTTTTCTGTTTGGCTTCATTATCTGCCTCAAAATTCAGAAAATTACCCAGAAATCCTAGAAATTATGAAGATTTAGGTCCTGGACCTAAAACCAACTCTTCATATATTATATTTCTATACAGATAAAAGTCAAAAAGCCATTTTCTAATTAAAAATTATTTTCTTCTCTGCAGTTGTTAATTTTGAATAAAAAGAAAGATATGTTTCCTCTTGAAGTTTCCCATTGATATCTTTCAGTCTCCGTAGACATTTTGGATATTCCAGAGAATTCTGAATGGCATTGGATGCTTACCTTCATGGCTCTAAGCCTTACCTAATTCCTGACTGTTTATAATTTTTGTGCAAAGACACATTCAAAACAGAACGCAAAGCCTGCAATGAATTTATTAATTTATCTCCAGCAAACAAGCTTTGTGGCTCCTGAAATACTGTGAACATGCTGCAGTTGAAAGCATCAGTCAATTCGAAACAGCATAAAAAAACTTCAAACAAAAATTTGAAATAATTTGAAATTGACGCTGTGAAAAAACAAATTATGTAAAAGCTATACTACCTACAGGCAGAATGAAACCTTTCTGAAGTCTTAGTATGAAAATGTTATTTTAATCATGTATGTTTTTCCTTTTCTAAAGGAAATATCAGTATGATAATCCATGTTATCTTGCTCCATCCAAGAACAAAATCAAAATTTAAAAATTTGAAAATTAAAAAAATAACAGCAATAGAAGGATTAATTTATGGCAACTTTATTAATATCTAGTGATGACATTTTAGTAGATGTAGCTATTCCTGAATGGTATTTTGTGAACATATTTTAGCATGCATGGGCTGGTTTATAGAGTTATAGAATGTTTTTTCTCTTAAGAAACCTTAAATATCATCTAGTTCCAATCAGCTTGCCATGAATGTCACAGAATAGATCATCTTGCTTAGAACCTCATCCAACCTGGCCTTGAATTCCTGCAGGGATGGGGCTTCCACAGCTGCTCTGGACAACCTGTTTCAGTCCTTCACTGTGCACTGAGTAAAGGACTTTTTCTTCAGTCTAATCTAAATCTCTTCTCTTTTAAGTTAAAACCATTCCCCCTGGTCCTATCAATATCTGCCCATTTAAAAAGTCCCTCTGCAGCTTTATT
Organism: Brachypodius melanocephalos; assembly: GCA_013398615.1. Taxonomy (NCBI): domain Eukaryota; kingdom Metazoa; phylum Chordata; class Aves; order Passeriformes; family Pycnonotidae; genus Brachypodius; species Brachypodius melanocephalos. Next base: position 38,194,748 of record VZSR01003803.1, read on the forward strand.
ATGGGACCACTTTAGATGCTGAAATGCTGCTGTAAGGTCACCCTGGCACCTTCTTTTCTCCAGGATGAACAATCCCAAGTATCTCAGCCTGTCTTCAGAGGAAATAATTTTCTTTGATAGGTAATAGGTTAAGAGATATATCTAATACTTTCAGCAAAGTCCTTTGGAACACAACAAAGGTGGCAGCTAAATAGAACAAGATGACCTGTTACTTAACTTGAAATTTATGCAGATTCAATAACATCGACACATCCCAAAATTTTCAAATCTGATTTTAGGCAGAACAATTTTTTGTTTGTTTGTTTTAAATTTACTTACTATAAGAGTAGTTATCCAGGAGCAGAAGATTTAATTAATTTAAATTTTAATCTTATAGTACTTCATTAAAATAATTAAAAGAGAAATAAAATTAATTAATGGGTGATTCTTTCCAACTGCATGCTGAATCCTGAGGGTGTACTAATCTTAATTGGAAGGCCTGTTTTCCTTGATGTTATCTGCATTTTCTTTTATGCAGCAACTCATTTAGCTGTTTTGTGGTTACTCTCCTCCTGGAGTTAAAGGTGGAAGCACAGTGCATTTTTAGAATTGAGAAATACAGCAGAAAAAGAGGAAAATTCATTGTTCTATTCAGCCCAAGAAAACTGAAAAGACAAACTAATACTCTTACCCAATTTCCACTATTTCGGATATGTCATTTCAGAATTGAATGAGGGCATATGTGCTGCTGGATTATTCTGGCTTGTCTCGTGGTGGCAACTTGAAAAGCATCAGTAACAATCTCAGAGCATTATATGAATATATACCAAAACATTATGTCATAGAATGATTTTGGTTATCATACTCTAGCAGTTCTAAATGTAAGTCTAATCTCTGTCTATGACACTCTTGTAAAATGTCTTTGCTCTCTTTTTCAGTTTTTCTAGTTAACTTCTATTCAGAGTTTCTGTATTTCTCCTACCAATGACATTGTTCCTTCCAATTCCCTTTCCCTTTTATTTTGACATACAACTGATCACTTAACATCCAAAAACCTTTGACACATTTCTTTTCACAAGTCTCCCTATTTTCACTTCTTTTATCTGTACAACTACTTTCTTTTCAAATTCTAAGAATTTATTCTCTTGTCGCTGAAGTTATTGTTTTAAATAAAATTTATTCCCCAAACTGACCAACACAACACTGGCCCAGTACTTTTTAAAACTCCAATGGGCAGAAAAGGAGAAGAGAAGAGAAGAGAAGAGAAGAGAAGAGAAGAGAAGAGAAGAGAAGAGAAGAGAAGAGAAGAGAAGAGAAGAGAAGAGAAGAGAAGAGAAGAGAAGAGAAGAGAAGAGAAGAGAAGAGAAGAGAGGTATATAACTATTTCTTAATTTTCAGAATTTATATTACTTATTGAGCTTTCTTCTATGTATTTTGTATGGTGTATACCTTTCATAGAAAACAAAAAATAGAGATCATAGAAAACAATTTCATTAGTTGACTTTTCTCTTTAAAAAACTATCTATTGTTCTTAGTAGAATGATTTTTAGAAAGCATGAAATTATTGTCTCTAGCTTGTCAATAAATGGAGTAATTTATTCTGGTTTTACAGTTCAAAATTCTTCAGCTCCCCAGCTTAGCAAGTTTACTTCTGATAAGAACACGATCTCTAATATAGTACTTTCCAACTCTGATAAAAATGTTATTACAATGTTTTACAGTATTTTGCAAGATATGATCCTTAATTCTAACTCAGGTTTACTCTCAGCCTTATCAGACAGAGAAAGCTAGTAATTAGAAAGGCAAAGGTCAAAGATAGGCATGCTCACAGTCTTAATTTGGAAGTTTCTTTATAGCCATTCGGAAATTACAGTATTAGTGAAACAACAACAAAAAATTGGTTTTGACCTTATAAAGTGAAACAGAGAAACAAATAGAAAAAAAAAAAAAGTGAGTTTATATCTGGCTTACACTGCCAAAAAATAAGTGCTTTTATAGCAAGCATGCACTACTAAAACAATATGTGCATTTCAGCTCCAGATTACAGACACGTACATGGAATTATCTGTTAACAACTGAGCAGCTACTGGAGTATTTATTAAACTACCTATGCAGAGACATAAAATGCAATTTGAGATTCTATAAGGTAGCTGAGATGTGTACACGGTATCAGTATGTGACAAAGAACCTAGAGAAAACTGAATTTCTACAGGAGCTGCTGCAGGCTTTGGGAGTTTTTCTCTAATGTTTTTATTACCTTTGGATTCCATGCTGAGCAAATGAACTATGTGTCTGTTTCAGGTGACATAGACTTCTGTACTGACTGCATTGTGACTGACTACAGTGACATCCTGGATTCTTACTCTTCATGTAGATGCTCGCATGAAGATGATTGTACTCATGTGTTAAAAATCTGGAACTCAACTACAAACATAAATGAATTAATTTCACCTATTTTTAACTAACTTTTAGCTAGGTATCTAACCTACTGGAGTGATTTATGGATTTAATAATGTACTTATATATATTTAATATCATTGATTGGCTGCAGTGTAGCTGAGATACCCAGAGGGGACCAGCAGATAAAAAAATTGAAAAAATAATCACAACCCTCTGCAGAGGCAGTTAGATCTCAGTCAGAATATCCTAGAAAATCTAAGGTAACAGATTTCCAAAACTTAAACAATAGATCAAGCTGTTATAGCACCTTCAAGATGAATCTGCTGTGATAGTCACCTCTATATGGTGATGTATCCATTCCCAAAACAACTAGCAGTGAAACAAGGCTGTAATTAATTCCATCTTAGATAATTTCTTGAAAATAAAAAAAACAAATGGTGTTTCAGAAGAGTCATTGACTAGAGAGAGAGAACCTAGAATAAGGATAATCGCTGCTTGATGGCTACAGTTTGGTAAGTACATCCTGCTTTAAAATTTTGGAAAATGAATGCACCAGTGCTAGTCAGGAGTATACACAAGCTGTAGAAAAAGTAAGGTGGCTTCCTATGGGATGGACAGTTGCTTATTCTGTCCAGCCATCTGTGAGAAGACTGTCCATGACTGGTAGAACACTCAAGGTCTATCCTGTCTTCCAGTTAGGTATATGCACATAAAAGGTAAAATAAAGGCTGGAAAGGAAAAAAGGAACAGGACAGACAGTATGATCAATGCAAAACTTTTGGTCATACCACTGAAGTAGTCAGATATAGATGAAAGGATTTCTGAGTTTCTGCAGATACACTTGGAGGTTTTGCTTATTTGTGATGTTTGAAAATCCAGAATATTAAAAGATGGATCAAATTATCCTTCATGAATTCAATTCTTCAAAATGTTGAGAAGTTAATATTTCTCTTATTACATTTGCTGTAAACATTATATGGATGCCTGGTTGCATCCATCTTAAAATGACATTTAAACAACGTTGCTTCAGGGTGAATCCACTTTTCTAATAACTTTCATTACTAGCAATGCTGTATTTCTCATGGGATTGAATAACCCTAACCAACAAATATGCTAGAGCAAAAAATAAATTTCCAAAGGTTCCATGAGATTACTTTGTGAATTGTGGTTTTCAGAGGAGATTTCTTTTGCTTGTGTACAAAGTCTTAGGGAATTTCAGCATTTAAGTATCATATTTCTGTAATGAATCCTCATGTAGAGAGGATTCATTTTGCTTCATGATTGTCATCTGAAATATGGGCATCTAATCTGAAGTACTTAAGGAATCCTTCTATATTCACTCTTGATGGTTTTTGGTGTAGTTACCCTATTCTCAGTTAGCTGTGAGTTATACTTTGAGCATGTGACGCGTCTTGTCAAACAATACACAAATAAAGCTTTCACTCCTAACCTCCACCAGGAGGATCTTTTGAGGAATTCTGAGACTGGTGTTGGCATAACAGTAAGAGAAAGTCTGGAAAAATGAGAGGAAAACAAATATGGGAAAAAAAGGTTGCAGAGTATACTGTACTGCTGTATTTTTAACAGCTAAAAAAAAATCTACTCACATCTGTTGTGGAGAAAATATTCCTCTAAACATAGATTCCTTAGGATAGCCACAACCACAGAAAAGTCAGTGCTAGAAATTTAATTCTATTATAAATATTTATCTTCCTACTCAACAATTCCTATTATCCATGCTTTGCTTTAACATTTATGAATTCAACCCACATGGATATTAATCTTGACAGTGCTAAAAACCTGTTTTGTAAAATCTTGTTTGTGTGCCCTATAACCCGTTATCAAACAAATCCCTGCTGCCAGAAGAGAAAAGAGGGATCCGGTTTCAAAGACTGCGATGATGGAAGATTTTGTGACGATCATTTACTCTTATGCCCTCTAGAACACAGATGATAAGATAAAGTTAATTAATTTCCATTTCAAGTCCCATGCTTTGTGTAATTTATTTTTTAAAACAAGCAAACATTTGTTCTCAATGCATAGTATGCTGTTGGGGAAAAGCTAATTATTACCCTTGATAACTTCGTCCAATGGAAATTTGCTTCAACTCTGCTTTAGCATCTATTAATTTTCCCATATTTTAACTGGTTAATCAATGTGAGTTTGTTTTGCTTTGCTTAATTACAATTTGACTTTTACCCTTCTAATTTCTGTCCATAAACTTTGTGCTGTATTCATCTTTTATCCACTTGGTTTTGCAAACAGGCTGTTACACCATACTAAGTCCAGGGAATTACAGTATTTTAAGTACAAATCAGTAGAATTCCTTTCATTATTCTCCAGTTCAATTTCAGAAGGGAAAAAAAGAATGTGTGGACAGGCTTTAATACCACATAGCATTAAATGTAGTTGGGGAATCATGCTTTTCATAACTAACTGTAACAAAAGGCAAAAGTGTGACTGATGTCATAACCAGCTGTGCTTGACACTCTCACCTGCCTGAGTAAATGTCTATTTGGTAAAAGCAATTTTCACTACAAATACAGATAAATGTTAAAAGTCATATTTCTAAATCTCAGGTGACACTTTACTTACTTACTGAAAAATAAAACTCATGTCGCTGTCAGTCTTCATTGATATTTAAATATTTTCCTTTGTTTCATATCCTGGCATTTCTTCCACCTCTGTTGTTATATTTGTCTGGGTTTGAGGGGGTTTGGTGTTTGTACATGACAATTGAAATGTTCGTGTTTGGTACTCAGGGGAGGATTTAACTAGATCAATTTAACAGATACAAGAGGCAAAGCTGACAAAAGTTGATAATCCTTTTTACTTGCTTATGAAAGAAAAGGGACTGGTGAACACAAAAGGAAACAAGGACATTAAAGGAGGGGAAAACCATTTTATGGACCCAAACCCACTTCACTGTTAGGTCATTTGATTCTCCATAAAACAGGAATCATAAAAAAAACAATCATTCAGTCACACACTGATGTCTCACAATAGAGAGGTAACAATATTCTAGAGATAACTACGCACAGCTGAAGAAAATTAAAGAGTTTTCTAATGGCATAATTTGGCCAGCTCTTTCTTAAAATGGGCAAGGGGCAGGGGAGGGAAGGAGCCTTTTTGGATGGATACACAGCAATTTCTTGCCAAAACCTCAGGATGATGAGGAACAACGGCAGCTGGCAGTGTTCAGTGTGGCCATTAGGTCATCAAAGAATACTGGATTGCCTGACATCCTGGTGAACCCTATACTTTGGGAAAAGATATAAAGTACCGAGACACCTGAATCCTTCCCTAATGCGTAATCCTTAATCTAATGCGGTGTCTGTGTAGGAAAATAGATTTTGACATACATTTTAACTCTTTCTGCATACTACATGAAGATGTTTTATTTGATGCCATTTTCCCCAAATTATTCATACAATAGGTCTCCTTTAAAGTAAAGAAAGAAAAAGTTTTCTATATATAAGTGCAAGTTCCAAGAAGACAGTTATTGCTTCAATAGTAGCAGTAAAAATTCAAAGAAAAAAAAATAAATTTCAAGTAATTCCTTGAGAGTGACAGGTTTGTGTGGAAGGTGTTTATTTCATCTCTCTACACACTGACAATGACAAAGTAATTAAGGATTTACACCTCTTATTCTCCACTTATTTTCTTTCTTGAAGCAGGCATCCTTTAACACTCCTAAATATTGTGTTAGAACATTAATTAATAAGAATGCAAGACAATTTATTTCAGAACGGTCATTAACTGGAAATACTTAATGCTATTTTTATACCTAATTCCACAGACAATTCCTGATTGCTCTTTCTTTTAGAAATAGATCTTACCATGAGCTATTTTTTTTTCCTAGTGCTATAGCAGAAATTAAACCATTTTGAAAAATTAGGACAATCATGTAGAATACCATTAGCCAGCGTGAGAGACAGTTATAACTTTTAATCTAATCTTGAACATAATACAACATGAAATATTATATGACAATATATGGAAATTAGAATAGAAACACTAATTCCTTTTTCTCTCACCTCTTCAAAAATCACATGAAGATACACATTAATTGTATCTCAATAGACTTAGGTGAATAGTTTTTACCAAATTAAATTAATAGAAAAATTATGGTTTTTTCCACTTATTTAAAATAATATCCAAGACTCCAATGATTTTTTTTTTTTTTTTTGAATCTAAGCTATTTTTAGTAGCAGTTATAATCATCAAAACCAGTTTATTTTGGGAAGTGAGATATGGGAGTTGGTCATTTTTTCCTTATTGTATAACCTGTGACAATGTATGTATTTGTCAACTGGTAAACCAATGTAGAAAACTATTATTGGAACATTTAAAATTTATATAAAATTTAGGTCAAATAAGATACTTCCATTAAAAATAATAAATAAAATAATATAACCTGACACATTTTAAGAAATTAAATAAGACAAAATACTAAGAAAGCAAGTACACAAGACAGCCAGTCTCTAACACTTAAGCATCCAGAAATTTATGCAATAATAACATTGGCCGCAGAAAATTATCTATTTGTCTTTGAATGTCTCATTCAGTTCTGCATATCTCCACTAGGATCTACTGGATACTATGTTGCTCTTTTGACATCCTTTTTCTCAGAGAGATGTGCTATCAGAATTGAAATAAATAAGAAACTCAAATGTGAAGTATTGTTTAAAGATTCTCTTAAAAATCATCAATTCTGCATTTGATTTTCAGTTTCCCCATGACAAAAATTTGTGGAATGAAATTTAGATGTACTACTAGATTGTATTGATTGAACAGCATCAGCTTAAATGACAAAAACATGTCACTGCCCTAAAAAACTTTTAAATTCTGAATAAGTTTTTGACAGAAAAAACTTGGTGCTGAAAAAATTGGTGCTACAAAAATGAAAAAATAAAGACCATATTGAAATTATTACATCAAGACATAAAAATTGGTTAATTTTTAATTTATAATGACCTTAAAATAATAATGTCATTACTAGATCTGGCTGTAATATGGAATCTTTTAAAGTATTCAGTCTGATTTTTTTTCAGTTACTCATATTACTTGTGGGGAATATTTCCATTTTCTATTTTAATGTACATTCTCTGGAAATAACTTCTTTTCTGTTTAATTAAATAAACACTGAAGTCATCTCACTTCTAGCACAGCTGCACCTGAAGACATTATGCACTGAGGTGCATAATCCTTTGCCATCTTTGCTACATTCACTCAAGCAAAAAATGAAAGATGGCTGAACTCATTTATTCTCTAGGGAGAAACAGGCACTATTATGATGTTTTGCCTTCTTATCAACAAATAAAATTATTAAGAATGATAATCAGAGAGAAAAAAAGCCAGGAATTTATAACACACACACCTTTGCAAACAGAAAATCCTGTTTTTTGCTTTGATCCAAGTAAACATCACCTTTTCATACAAGTATTTTTGGGTATTCCTTGCTATGCTGACATTATATTGTGATTTCCAGTGGTATCATTGTCCAAGATTTATCGTTGCTTTTGCATTCATGCTGTGATGATCCATGGAAAACATCCTATAAGGATGTCATGTCCAAGATAATTTCAGATGTTCTAAGTAATAATAAAATAAATCAAGATTTAAAAAGTAATACTTCAAAATATAACACTTATTTTTTTTAATTATACAAAAAATTACAGGTTTCTCTTTTAGGAATAATGAGCATGATTAAAACAAAATTTATAAAACTACATGCCAAATTCAGAATTGCAGAAAATGATTTTTTTAAATAAGAAAAATGTTTGTGAGAAGAGTAATCCTTTGAAAATTTTGTATCTATATTTACATTTGCTGCAAGCATTATTTGAAATGTTATGTCTTCCACTGTCTTATTTGTAATGACAACATTTAGTTCTCTAACCTACCAATTACAAAAGTGTTTTTTTACAAGTTCTAACCTTCAGAGACAGAAAAACAGGTCTGCAAACATTTAAGACTGTGACACTGAATATAATTAAATCTAAAAATATTTCTAAAGAAATTAAGCAGGATTTTCCTGGGAAAATAAATTCTATGACAACACTGATGAAAATTGTAAATAATAGAAAAACTGTTTTCATAATACTACATACTGCATGTAACTCACCCACTTACAGAAGGATTTACTATATATGGATAAACATCAATAGTGAAATCTATATATACAAATGTAGTAATGTAAAACATTAAAACCATGTTCTAAAACTTAGCCGAGTTCTTTATTCAATGTAGATTAAAATAATTAATTCAAGGATTAATTTAAGAATGAGACATGTAAGATGACTTGTGCTTAGCTTAACATCTGCAGATATCTACATTTTTCTTATATATTAGGAAAGATTCTTGCTGCTCAGATTTCTAATTTTTTGAGATTATGAATGTTTATGAAATTTACAGAAACAAAAAAAAAACCAAGAAAAAAACCCCCAAAATTTAAAAACAACATCAAAGAAAGTTTATGTTTTCAATCAATGTTATTTCTGTGCAAATAATTTGATCTGTTAAGGTAAAATATTTTCTATAAAGGTTACTATATGGAACAAAGTGTGCAATGTCATGACAGCTACTTGCTCACTCTGCTTCAATTTATTTTCTCTTCATTGTGGGCTATTCACTAAATTATTAATTTAATTATGCAAATAATTGGGCTTAGACTTCAATAAAAAGCCTTCCAAGATGGTTTTCAGATTCAAAAATCAACAGCTTTTCAGCAGGCTCCTCCTAACCATGATCCTGACTATATTTTGCTGCAATCTCAACTCAGCATTCAGCTCCACTCCTGTATCTCGGTATTTTCTACACACCCATTTTCCATCTCTGTTCTCATTCATTCCATCCTTTCAGTGTCTTACTTGCTCTACAAAACTGACTTGATTTTCAATCCACATTCTACCTCACCTTTGACACCTTGTTCTCTCCTTCTCACCAGAAGTTTCTTCTAGTATTAATCAACTCTTACATTATTATTATGCTGGGATAAGGTCTTACACTTATGGTTGATAGTACATGTTAAATTACTGTAATTATCATAAAGTATTGAAACGTTTTTAAGATATTCTCACTAATCACATTCCTTTAATATCTTCTCTTTTTTTTCCTTGCCTCCTACTTCACTGCATATCACTGAATTTAATTCTTTTGTAAATACCATTTCTTTATTTTACATCAAGAATATTGCAACCCTTCCCTAATTCTATGTATGTTCTTGTATATTTCTCCTATAAATATTAATGCAACCATTGAGAAAAGTCCAGACAAAAATTAATGTGGGCTATCAATAAATTGTCTACAATAAGTTAGATAAGAAAAGTAATCTTAGATATTGATATAAGTTCCAGCTATAAGCAATATAGAAAAGTTAATATCTTCAAAGGTTGTTAATTTCCCTACTGCTGTTGCTTGGATTTTCTGCCTGAAATGCCCTAAACCTCTCATCACCCCAGGTAATTGTTTACTGTATTTTCTTTCCAAAATCATTATTTTAATCCTTAGAAGTGTGTTTACCTCATGAATTTAATTTTTGGGTGGTAAATAGCCTACGCTTCTTTTCTTTGTTCTTGTAAAAATGTGTGTGTCCTATGTACATACAGTTTACATAATACATGAGCCAAAAAAGTCAATATTGAAAGAGGGGGTGTGAGGGGCTATCCCTCTCGGGGATTTTCCAGTCTTTACATTTCAATTAGATTAAATTTCTGAATCTCTAAACAGTCTTCTGATGAGATCCAGGTCACTCTGCCAATATAAAGATCTGCAATTGCAAGGTTGTCACGATCCATTAAAGAATCAATAAAGCAAAATAATATCCACAGGGTATATGAATAACATGTTTTCATATGTAACTGTCAGAGTGCTATGTTAAAGTTTCCAAATAAAACTGTTCTGTTTATAGGTAGAGAGAATGGTGCAAAGAATTTGTAGCCTAACCAGGATGTAGAGATTCAGAAACCCAGTGTATTTTAAACAGGCCAGCAGATGCTAACATCAATCATTGCCTAAGGAAGGAATGAAGGATGAACTAAGTCCAGTTTTACTGTATAATCCTTGTCAGGAAAAATGATGTTTTCTAAAACTCTATGAAATAAACTCATTTTTTTTCCTAAGACAGATTTTGAGGGAAACCTTGCCTTTTCTCAGTTAGTTCAGGGCCACAAGGCTGGTGGTGAAAGGTCTGGAACATGAGTCCTATATAAGGAGCAGCTGAGGGAGTTGGGAATTGTTTAGCCTGGAGAAGAGGATGCCCAGCAGCCAACCTTGGCCAGATGAGGGTCGGGCTCTGCTCCCAGGCAACCAGCCACAGGACAAGAGGACGCAGCCTCAAGCTGTGCCCAGGGAGGTTTAGGCTGGGCATTTGGAAGAAGTTCTTCACAGGAAGGGTTTAGGTGGGTGCTTAACTTATCTGTTTCTCTTTCTACAAGACTGAAACGACACTAATTATTGTTTGACTTTCTTTGTTAAGCTCAAGTTCAGCCATAAATGAGAACATTATAGCTCCAGATTGTTGTCTTCATGTATGTAATTGTTAATTTAAGTATGTATATTATCAATTAATAACTTGAATTATAAACTAGTGAATTTATTAATTTAAAAAATAAAAAAAAATGTATGGAAATTTAGAAACTAATTTAATCTAAAGGTATTTCATGAACATGAGGCAGCATACTTGCTTGTCTAGGCATTCTGTAGCTATTGTACAATATTGAGCTGCAGGAAAAAAACACAAAACCAAATGAGAGGTGAAAAGCATATAAAAGAAGAACAAACTTCCAGGGAAATTGTTTTGCATTTAATATTCTCTGAATTGATTTTGTAACTCTTTTCTGTGTATCTCATTGTAAAATTTTATGTATCTAACTAGGGGACATTAAAATGGAATTGCAGATATCAGCACCTAAGAGACTGTCCTGAAAACAGCTAATAGAATGTGCAGTCATTACCTAGCCTCAAAATTTTGGTATTCAGAAACACCTGTGATTTTGATTGATATTTTCCTCAGAGATCTAAATGTCTCTTTACTTCACATACCAAAAGGTTCTAGAATAGACTAAAGCCTCAAATGTATTCAGAAATAAGATTTTGCCTTGGGCACATCAAGCACATAATTTGGCAGACATTCTCAGAATACACTTAACAAACAGAGCTTCAGACAAAATACTGTTGTGTTTGAATGTAATTTAATTTTCTTTTCTTGTTGAGGAGTCAAAGTACTCATCTGAAGGTAGATAGAGGTTTGATTTCTACTCCTGAGTGGTAAATATTGAGTCCCTGTATTTCTTTAGATCCATTTGTTATATGAACAGCTGTGGAAGTCCCAACCAAAAGTGCTCAATTCTCTTCACAAATCTTATGTGTAGTTAGAAGCATAACCTGTGATTTCATCTTTCAGTTTTAGGATAACTGCATAAAATAGGCCGTCTACGTTTACAACTGCAACACCACTGCCATTGGTACTGGCTCTTCACTTTCTTTCCCTCCCATTTCCAAAACTAATCTGCATAGCATATTGTATTTTTTGGTTTTGTATAACTTTTCACATTGTACAGTTAAGTTTAAAACTATGATCCTAATTCCCATTACACTACAAAGAAGTGAAGAAGTACATGAGGAATGTTAATTATCTAATGATTTAGGAAGGATAAATAGCTGCATAGTGATCACATTTCCTTCCGTAAATTATAAAATGAAACTAGATAACCGTTAAGACAGAAAACTGCTAGACTTTCAACCTAGCAACATGAATCCTATCTATTTTGTTCAAAAATAAAAATATACTGGGGATCTCTATTGTGAAAATTTATCCTTAATTGATAGGTGGCATTTTAGATTTACCCTGGCAGGTAATAAGCCTCACACAGCTGCTTGTTCACTCTCCACACAGCTGCATGAGGAAGAGAGTCAGAAAGGTAAAAATGAGAAAACTTGTGGATAGGTAAGTGACGGAAAAAAATGTATGCCCAAGCAAACAAAACAAGGAATTCATTCACCACTTCCATGAGCAGGAATGTGGCTGGCCATCTTCAGGATAGCAGGGCTCCATCACACAGAATCGTTACTCGTGAAGATAAATGTCATAACCCACAATCAAATTGAAAAAAAAGAAAAAAAAGAAAAAGAAAAAAATAAACAACGAAGTAAAACACAACAACAACAGCAGCAGCAACAAGAAGCTATGGGTTCTCATCTAGAGATTGAAAGCTTTTCAAGATTGTAACTGTTCAAAAATATTAACTTATAATGAATGCCATTTCTGACCATTTTGTGTTTTTCTTTATTGTTTCTGTTAGGTTGACCTTGTTTGGCTGCCACATCCTCAGCCAGCTGCTCTGTCACTCAACAAGACTAGGAGGAAAAAAATGAGATAAAAAACCTATTGCTTGAGAGAAAGACAGTAAGACCACTTGCCAAGAACATTCTGGGGTAAAACTGATTTGCCTTGGAAAAAAAAATAGAAATTAATGCCAATTAAATTAGACTTGGATGGTGGCAGACAAAGAAATTACAACAGCTTTGCCGCAACTTTACTCCTTTACCTCCACCTCCCCTGCTTTGAGAGGCCCAGAGGAGACAGGAGGGGACGGTCATTGTCAGTTCAAAGCTGTTGCTCTTTGCCACACCTTCCTTCTCACATCTTTCCCATTCTCCTGTGAAGGATTCTTTCCATGAGCAGCACTTCTGCAGGATAAACCTGAAGAATAAATCTCCAATGGCTGTAGCTCCTGCCAGAACTCACTCCTTCATGACCTTCCATGGGCTGCAGCTTACTTTGAGAAATATCTGTGTGATCCACCATGGTCCTCCATGTGAGCTTCAGGGAAACATTTGATACAGAACCTAGAGCATATCCTCCTCCTCTTCCTCCTCCTCCTCCTTCTCCTCCTCCTCCTCCTCTTCCTCCTTCTTCTTCTTTGACCTTGATTGCTCTAATGTGGTTGCTCCTACATGCCTCACTGCTTATGCAACATTTTGCCCATTCCTTAATAAGTCTCCCATCAAGACCCATCATGACTGGAGGGCTCAGCCATTCACTGTGGTCAATCTGCTGGAGACAACTGGAACTCTGTGTGCAACACAAGGCAGCCCCAGCCTCTTCTCACAGAGCCAAAAGGTTTTTTGCTACCAAAACCTTGCCCCTACATCCCATTCAACTGTACATTAGTGCACTCAAATAATTACATCAGTTCTGAGAGCAAGAGCAAAGGTTCAATGTGAGTTGGCCATTCTGATCAGAGACGCTATTTTCCCAGGCAGAGGTAATTTGCAATATGTAGAGCAAATAAGAACATCACAGACAACAATATTTGAAGGTTTACAGGTGTGAGAGACTGTGATTTGTGATAAAGGACAGAATGGAGTTTTCAATCAATATTTTCCTATTTTTTGCAATCCATTTAATGGAAGTGACAAAAATAAAGCAGGATAAAGTTCAAAACTAAAACCTGATATAGTGAAAACATCTTTCAAGTAATTTCCTTTGCACAATAGAAATACCTTTTCTTCTTTAGAAATTGTAAGAAGGGGATGATGACTTTTTGAAGTTACTCATTTCTCTAAGTGGAATCTTATTCTCAAATCCCCTGGGATAGAGGCTAATCAAAACAGTATCCAAAGGGCACCCATATAGGAAAGCAGCAAAAAGAGTTGTATGAAGAATTTGTATTCTTTACAAATAGCAAACATAAGATGTTTGTAGATGGTACAATAAGTGAAACAGCAGAGTGACTGAAATCAGGTGGAAGAACAGGTATGTGCTACATAATCAAGTGCTAATGCTAACTAGATGGCATGGTTTTGTGTGTCTAGTGACACATGCATACACATCTACTGCCATCACTATCAAAGGTATCTGAGTGACATCAGCAGATACAGCACAGAGTCTGAGACCTTAATATACTTGTTTAGAAGCAGGACCTGGAAGCTGAGCAGGATAGCCCAGGACATTACAAATGGCACAAGACACCAATGTATAAATGACTGAACTGGACATATTCACTCAATAAGTACACGTTCAGGAAAAAAGATGTACTTGTTAAATACTACTGCTTGTGGAAAAATGTTTTGCATTTTGTGGAAAATGCATCATCTTGTTCAGTCCTGTTGTAGCATGAGCCTCTATCAAAGCTCTCCATACCCTTGAACTACTAAAATAGTAGCTGTGTCTTATCTTCAGAGATGTGGGAGGCATGAGTAGGATCCCTGTTTTCAGTAGTGTCTTCACTTCTGGGTCATATGATACAATTAAATATTTGGGGTTTGGGGTTGGGGCAGAAGGGGGACAAAAACAGAAGAATGTTATGAGATTAATTGTTTAAATGTGTTCAGCATTGAAGAGTGTTCATAAAAGTGTTTATTAACATTTTTTAAATGTCCAGGGTTGAGTTTTATTTATTTGATTGCTGACAGTAATCCTGGTGTATGGTTCATTGATTGCCAGATAATTTTGTGTCATGATCAAGAGATGAATAAGGTTCATCTGTCCTAATTTGAGTTAAAACAGGTGACTTAAAATGCCTTTCCCTGCAATAAACATGGCAACAATAGACTTGGTAGTCCTAACTCAGGTAGAAATTATTTAATTAAATTTAATTAATTCAAATAGAAGCATTAATATATACTTTGGACTAGAATTATTTTAATATAATCTTTAAACTTTCAGGAGAAGAAAATCAGGAAAAATAGTTACATTTAAGCAAAGGTATTGGGTAAGGTCTAATCCTAAAACTATTGAAATTGGTAGAAATAACTATACTGTTTTCAGCATCATTTTGTTTAAACCATAATTACATATATTGAGATCCTTTATTTTATCTCATTTCATGCATGGGTGGAGGCTATAAAACAATAATAATCTTAACAAACTGTGAAGTAAAACCACCAGATTTTCTAGAGCCAAATACTACATATAGAGTCTATGCAAGAACAATTTCCTAATGAAAATTTTGAATTTTTTAAAATGTACTTCAGTTCAATTTTATCACATAGAAATCTTCTCATCCTTACATTTTTCTGATGTCACACAATCCTTTTAATACTATTTGCAATTGACACTAAAATTAGGGATAGAGAAACAAACAAACAAACAAACTAAACACCACAACAGCAAAAAACAGCCACAGAAAAATTTCCTGTGTTTGTTTTCAAGTCGTCTATTAGCAGTTTCATTTCACTACTTAAATCCCAAGGAGGAGAGCAAATTCTTTATCAATCTGCATGTGGCATTTATGTAATCTTAATTCTTCTACTGACATCTCATCTACAGATCTACTCTTTCACACTCTTCCTTTCTGTCACAAAACACGAAATTGGAAACGTGATCCTTCTCCCAAAGGTAAAAAAAATCTACTATTTCTAGGCTATGTCTTTTTGAAGATATGTTTCCAAAAAGTACCCAAAGAGAGGGAGAGAAATCAATCTAAAACTTAGTTTTAATTTTTATCATTTTTCTTAGGACAACCTTTGGAAAGAGTCATATGTGGCACTTTCAAACAGGCAGTCAAGAGTCTTTATTTTGATGGTTTTGGGTTTGGGGTTGTTTTGTTTTGGTTTGTTTTTTTTGTTTGTTTTTTAATATTTAAGGGGCAGATATCCATGTGTTACAAATTCTAATTACGCTGATCAGTGTTTGAGAAGCACTGCTGTGTTTTTATATGAAAATTAATTTTTCTGGATGTCATTACTTTTATTCTAAGTAGCAGTGGAATTTAAACAGCTGAATTTATTTTTCATACTTCCCTTATCCTTTTCCATTCAGACATTTAGGAACTTTTCATATTTTAGCGCTTTATATGCCCTGTGGATCTTTCAATAATAGTTAAGCACATCACAATGTGTATCTACACCATGTGTTGATTCTCTCCAAGGATTTTCCAATTGAATATGAATATATTCAAATAAAATACTATGAAAAATATCTCTTTAAAACCAGTCATCACATAAACCTGTGTTTTCCCCAACAACTTGGGGGTTAATCAAACATCTTGGAAACTATAACTTAATTTTCTGAAAATACTGAAATGCACTAGTGAGGCTAATTATGTTTAACCGAAAGCTATCTTCTATCAGTTTTTAATTAGATACTTCAGCTTTACAAGCACAGAAATCATGGACTGCATCCCAGTTCTGAGTTATGTGAAACTGTGGGGGAAAATGGTGATTTGTTGTGATCAGTGTGATTAGACTGACAGTAGGAACTTCTTTTCTATAAAGATTCTCCATAGTAGGTTTTCTGAAGCTCTCCAAGGGTGGGGAAGGGGAGAGGAAGAAAGGAAAACTGATAAGTTGCGAAAGAGTCTGTAGACCAGAGTCAGCTGAGAAAGTAAAAAATGGATTGTGGAGAGAGGTAATAGTTTTGACACGTGAGTCTTTAACAGATCAAAATTTCCAGAGGGAAAACACTGATATGAAATGTTTGCGAAATCCTAAAGGTCCAACCCCCACAAAATAAACCCTGAACACCCACCCATCCAGATCAACAAATCAACCAATGCTGATGAAAGAAACAAGCAAACAAAACCCAGCCAAAAAAGAGCAATTTGGTATTGTCAAAGGTCAGCGGTGTCCAAGCAGGGCACATGTGGGAGCACGCAAACACTCGTGGCACCATTGCAGTGTGTGAATGCACATGGCCCCACTGTGAGCAGAACTGCAGAGCTGCAGGGTGTGACAGCACAGTGCCCCACTGTGAGGGTGTGAGAGGCACTGCTGCAAGTGTGCAGTTCACTGACAATGTCTGTGAGCTTCCAGGGCAGTGTGTGAGAGGGCAGGACACTGTTGTGAGTGTTGGATGTAAGGGAAGGTCTGGAATGTCCAGAGCTGCTGTTGGCGATGCCACAGATGGGAGCGTCTAGGACAAACAAATGAAGCAAGTGTCATCATGGGAGTTTGTTATTGGCCAACCAGCTGGGATGACAACAAATTATTCTTTAAGGAACCAAGGGACACCGCTGAATAAGCTACCTTTGTCCTTGTGGGGAAATTCAACTTGACAGGTGTTAACTACACAGTTGGTACAAACAGATCCAGGAAATTCCTAAAACACCAGTGTGAAAACTTTTAGTACAGGTACTCAGGGAGCCAAACTGGAGACATGCACTCTGTAATTTGTTGCTTGTTCCCAGGCAGGGTCTCATGGGTGAAATGGTTGTTGGTGGACAGCGACCACACAATTACCAAGTTTTGAATCTCTGGTGCTTTGCCTGCACCCAGCTTGCTCTCAAGATGGACCAGGCACAGGTGAGTACAGTAGGAAAATCAGCAGCTTTTATTAATGTGTGCATGATGAAGCCATCCTAGGTCACTCCCTCAGGATGCCACAGCATCTCCTGGCCAGCTGCCATCTCTGGGAAGTGCCCTGACACTGGCCGGTGTAGGGCACTGGAACAGCCTGTGCAGAGCCTGGAGCCCTGCTCTGAAGCAGGAGAGCTGCTCCTTTGCTCCTGAGGGCATGGGATTCCATCTGGTGAGGTGAGGGGGGTGGCTGGGTGGGCAACAGGGGCTGTGCAGGGCAGGGATATGGCTCTCTGCCCCTGCTGCTGTCACCAGCTCGCTGAATTCATCAACAACTTAAAAATGAGTACTGGTGAAATATTTAATTTGTCATCTTCAGGAACCATGTTATGAGTTCAAATCCTCTGTGCACACTAGAAATAGTTCCTTTTATGATTTCAACAGATAGTACCACTCAACATTTCTAAAACTCATTCTAGATGCATCCAAGGGAGTACTAGCCCTCTGCAATTGCAGCTCTCTGGCCAGGAAAATATCCAGATTGTTGGGATTCTCACCAAAGAAAATTAAATTAATGGCATACTCTATTTTTTCCCAGTAAATAGCAGCTGCTAAAGGAACCATATTTTGTTAGTTCACGTGATAACATGATTTTCTGCAGTTTATATTCACAGCACAGGAAACCATCACTTATCACCACAATGACTGCAAGTGATGTAGTTACCATTAGTCATACATCCCAAAATTGCTGCAGCTTTAACAAGTGTTATTTGAAATCCTAAAAGTCATTTTAACGCTACATCTCAAGTTTTCTGTGGTATGAAATGTTCCTTTCTGCTTCAATTCTGTTAATCCAGGAAATGTACTGGATCCAAGCAGCATCCTCATGATGGTGAGGAATTAGTCTTGTAAGAACCATGTGGGGAGAAAAAATAAAGTGACTGCAGCAGCCACTTTTGCCTGAAATCACAGAAGCCACGTTCCTGAACAGTTAGCAGAAATAAGCTAATGCACTGATCTACATATATCTGCTACAGCCAGCTTGTTACTTTAAAAAATGCAGCCAACAGGACAAGCATAGATCTTTACAAATATTTCATGCATGTTTCATATGCAGAGATAGATTATCCCCACTTTACTGCTGGCTCTGCATTTGTGCAACAACCCTGCTGATCTCCCAGAGGACACAAAAGAAGGAGCTGTAATCTGCTGGTATTTTGGCAGCTGATAGTAACAGCGTGTTCAAATGCAGTAATAAATTCCCATTCCTTATATAAAACCACTCATCCAAGGGGACAATAGTGGTTAAAATATTGCTGATTTGTGTAGGTGCATCATTCTAATTTATTTTTATTCTTACTGTGAGGACTCAAGAACTTTCAGATGCCAGAGGCAATAAATTGGACATGACAGATCAGTGAGTTGGTCAAATCCTGTGCTTATTTTTTAAATACTCCCTGCCACATTCTAAGAATTGATGAGTAATCTGTGATTAGGACAAAGATTTATGTTAATAAAAAACCTGATCAACAGCTATATTTTTTTCCCACATAGTTTAGCAAGCCAGTGTTGCAAGACATTTCTTTGGACAGTGCAGTACATGCAAAAATTATAAGATATAGGCCAGTATACAAAGTGAACCTTAAAGGTCTTGGTGGTTATTTTGTTGTTTTTGTTGCATTTTTGCGCGCTTTTTTTGAAATTTATTTCAGTGATTACTTTGTATAAGAAGCTTTCCAGAAAATTGCAATACTTGCTGCTTTAGACCTTTTTTAAAAATTTATTCTGGGTTCTGCATCTTGGTGATGTTTCCTCTCATCCAGTCAGTTTGTCATAGATTCACAATCTTGTGTTTGCTGGGGTAAATAGATCTGTGAAGACTACAGGCACAGTTTTCTCTCTGGAATCCTTTTTGACTGGAAAGATATTTGTGATTTGTCAGCAAATTTAATAGCTTACCAGTGTGTACAAACGAACAATAACAATATATTGTCTGTGTTTAGTATCTATTCCTAATAGTGATTTTTTTCCGGCTGCGTATATCAAAATATATTGGGATTTGCTCTAAGATTTTGAAGGGATTTCTAAACAAAATCCTTCCTCTGCTAAAGGTATTGAGGAAAGAATTTGAACAATCTCTCTTGCTCTCCTGCAACCACCATTCGAACTTCACATGGTTAGTTGAGGGTCATCAGACAATAGGTCCATTTTCAAGACAGCCTTCTTTTTTTTTGTGTAATTTCTTCCCTATTCATAATCTAGATTGATCATCTCTACAAATTTGTGTGAAAACTTTGAGTGCTGTTATGCCTGATTCTTATATTGGTGAGATTAAACTCAAATCTCACAGGTCAGTTATACATCATTTACCTCTAAAAGTACATTTAATATAATGGTATTATTTATTATTACTTAAGATCATAGTTCCACAGCATATACCACTATTACAGCTACTACAAAAGGCCTACAGGGGAAAAAATCAAAGAAATAAATTTAGTATATGGTTTATGTTCATAATGTTTGCAAATATTCACTTACACATTTAGATGAGTATAAGTGCATAAAAATATTTTCCTTCCTTTTTTGTAAGAATTTAATTCTATCCATAGTATTAAAACTCAACTTCTTTCATTTCCAAACTCATTCTTGTTTGATTTACAAAATGCTGTGTAGAAAGTCTGTTGACAGCAATAAAGCAGTAGGTGGGAAGCACCTCTTTTCTTGTTTTTTTCTTCTTGTTTATTCCACTTTCATAGCACTTGGAAGAGTACCATCTGACACCTTAAGATGTCACATTTCTGTCTTTCAGAGCCAGTTGCAATACTTAAAATGCAGCTGGATGCTGTGATTGAGAGCCTGTGTTCTCCTCCATGTTATTTACAGTGCCCTTGTACCCCTTGGCATGCTGTGTTTAGCAGCAAGCACAAACCAACCATAACACAAAGATTTACTTGTTGCTGCCAGATTTTTTTTTAAATTACTAAAATTTCAAGACTTTCGAGCTTTCCAGTCTTTCAAGCTTTCTGACACTTCTGTACTCACAGAAGAACAACACAGCAAAGCTATTGTTATGTGTTGTATTCTTTGTTATAGTAAGTGCAGTTATGAAGCTTCATGTCTAGCAGAGGCAAGATTTCAGAATAATTTTTTGTTTGAATCATATTTCATCAACTGCTGCTATGATATTACTTTTTCAGCATAAAATAAAGGAATGCAACAGTAAGTCCTAATTTTTTCCTATTTAATTTTGTGGTTGTTCTCTGATATTTGTCGGTGTATCTAAAAAATATGATACCTAGGAGGCAGGAGACAGGATACAGGTATCCCTTTCAGGGATGCAAACTGAGTTTTAGTTATTTTTTTAGTTAATTTAACATTTTCTAAGCATGAATGATGGACATGGTGCACTCATTCTCCAGATGGTCTGTTAAGTTATTGCTTTCAGCAGTCGGCCAGAAGGTAGTGTAGCTGGAATACAGTTGGCAGTCTTTTCTACTCATCACATAAGTCACATGAATATTTATGTGGTACAAACTATGTATATGCATACATATATATATAACAGTAGCAAAACTTATTTAACTTCACAGAAACCTTTAGTTCTTCTGCATTTATCTTCCAGTTTCTTCTTTGACTCCAGCTATCTCTTATGTTTCAGTTGACTGTGTAGAAATACTGACATGTTAAACAAACACTACTTTTCATAGCATATGCTCTCACCAGCAAGATATTATCTTATGTATCCAAGAATTCTCTTTAGCATTCTTACACACTTTTTATGAAGCATTGATTAGGTATGCATAATGAAATTACTAGCACTGATAATTTTGGCAGTAATTTAAAAGTGGTCTTGATTGCTGAATTCCCAAGGAAATTATCTGGAACAGATGATTTGATTTGGTTAGTAGCACCTTACTTCTTTTAAATTATGTGAATATTAAGTAGATGAAAACAACCCAACTCCCCAGTCATGTATTTTTTTTCTGTTCTCCTAAGAAAACCAAGTGCTTAGTATAGAATCCAGATAAAATCTGGGCAGAGGAGTTTGCCAAACATCTCCCTGAAGCTCCTGAACTGGCCCCTCTCCTATTTGGACTGCTTTATTCTTTTTAAGTTTTACAGTACATGAGCAGATGTGAGGAAATGGGCCATTCTTTCTTCCTAGCAGAGTCATGTTATGGCATCAGACTTGCTATTTTTTTAGGATAAAGACAACAATTTACATAATTTCTTAAAGATGTGAGACAATTGATAATAAAGAGAATAATCTAATGGATTGAGAAAGATAATCATGGATCTAATTTTTTCTTTGATGGCAATGTACCCCACAGAAGCTGGCTTAAAGCAGAATAGGTGATGCTGTCAAATGGAGCAGCTCTTGAAGAAAAAAATCTTATGTCACAGGCCTGTTATAGAGCCTACAATTTAAATACATCAGCTTCTTTTTTCCCCTCACTGTGTATGGATCTGTACAGGAGTTTCAATAGATTTACAAGAAAAATTTTGAAGACAAGTTTATTCTTAAAATTTACTTAAAATTCAAGTTTCTATTTTCCATTATAGGAATTTTATCTATAATCTTCTCAATTTCTTAGCCTTAACCACTGCTACAGTATCATCCTCCAGAGTTGAATATCAATAGGATATTATGAGATTTCAGGCTCTTAATTAAGATAAGATTTCATTTAGCCACCTGTAGCTAAGGAAGATGAAAGCAGAACGTGGAAAGCATACGGAAGGAAATTACTCTAACTCATTCACCTGATAAAAAATGAGCAGCATATTGAAGTTCTGGACATAATAGAGAACTAATGTTATCAATATTTAGGTCAAGCAGTGTGCAGGTTAAACAGGCATAGCTAAAATTGACACTTCAAAGACTAGTCAACCAATCAAATTGTGGAGCTATGTTTACTGGGGCTACCAAGAAAGCAGATATTTGTTAACCTATCTTAATAATAGTAATTTAAAAAAGCCCCAAAACAAAATAAACCCTAAAACACCCCAAACCCACAATAAACCCACAGCTCAAAACAAAATGAAACAAAAAACTCCCCCAAATCCCAAGAAACCTACAACTACAAAATGCCAAAGCCCCACAGGAAAAAAAAAAAAAATTCCCAGGTACTGGAAGGCAATCAGCTCCACTGCTAGCTGTTAAAATAGCTCCAAGCTTTTGGCCTTTGATGACAAACAGACTCTCCAAAAATTCCTAGACATGGTCCATGAATTATGATCATAGCCAGGCATCATTCCCAGCAGAGAGTTTAAATTTGCCCACCTGATTTAGAGAGTAAATGTGTTTGTATTACTTCAGCTTTGGGCTATTCTGTGTCATCCATCAAGTTACATATTTAATTTATTTTTAGAGATATATTTAATGTGAAAAAAATGAGTGAAACTATATACTTAAACCTTAGAAGATAAACATCACTATAAAATGCAGAAATAAGTGTAGAAAGAAAAAGGGTATATAATCCCTTTTATAGCTGGACATAGATAAATGAGACACTGGGATAGAAGAAGTGGCTATGCAAAGACGATGAAATTCTTCATAGATAATAGAAGCAAAATAGATGAAACTTGGGACTAAAAGTGATGAAAAAGTCAGGGAGTTTGTGAAGAAATTTCATAGTGAAATGAAAAATTGAAAAGCATAGAGTTAACAAAAATACTACGAGAATAAAGGCGCAAAACCCCAAGCCATAATAGGCATAAAATTTGTCAAGAATTTCATGTCATCAACAGAACTCACTAATTAGATACATTGGAAAAGAGATGCACTAATAGCAGTAGCTAGGTAAATAAAAAAGAAAATAAGAAAGAATTTTCTAATGTCTCTGAGGTTGAAAGAAAACTCTTAAACAAGGCTTAGAACTCCAAAAGTTCATTTATCCAGTAGTTAATTCTACAAGTATAACCCTTCTTTTGCTAAGAGAGAAATGACTTGAGGAGGAGACTGGCATTACCATTTCTGAAGCCTTTGATCAGACAAGAGATTCAACAGAGGATAGATTTACTGACACTATTAGCAGATAGGAGAAGGAAATAAAAAACAAGCAATCTATCCTTACATAGCAAAAGGATAAAGGATAAAAAATAGATAAAATAAACTTTCTGTTAAAGTACAAGAAAGGCAGGGGAAGGGGAGATGTGTCCACAAGTTCAAACAACTTTCAAAAGAAGAAGAGCTTTGGTTCGAGGCTAAAGAATAAAGCAGTAAACTAAAATCTGTCTAAAATCTAAGATAAAAGGGAAATGCCATTGATGACTAAAATACTAACACAGAGAATAGTAGAATAAATTAATGAAAAAAAAAAAGGTGTGTCATACTAAAATTGAAGTTGGAATTCATGTTCCTTCATCTGTCAAGCAAAATCTTTTACAATATTATAGACTGCTTGCCTTATCCTGGAACTTGAAAAATATGTTGTAGTTCATAGTTCAAATTTGACTATGGTATATGAGATACTATAAGGAGCAGTGTTCTTAAGCCAGAAGTTTTTTTAACTTTTTTAAATTATTATTATTCTATCTTTCACAGGCAAAGATTTAAAAATAGTAAATAGGATGACAATATGTCAACTCAATAATAAAACCAAAAATGGTAAGCACTTCAGTATCAATGTCATATCAGAAGATAAAAACAGACTTTCAGTTCTAGATCCCAGCAACAAAAAGAGAACTAAAATTACTTACAAAAAACTAAAAGTACTTACAAATGTACTTACTTAAAATTAAGTACAAAATTACATTACTTACTTTAGAGAACTAAAATTACTTACATTGTGTACAATGTTCTCAGCTGCTGACAATTTAAATAGGAACTTTCAATACCAGAACTACTTCCAATAAAATACCTGTATAAATATTATACAAAATTGTATCATACCTTTTTTTTTTTCTTAGAATAGATTTTAAAGTCCTAAAGAGATTATTTCAAGTTTAAATTAATTAATGACATGAACATAGGTGGTTTAACCTTACCTCAGTATACAACAAGATTAAGAATGTGTTGACACATACCAAATCAAAGGTGAAGAAAAAATATTCCTCATTCTTACAGGCAGTAATTAGAAAAAGTAGGCAAAGATTCTCTGATATCAATTATGTATTTTTTCCTAAATTATTACATTTATTCTCCTGCACTTGTTACTAGAAGATAGCCAAGCTAGGGAAAAGTAGCTGTACAATGTTTTTTGATTTTTTTTTTCATATTAAATTTCAGAACATGGGGATTTAGTATGATATATGGATTTTTCCTGTCACAAATGTAGGTGATAATGAACTTCATATGGGTGCCATTAAATAAAATACTTCATGGTGTAATCTTTAGCTCAGAGAAGAGGCAGTACAGTATAGCTTCCACCAGCATGAACACACTCTTTCTTTCCTTCTCCAGGGTTGCCTTCATGCTGCCTTCTGGAATGGTCCCCTGCCTTTGCTGACATCAGTGTGAGCCCTGCCTCAGAGAATGCCTATATCCAGGAAGATAGTAGTATTTAAACTTTTAAAAAATAACACCATAAACAAAACAGTCTCATAAGCCTATTCTTAGGCTTGATATTTAGCTCTTCCTCCATTTCTCTTTTGGGCTGCTTTAGCTACCTCCTTTCAAAATCTGTCTGCAGAGGGAGCTGAGTGTTAACAATACTGACAAGAGGAAATTGTTGCCGTTTGGTATCAGGGCACTAAGCCTTTCATTGTCCATCTTATCTGCTGAAATACATAGGCACCTACATAAGTAGTCACTGGTTTCACCCAGGCTTCTTCTTTTTACTGTATTTAGGTGCCCTGTGTAGCACCTTCTTGATTTGGTATGGTGGTGGAACAGTACTCTCACTATCCCTAGATTTCCTGAAGTTAGTCTGGTAGAAGGCTTCTCTGAAAAACTACATATGTATGATAACTTTGCAGAGAAACACAGAGTATAGACCTCTATAGTGTGTACCAGTTTGCAAACAAAGTAAAACCAATTAGTAAACAAAGAAAACATCTTTCTTGCAAGTTGACGATATATTAACAGGTATATGATATATAAAGAAGTTTAGCAGTACTGCACATTTAAATCTGAAACAAAAATCACAAAAGATGAGCCAATAAGCAATTAAGACAATGTATAGAAAAAAAGTATTGTTAAAAACATATTCTCATATTAAAAGGCAAGGAACAGGAATGTGCAAATGTTTACATAGCTATATACAGAAATTAAGAAGGATGAAAAAATATTTGAGACTTTAGAAGAAAATGCCTTATGCATAAAATAATGCTGCACTCCATAACCTGTTTATTGGATAAAAAAGAAAAAAAATAATTGGAAAGACAAGTAAGGCTAGAAGTCTCATCAGATTCAAGTGATTAACTTTTGATTTTTGTTTCTTTCATTTTGGCTGAGTTCCAGGTTAAATTACAATCTACAGAAGTACCAAGATTCAATATTCTTTCTCAGCAGTATCTCTTGGATAGCAACTCCTTGAACTCAAAGTCAGATTTCATAACTGAGAATTGTTTTCCAGGACATGAAACATGAAGTAGAAAAAGGCAGTAAATAACCACAGACCACAGATTTCTTAGGCATAGATAAATAAAGGAAAAGTGACAGGTTTAGTATGCTTCCTTGGAAAAAAAAATATTTTTGGAGCAACAATTGCAGAGTGTAATAAGGCTTCCTGGACATTAATTGTGAAATGGTTTAATAAAGGTGGATAATTCTCTTTATCACCAGGAAAAAAACCCAAACAAAAATCAAAATTTCTGAAAATATTTCTTTCCTTAATGTGTTAAATCAGTTGTGGAGACACATTTTAAAAATGTAAAACAATTCTTAGTAAAAAATAAAAAAGTTATAACAAATTTGTTTTGTTCTGTTTTTCACTGAAAAAACTTTTCCACATCAGCATAACTGGGTATGCCTGGGAAGTTATAAAAGATGAGTTCAAGATAAAGGTTTTAGACAATAAATATTTTATATATGTGTACACACAGAGAGAGAGAGAGTGGTAAAAATGCTAGCACTTATAAGTGGGGCTTAGAGTCATTGTTGTCAGCCCTCTGAAATCATTGGCTCAATGTGAAACATCTGCCATAAAAGAAACTGACAAAATGTATCGGACCATCAGGAAAAGGCAATGTGAATACAATAGAGGTCATCATCTTGCTGCTGTATAAAACCTTGTTGTGTTGACATCTTAAAAATTGCACAGTTCTGCACTTTGAGCCTCAGAGAGGATACAGTAAAGTAAGAAGAGGTACAGAGAATAAAACCCAGAATTATATAGGAGATGGAGCATCGGCTTTGAGAATGAAACATGAAAACCATTAGGATAAATTTTAGAGAAGAGACAGACAAGGAAGTTAGTTAAGCTTTAAAAATTCATGAATGTGGCAAATAAATTAACACTACATTTTAAATATATGAAAGGAAATACCTCTTTGTAAAACAGTAATATATTTCTGTGAGACTGCTGTCTTAGGAGACAACACCAGTAGGTTTGAAACTGTATTAAACAGGTTAATTAATGACAGGATATCAGCAAATTACAGAGGGAACAGCAAGGGATGTACCAACTTAGAGCCCTAGTAAAACTACGGTGGATTTGGGGAGATGGTAAGTGTCTGAAGGAAACAGCCAAGCTCTTCTTCCTTCTTTTCATAGCCTGTGTCATTGCTATTCCTGTAGACAAAATATTGGGCTAACTGAACTGCTGTTTCCCTTCCAACTGGCCTTGAAGATCTCAGACACCTGACCAATCAGGGGGTGAGGATCCATCACAGGAGAGGGAAATGTAATGGCACACAGATCACAATCCATAAAATCAAGCAGTTATGCATCCTAATGGGACCTGGACCAGAACTGCTGCTGGATGGCAAAACCTGTGATTCCACCAGTGGTCAAGGACCCCTCAGTCATTGTTTGCTTTCAGTGAGGATTGAGTGACTCATATTCTGTTTTGTCATTGCAATCTCCATTGAAATATTGTTATATTGACACAGCAGGCCAAATATTAGGGTTTGACCTGACCTGTGGAGGGTCCAAGTGATTAGGAACTGTAAACTAAGCTGTGGTGTAAAATTCTCTGCTACACTACTTAAAAATTATACTGATTCTGTTCATAAAAAATCCATGTTATTCTGATCATAAGATTTCATACTATGCTAATCAGAAAAAATCTGTTTACAAAATAGTTAACTGTAACTGCAGTTTAGTGCTGTCGTCATTCTGCCAAGGATCCCCAAAAGAACCTATCTGTCCCCATGGCATTGAGTGAAAAAATCTCTGGTTTTAATTCAAATAATCCTAATCTTGCCTTCAGGACCTAGAGACGTAATTGAAACCGAATTAAATGAATTAATACAACTATGGAAAACTGACATATATTTCTTTTCAATCTCTAAAGTTATTTATATATAGAATAAGTATTTTGGATGCAGAATAAATAGATAAAAATGCATACAACTATTAAAGAACCTTTTAACATGTCCTTGAAGAGTTGTGTTGGGTTTTTTTGTTGTTGTTTTTGTTCGGGTTTTTTGTTGCTGCTTTTTTCCTAAAGAAACATGGGAACTATGTAGAAAGATATAGAAGTATTGTCATTGATTGTAAAACAAGAGAAAAGATAAGGGGCACAAAGCAGAATGGCAAAATTACAGCAATCATGCATATGGCATTCTGTAGATTTGCTGTTATTATTTATGAAATATATTATTGATTCAGAATAATAATAATAATTCTGAAAATTTTAACAGAATTTCAGGATCTGTGAAAAGTCAGTGGTTTTGTGAAATTTGAATCAATATAAGCAATTTGTGTTATTTAAATCTAAGATAAATTTGCAAAATTCAGGAAGTACAACTACACTACATGAATAGCAGAGACTGATACCAAAACTTAAGTTACAGAGGAATAGATAGTGTAGACGTCACCAAGCTGAGTGGTGCACTTCATGTGCTTGAGAAAAGGGATGCCACCTAGAAGGAGTTTGGTACACTCTTGAGAAATGGATCCATGCAAGGCTCATTAAATTTCAAATGAAAGTAAGGGACACAATCTCTTGCCAGGACTCGCTGCCTGTGCCTATCACGCAGCCCAAGTCAGTCACCTCTGCAACTGGCTCACTTCCACCTTGCCTCCCCAGAGCCTTTCTGGGCCTTGAGCTTATTCCCGACTTTCCTGTCCTTATCCTTTATTAGAACAGAATAGTTCCAGTTGGAAATTACCTACACAGATCTATTCCAACTAACCACTACAAGGATGACCAAAAGTTAA
>VZSR01003803.1:38223735-38251024 GCA_013398615.1 Brachypodius melanocephalos
GAAGGTGTTAAACAGGACATGTCCCAGTACAGACCCCTGCAGTTCTCTTCTTGATACCAGCCTCCAGGCAGAGCATGACCCATTAGCCACAACAGGTTTTTACCTGTCTAGCTGTCTGCCTATTCACACTGCAATGTATAAACTTAAATATAAGAAATGGGGAAAAGGCTCACTAAGGTCAAGATAAAATAACATTCTCTACTCTCCTTTTATACACTGAATATTTTTGTGCCTAAGGGTAATCAGGCTGGATTTTTATATTCTCCTACAAGCTGGTGCTGTGTAAAGCAAAGTAATCAAGAGATGTTTTCAAAATACATTTCAGATTTTCATAATGTTTCATTAAAAATTGTGTAGAACTGGAACTTGCTAATTGCATCTTGAAAAGCATATATAATAAAATGAAACTCTGACTACACTTAGCAAAGCAGTGCAGAAGAGAAAAAAAAATAATTCATAGTAATACAGGGCTCATTGCTAACTTTTTTTGCAAATGACTAAGGACGCAAATCCAATTAGCCATCAAGGTTGCCTCCACACAAAATGTACTGCGCTCATTTATTTTGACAAGTGAGTTTTTACTTTAATTACTTACAATATAATTGTAAATTGTGCTAATAAATCAGGGATGTGTATATTGCTAAAGCAAAATTTCAAAGTAGTATGAGCTCTCACTGCAGCTTTCTTCTATTAAATCTTCTCTACAAAAAGCAATAAACAACTGGATTACAGATACATGAAATGTGTCTTCACAGCTACTCCAGAGAAGAAAGGTCACACTCAGAACTTTTGTGTGGTTTCAAAGTGAGGGAAACAAATGACAATATGTAGAACGTGTACTAAGAAGGCAAAAGGGTAAACAGACAGTGGGAACAGCCTGATAAGCCCTGGGGTGGGGAGGGAACCGCAGCCTTTTGTGTCACAGAGTGACAGGGACACACCCGCTGCCCTTCCCTATTGTACCCCTAAAAGAAGTGGGTGGGGCAGGGCAGGTGACATCTTTGTCACGTGACTTAGTTCATCCCTCTGACTAGATCATCTCTCTGTCTGCCTGGATTTCCTTCATGGAGAACAGAACCCACTAGAGGCCAAATCTTGCCTAAAATATTTACCTGGATTCAGCTTTGCCACAGTGATGCCATTTGGGTTTTGCTTTTTTTTCTTTATATGTTCTCTGTATTCTTCACACATATATTTGTAAATCTGTCGCCTATTGTATTAGTAGATAGTTTTCACAGTACTTTTCCATGGCTTTTTCCCAAACAGAAAGACAAAACACATTCCAGAGCTCCAAGCCCTGAGAGGTACAATGCTCTCTGCTATCTTGGTTAATCCTAGGAACCAAGGCTGAGAACAACTCTTCAGAGTACATTCTCATGGATGAAGTACAGCTATTGCTGAGGGGAGACTCCAGAGGAGGGGCTTGATCTGGGGGAGAGTTGCATCACCACTTATCCTCCTGAATGGTGGGTTTTTTATCAATTATGTTAATTTCCTGAAACCTATAAATGTGTACTCATCCCTGTAGGGGTGGGCTTATTGTGGACATTTTTCCATAACTTCCTCTGAAGGCTTTCATCAAAGATCCTCTTTTATATTACCTCCTCACTAAAATTATCTTGAATTTCATTTCCAGGTGTGGCAAAAGGCAACAAGAGAACTATTTCCAGGCATTGGGAAATGGTTCAAAGAAGACCATAAAAAATATGTCTTCAGTCCACCTCTCCCATCACAACTATCCATGTCCTAGCCACATTTTAAGTGGGAGTTCCATGGAATTATAAAATCATAGAATGGTAAGGGGTGGCAATGTACCATGAAGATCAGCTATTCACAACCACTTTGCTATAAGAAGGAACTAGACTAGGTTGCTCAAGACATTATCCCACCTGTCCTTTGAACACTTCTAGTCTTGGGGCATCTGCAACTTCTTTGGGCAATCTGTTCCCAGTGTCTCACCACATGCACAGTAGAGAATTTCTTCCTGATATCTAATCTAAACCTATTTTCATTCCATGTGAAAACAGTCCCCCTTGTCTTGTCACCACATGCTCTTTAAGAAACTCCCTCTACAGACTTCTTGTAGGCCACGTTAGGTACTGGAAGGCTGCTATAAGGTCACTTTAAAGCCTTTTCTTTTCCAGCCTGAATAACCCCCAACTCTCTCAGCCTTTCCTAACAGGAGAGGTGCTCCAGCCCTGTGATCACCTTAGTGACTCTGCTGTGAGTTCATTCAAAGATAGGTACATTTTTCTTGTGTTGGGGTCTCCAGATCTGGAGGCTATGCTCCAAGTGGGGTCTTACAGAACCAGATTAGTAAGGGACAATCATCTCTCTTGACCTGCTGGTCATGCCTTTTGATGCAGGCCAGGATGAAGTTAGCTCTCTGGGCTGCATGCACACGTTGTTGAGCCATGTTCATGTTCTCAGCCATGAACACCTTCAAGTCAATCTCCTCAAAGCTGTTCTCAATCCATTCTCTGCCCAGTCTGTATTTGTGTTTGGAATTGCCCCAACCCAGGTGCAGTACTTTGCACTTGGCCTTGTTGAAATTCCTAAGGTTCACACAAACCCATCTCTTTCAAGATCCCTCTGGAACGTTTTAAGTTTAGTTTAGTTTACAATTTACTTTTTTAAGATGATTTCAATTGACTTAGGTGAATGAATATAGCTATCACAGTCATGCTAAGCAAAAAAAGAAAAGCCAATTCTTTTGACCCATAATCCTCACAAAAAGACAACACATACCTAGCAGAAATAGTTTCTGAGGTTTTCCCCTTTTGTATTCCATAAGTAATAGATGATCAGCAATGATGGCATGTGCTGTTAATAAACTGAATGCTTCTTTTTCTCATTTTGTTCTTGCTCACAATTTATCTTACTTGGACCTAAAACATACCAGAGCAGCAGAATTGCAAAGGAACATTCTGTGAATGGTAGATATTTCTCAAAAAAGTCAAACTGTTACTGATAAATGTAGCAAAAAATAACCAACCTGTGCTGGGACAAAGGTGGAGACAGAGAAGACTCAGTGGAGTCCTTAGCGTTTAACTAAGGCAGCCAAAGAGGAATGACAAAAGTATACGCTTGCCGATGGATTGGTCTAAGAAAACATTGAACAATAACAGTAATTTCATTTGCAAAGAGGAGTTGTTTCCAAGGGAGAAAAATGGTATGCAGAAAGAAAAGAAACAGAAGAAGAAAAAAGAGGGTTGCTCCAGTGGTGGCTGCAATAACTTAGTATGGATTTTCTGCTACAAATAAAGCAACAGTGAAAATAGTACCCCCAGTACAATGTAAAACCAACTAGTCCTGGCTGTGGAAACTTGTTGCCTTAAAAGAACAGACAGAATTGATGAATAAGCCCTGGATAAAAATTTCTCTTTCCTGCACTAGGCTTCTCTGAATTTTTTACAAGTCCAGCATAGGAGCTGGCTAGTATATGTTCACCACTATGAAAACGAGACCAACACTCCTGATTACCTGCAGTGCAGATTAAGTGGTATTTTAATCCCCAGTTCTATTTTGAACTTTTTCCATGAAAAACTTGGCAGGACTGAATCTAGTTGCAAATTTCATCATTTAAACTAACCAAATAAAATTCTACTTAATTTGGGGGACAGGAATTGATACATTTGGGTCTTGCATTCAGTAATGCAGTAGAACAAACATAGCCATTATGTTTTTACATGAAATCTGAATTATTAAGTATGTAAGGGATTTGAACTTCTATAGTCTCAAAATGCAACTCCTAATTCAACTTCAAATATTATCTTTTAGCTATTGATCTCTCTACAAGACCAAGACTCTATAACTGACTGCTGTAAATCCAGACAACAACATATAATCATGACATAACTAGTGACAGTGTATGCATATTTTGTAATATTTATCATATCTTAGCACCATTAATGACTACAGATATTAAGCTAGGAGTGGACAAAAGAACTTCATAAAAATATGTGCAAAAAGTAAAATCTTGTCAAGAAAAGAAATCTTGAGGAGAATGTAAGGATCCCCAAAATATACCAAGATGAGATAATTTCCCTCTCTTTGGGGATTGGGACAGAAGCATTGGCATTGATATAGGAAAGAGAGGTAATAAAAGATATACCCCACTTCAGTTCCAGTTTCCCTGTCAAAGAGCACGACAACCTTGATCTTGATGACTAAGAATGATCAGGAATCACAGTCATCAGTGCTAACAAAAAAAAATTACTTCCATGGTTCTATATATTTACAGCTAGCTTAGGACAAATTTGCTAAGTAATAACTGTTCCATCTATGTGCTGATAACACTTGTTCGTGATTAAGTAGAAAATAGTAATGTATATTGTTAATGACTATCAGTCCTGCAAAAGATTGTTTTCCAGTTTGAAACTCCTTGATTTATCAACCCTTTAATGTCTGCCCTCAGAACAATCTTCAGTGCCCTAACTGATGTATAAATCTATAAACTGAATGGCAACAAACTCTATTGGCTTTTGTTTTTACTTTAACTATGTGCTCTAATGGTCAGTGGGAGCAAATTTATGGCTACTCTGCAACCTTTGCTAAAGGAGCACACAGCAATGAGGTTTCTGATCCATTCATCATCAGCACACATTTGTCCCACAAATAGCTTATAAAGAACTTGCATGATTATAACTAGTAAGCAATCCAATATTATACTAAACTTTTGATTGTTTAGAACATTATACATTTTAAAGAGCAATCCATAATCTCTTGAGGATCTATATTTTCAGACTGACTGCATTAACCTTGTAAAGAATGTACTTTAGCAAGGGTGTCCTCACTTTGGCTAAGATAGATTCAATTTTTTCCCAGTTACTGGTACAGTGGTTTGGA
The DNA here is from genome assembly GCA_013398615.1 of Brachypodius melanocephalos. NCBI lineage: Eukaryota > Metazoa > Chordata > Aves > Passeriformes > Pycnonotidae > Brachypodius > Brachypodius melanocephalos. The sequence goes on from VZSR01003803.1 coordinate 38,228,584, forward strand.
TTTTGTACGAGAATAATATTGATAATGTAGTAATGCTTTTTTTGACCCCTGAGTAGTGCTTACTGTAAGTCAAGGATTTTACATGTTCCCATGCTCTACCAGTGTGCAGGGGCAGAAGAAGCCATGAGGGAACACAGCCAGGACAACAGAGGTGAATTGGCCTTAGGGAAATTCCACACTGTATGACCCCTTGGCCAGTGTATAAACTGGGGGGGAGTTGGCTGGGAGGCACCGATCACTGTTCAGAGACTGACCAGGCATTGATCAGCTGCTGGAGAGCCATTGTATTGTGCACAACTTTTTCTCTTGGGATTTATTTCTCTCTCTTCTTTTCATTACTCCTCCTTCTCATCCTAATATGATTACTATAAGTGTTGCTATTATAATTATTATTGTTATTGTATTTTACTTTATTGAGATTATTAAACTGCTTCACCTTAGCAGGTGAGTTTTACCTTTTCCTTATTCTCATACCCATTTCACCAGGGAATGGGGAGTGAAAGAGCCGCTGTGTGGAACTTAGTTGCCGCCTTTCGTTAAACCTTGATAACTTGGGACAGAGGGAGATACAGATGTACACTGAGAGTTGATTCTTCTAGTTCTTCATCTACTAAGAGAATAGTGTAATACAGATGTCTCAGTACTATTTTGATTTTCTGCTAGTGATCCTTACATGTTGCAACCCAAACAAGCTTTTTATTAGGCTGTTTCTATGCTGAGAAGTTAACAGCTGTATATTCTTTGCTCTTCAGAGTACCTGAGAAGCAATTATTATCTTTTATTTAGGGTACATTTCAGCGTATCACTTTACTGCTTTGTTGGGGGTTATACAGAATAAAATATTTTAATAATGTCATTGCGTATAGAATAAATACTTTTACAAATGTGAAAATCTGTTAAAAATATATTGTTTCAGACTTTTTTATATCTGCTGACCTTAAACCATAAGGGCTCAAGACCAGGTTGGATGGGCCTTTGAACAACCTGGTCTGGTGGAAGATGTCCCTGCTCATGGCAGAGAGGTGAAGCCAGATGATCTTTAAGGTCCCTTCCAACCCAAACCATTCTTTGATTCTATGACCTTTGTTATTCAAACAAGATAACTAATCCCTCTCATCCTTGCATGTTTTCTTGGAAAAGACAAAGACATGTGAAATAAATTTGATGTGATGACATTACAAACAGATTGGAATTTAATTACAATAAGATCTTGCTTCTATTTGTAGAAATATTGTTAGTTCAGAAATGCATATCTGTCAGAGCATTATGTTCTTTCACTTGGAGATGAAATGCTATTTTGTAGTTAGAAGTAGTTCTCGGAACATTTGATTTGTGCTTTTGGCAATTATGTCATGAAAATGAAAATCATGACAGCAAAGATACTAAATTTTTACTGAAATTTTTGAAGGAAATATGAAGAGCTTCACAAGATTTGCCAAAATCAGAACTACTGCTTTGACTGTATAATTCCTAAAAAACCCCAAACCAAACACCTCCTAAATTAAATTAATTTTAATAAAGATGATATATGACAAGTGTTTCTCCTTGGCATTTCTTTTGTGTTTACTTTGCTGTATTCTGACACCTCCTGATTGAGCTGGACCACTGACTGCCTCTTAGGGAATTATTAAATCACAAGTATTTGCTGGCTAGAAGCCCTGCTTGAAGCGTAGAACAGAAAAACAGAACTTTGAAAGCAAGTAAGAGGTGAACTCTTGAAGATAACTGCCAACATCCTCCCTTTTCTGGGTGTATTGTGAAAGGCCAGACTGCCCTAATAACTTTGTAAAATTCAATTCCTTTACTGCAGAGGTACTTCAAACTTTGAAAGTGAAAGGTCTAGTTGTTTGTGCCAGACAAAACACACAGTGTTGCCAGATTATATCAGACTTCTTGTTCACCCTAGTCACTTATTTTTGTGATGCTGGTGTTAGCGAAGGAAGAATATACAATCACACGGAGGCGATTATATGCAGGTGCTTTTATTGAGGGTGCCTGGAACACGGGGGGTGGGGGCAGTCCCCAAATCACGTGCCTGAGTCTTACAGGTGTCTTTGCAGCATTTATAGTATTTGCATTTCATGTATTCCTCCCCTCGATCCGCCCCATAACTACCTAACAGTGATTTCTCCTCCCCTGATGACCGGTTCTCATAATTTTGGCTAAAACAATACTACTCCAACCCTTGTCATATTTGCTCCAGTTAGAACAATCTATTTTTAGATTTATTACCCAGGTAAAGTCACACTTGAGTCAACTAATACAATGGTTTTACTAACGTCCAGTTCTGGGATATTCCTGGCCAGCAGTCAAAACCTCATCCAATTGCCCTTTCTAACCCACCACCATTCCTTATGATTCTGGAAGGCAATCATTATAATTTCTATATTATAATTAACATAAACTTCTACTAATATAATTTCCCTGATTCTTATTTAGAACAATAATCATGTATGCTTATAGGTACATTTCTACCCAAACCCAAACCTCCTTCCCAGTGCCAAGTTAAGTCACAAGTGAATTCCCTAAGATAATGGAACTACATTCCTCTCCCTGTCCAAGGCTTGGTTGTCCTGGTGACCGTGCCTCGCCTACCCTAACCAACTCTGGTTTGCAGTTAAAAATCTTTTAACCCTTACTATCACTGGGATCCCAGATTTGTGTGGTGGAAAAAAAAAAAAAAAGCCAAAAGAGAAATCTAGACTCTTGAAAATCTGTTGTTATCGAATCAGCAAATGCAGGCCACAGCCAATATATAGTAAATACTATAGAAATTAAATATTAATTTTTTGCTGGAGATATTAAAGTACCATCTGATTACAACCCTGAGCAGTGTGCTCTAGGGTGGTTTTGCTTGAGAAGGGAATTTGGACCAAATGACCCACAGTGGTCCTTCCCAACCTGACTCATTATGTGATTTTGTGATTTTCCATTATTTTCACATTCAATCACCCAATTACTCATTTTTTCCAATTTAAATTACTTTAAAAAAATTGTAAATTTGTTTGTGCATAATTTTCCACTCCACTGATAAGAGAAGCGCTTTATAAAAAATTAACAATAATAATTATTGAGTCAAACTGGAACATTTTTCTCACAATTTTATGCCCTGTGACATTTTCCCCTCCTAATCCTCTTTAAACTGAACAAAGTCCCATCTTGTCTTGCTCTCTTCCTATGTAAGCTTCTCACTTCAATAAAAAAATTAGTTTAATCCTTCTGATAAATGTTTACTAAATAAGTAAACAACCCTTACATTCTTCAACAGACCCAATGTAGCCTTGGACAATTTTACACTGTCCAAATAATCAAAAGTGAAATTGTATAAAAACTGCAAATCGCTTAAAACTAAATGGGACACTGAAAACACAGGCAATTGTCAGTATAAGCAAATTATTTTTTCAGAATGACTCCAAAAAATTGAAAAGTTAGATGGGATTTTTATTAAGTTATATAATTTTTAAAAAGAGGGTTAAAATTGGTTTTATTATAATTTTGCACAATCACAAATTTAAAGGAAAAAACTATGAAATTCCATGATGTTTCTGTATCTGCTTGAGCTCCCATACCTATCAGGTATCAACATCTACTAGTCTAAAATTTTGTTTCGAAATGTTTGTTGTAGTCACATATGTCTATTTATATCACATTTGCAAACACTAGAGTCTAAAGGTGACCTGAAGAACTCATTTTTTGGAAAAGTCATTAACAAACATAAAGAAAAACATTTTGTCTACTTAAAAAATTGCATAAACTTTAGAGCTGAGAACCATACTGTCTACCTTTTAAATTGCATGAACTTTAAAGCTGACATTGACATCAATTGTCATAAAAAAAGAGGAATTTGAATGTTTTCTCTAAAGAAAGGCAAAGAGAGCAGTGGCTTTGGGAGAAAAAAATTCTTTGATAATACAAATGATATTATTAAGTCTTAGAAGTTACAACCCTAATAAACAATTTTAAGGGAATTATCATATGCAAATGCTTAATATTTTTTGCTCAGGGCCAGATATGCCTTTATTTTCAAATCTGTAACAAATGTTTTTTCTTCTTGTCTCTGTGTGTGACCTAAAGTAATTATTTTTAACTGATGAACTCCTCACAGGTCTGTGAATGGAAATGGTTAAATGGAAACAGAAGCCAAGTGTCAATACAGTGTCCTTTTGCACTTGTAGAAAAATGTCCTTCAGGATCTTATAGCACCAAGTGCTATATTAATAAAGAAATTAACTTAGTTGTATCTTGAGGTTATAAACATTCCACAACTCAGTTAAAAACATGTCACAAATGAGAGAGCAAAAAGAAAACCAGTTCTCACAATATTTGGCATCTGAATGGCATAGCAAATTTCATTCACATCTTTTACTTGGAGATTCTTAAAAACTTTCTTTTACAGGAGAAAAGGCAAGATTTTTAGCTGTGTTTATGTTTGTCAGTTCCTTTTCAAGATATAGAGTCTGCATTCTACAATCCCTTGGGCATAGTTGAAACTAACTTACAAAATATTAGATTAATGCTGATTGTTGGAAGAATATACATTTTGTTTTCCACAAAGTATTTTAGTGGCCAAGTACAACAAACCCATGAAAATAATTGGCTGATTTGATAAGTATTATTTTGAAGCAATCAAAGGAAATAATGCTTTCATGAAAGCTGAATATTAGTCATATATTCCTGATGGAATGGGCTTTATCTTCAGGATCAATGGAATTACTTCTCTGTATGATATTCTCACCTTAAAATGGTTATACTGGAGAGAAGGATTCAGCTGCTTATTTGGGCCACTTTAAATCCTGTGGTAGACTACCTGTATTTCATCTGTAACTTTAGAAGAGATGTTCATTTATCTTATCTACCAATCCATCACAGATGCTTATTTGTCATGGTTTCAAACAGCATTGCATGTTTTTGTTGAAGTTATTAGTTCCTTTTCCATTTCTTAAGGCAATATTAATTGCATTGACTAGTTTTAAATGAACTTAGGTTCATTCAGGTTGCTTAAATCCCTGGACAATGCAATATAATGTAAAGTGAAAATAAAAAGTAAAAAAGTAAGAAAATGGTAGTTATGTTCTAATATGTTGTCTCAGGCTGAGAAAACATGAAATGACAAGTAGTCCAACTGGGCTGGTTGGACTCAAAGAGTGCCAAAAGTAAGGATTTAAGACTTCCTCCTTATAAATGAAAATCTATGTGTTATTTCTGCTTTGAAAGAGAGAACATAAACAGAAAATAACCACTCTGGTAAACTAATGGGGTTATGTCTAAAACATTTTCATGGGCCAGAGTTAATCAGAAGTGACTGTCGAAACTGAGGCTCATGTCAGAAGGACAGAATCTTTAACAAACTTATGAATCCAGTGGCAAAACATTTTCACCCAACAAAAGGCTAAGCTAGATCATAATCACTGCTGACAAGTGTGAAATTCAAATTACACCTTTTTTGAAATGTTAGTTATAAAGGCATGAAATTGCGTCCTTGCTTTGCAATCAGCTCAATGCTGTATAGGAAAAGTCTAATTCATCACACAGTAGTCTTTTTGCATAACTGCCCTTTTACAGATAGTTTTAAATTTATTCTTTTGCTACTTGAACCAACATCTAGAAACAAAATTGAAAAAATAATTTATAATAGGTTCTCATTTTTTTTCTTCACTTTTGCATTTGCAAATTGTGGTAGGAGTACACAGATACTGATTTTGCCATCTGTCATTGTGCTAGAACACTCGTTTCCACTCAAAAAAGAAAAATATGGACCCTGGTTTAAATTTCTTTTGAAAATAATATATTTATTCTTGCATGGAAATTGGAAGTTGTCAAGTGGCTAATACACAGAATGGAGATCAGGAAGTTATGGACTCTGCAGTAGGTAAATTTCTTTTTGTTTGTTTCAAACCAGCCTTCTGCCTGCCCACCACAAAAAAAAAAAAAAAAAAAAAAAAGGAGGAGCAAATTTGAGCATGTCTCACAGAGACACATCCAAGTAAATGTGAATACACATGCACATACATATTAATCTATGTATCCATAAACATTATACATATATATTTGTCTATAATAAACATCTATAAACATAGTATATATATATATTAACTGGGTTTGAATAGAGTACAGTGGGGCTGAAACAGCTCACAAGAGATGGCATATAGTACTGTTGTAGTAAGTGGATTCTAGTTAACATAATTTGAATAGTCTGTACAAGGGAGTTTTGACTATCTAGACTTGTTTCTCCAGCACTGTTTCTTACCCCTAGCATATCAGTCAATAACTAGGTGTCAGTCATTTGTGACACAAAAAAAATTCTCATTTCACTTTGTCAAAACTTTCATGGTGTGCTGTCTCCTAACACTTTTTACTATTTAGAAAATATTTTTGATATAGGTTCTAATTCTTCTACTACTTTTGGACAGTTCTAATAAACTCTGTTTTTCTTAATTGAACTGCAAGAACTATCACTATTTCATGTGTTCTGAATAAGATATTCAAATGAAATACTTATTTAAGAAACTTCAAACTGAATATGCATTTTAAATTCTCTATTGTGAGTAATCATCTCTACATTAGTTGTCACATAATATAAAATTAATGCACCTCTACATGACAGAGATAGTGCCAATAAAAATATGCCTACAAACATACCTTTTCAAGGTGTCTTATGAGAAAAAAAAATGTTATACAAGTTTAAGTTCATTAGGACATCAAAAATCGTTAGTGTTTGTGTAAATTAGAGTGGGTTGGATCTCTCTGTTATATGAGGTATTTTTAAGCGTTTAAAAAAGAATATTGCCAGATTTTCGCACAGTAATTGAAACACTGCTACAGATGCCAAAAAATTACTTTTAAAGGCTTTCAAACCTTGCAAAAGCTTCTGTTCTTTTTTCAGTAACATTAATAAGAAAACTTATTCATTTGGATCTGTTTTTAAATTATGGCTTTCTGGTTTGCTTTCTGATTTCTTCCCACTTAGGAAACAGTTCTGTAAGTCTTTAAGTACCGGGTATGTATCTTTTTAACTGAGTTGATGGATTTGATTTCATTATTTTTTTCTTTCAGTAAATAGATAAAAAAGAAATGTTCAGAAATGTTTCTTCCTCATTATTTTTGTTATTTAGAAAGTGCTTTGATCCTCACATCTGTAGTAGCTACTTTACTTCAGTGGAAATATATAAGCTTCAATGTCTTAAGGGAAAGCAAATCTTGCAGAGATTGTTGAGACTGGGAAAGAGTGCTTGGATATTGAAAATTAACATCAAGCTAAAACTTCATTGATAAAGGTTTTCAATCTGTCTAAGGATATTTGTTATAAGAAAATTCTAGAATTCATGTCACAGCTAGCAGGCATAGATTGATGCTTTTCAGGTTAAAAAAGTTTTACTAAATACTTCCACCTGTTCTTTGTATGTGTTGATTAAGCCCATCATGCGTCACAAAAAGTATATTTGTACTCACAAGTAATTGTAGTGGGTTGACCTTTGCCAGCTGCTAGGTATCTACCCAAATTATCTCTCATTCCCCTTCTCAATAGTACAGGTGAAGAAAAGAAGACAAAAATGCTGCTGATTTCAGATAAATGTTGCTTAACAACTGCTGACATGGGCAAAACAGACTTGACTTTGGAAAAAAATAATTTAACTTGTTGCCAACAAATAAACATTTGAGTAGTGAAAAAAAAAAAAAAAAAGAACCAAATTCTGGATGCTTTCCCTACATCCTGCAATTCCCTTTATCCCCAGGCTCAGGCTGATTCCTTTATACCCAGCTCATCTGCTATTGTCTAGGAATGAATGTTCATGGCCAGCAAAACTTCCTCTTTGTCACTCCTTTCTCCTTGCACTTTCCCCCTGTTCTAGTGTGGGTTCCCCCCCACTGTCTATAGTCCTTCAGCCTATGGATGTTCCATGAAACCACCTTTCCCAATTGCTATCTTTCTTTTGACCCACAAGGTCTTTCATCTTATTTTCTCCTTTTCATGTGAGGAGGGGGATGGAGAGAGTGGCAGGATGTCTATCTGCCAGCTAGTCAAGGTCAACCTATTACTGAAGACAGTATTTTGCACTTCATTAAGTTAACATATGTTTTGTTTTTCACAAGACATTCACAAAATTGAAACAATTTATAGTAGAACCACAGAATATGCTGAGTTGTGTGGGACCAACAAAGATTATTGAACTCCGGGTCCTGGTCCTGCATGGGACATCCCCAAGAATCACACCATGTGCCTGAAAATAAAATGTACCTGTAAAACAGATATCCTTAGACACAGCTGTTTTCTACAGTGAAAGTTAATGGTAAAGCAAGCAAATAATGTTCACTAGTTATTGTCCTGCATGAAGGTTAATTTCTGGAAACTCAACCTCATTAGCTACTGCTAATCAACACTATGGCAAACACAAATTTTATTTCCTCTAGATTATAGACTGTAAAACCTCAAATGATTGGGACAGTTAAGCATCATATTTTTCTATGTAAGCTGATAGTATCCAAAGCTCTTGACTTACAAACCTAAATAATCTGTTCAAATCTTGGCTGCTTCATTTTGAATGTTTGGATCTACTTCAAGTTCAAACCATTATATTGAAGTCACAAACTAGTAATTCAATTAGATGCCATAACTAAATATTCAAAATAATTTTTAAAAGTTCTGGTTTAATATTTACATTCATTTTGTCAGCCAGTTCCAGATACTGTTATCCTCAAATTTTGCAGTCAGGTAACTAGTTTTTTGTTCAATTTAGAATACAAAGAGGCATTAAGAATATTTAAAACCCTACAATATTAATTTATAAAAAAAATATGGTGATCAGATTAGACTACAGATCAGCTTTCAGATCAGATCAATTATTTCTAAAATAAAAACAATTAGCACAGTATGTCCAACACAGGCAGCCAAACACTTTGTGCTCTTGATATCCAGACATAGGTGAATAATACTTGAAAAGTGAGGATTTAGTAATTTTAAAAGGCTCAATAATTATCTGTGTAGTGAATACAGTGATGCAGACATAACTGAAGACTTTCATAGATAATGTCTGTTTTGCATTAAGCAGACCAACACAGGCAAAATGTCAGGCCCTGCACTTGGATCACAACCCCATGTAGAGCTACAGGCTGCAGGATGCATGGCTGGAGAGATGCTGAGAGGAAAAAGGACCTGGCAGTGCTTATTGACAGCCAGCTGAACCTGAGCCAGTGTGTGCCCAGGTGACCAAGAAGGACAATGGCATCTTGGTCTGTATCAGAAATAGGGTGGCCAGCAGGAGCAGGGCAGGGATTGTCCCTCTGTACTCACCCTGGTGAGGCTGCACCCCGAGTGCTGTGTTCAGATCAGGGCCCCCAAGTCATGAAGGACTTTGAGGCTGGAGCCTGTCCAGAGAAGGGCAACGAAGCTGGTGAAAGGTCTGGGGCTCAAGTCTTATGAGGAGCAGCTGAGGAATCTGGGGGTGTTTAGGAGGCTCAGGGGAAACCTTACACTCTCTGCAATGCCCTGAAAGAAGCTTGTAGTGAGATGGGGGTTCAGGTTGTGCCAGGGAAAGTTTAGATTAGATATTTGGGGGAAAAAATGTCACAGAAGAAATTCTAAAGAATTGAAACAGATTTCCCACGTTGAAGTTAACATCCACAGAAGTGTTCAAAAAACATATGGGTATGGCACTTCAGGACATGGTTTAGTAATGAACATGGCGATGGCACTGGGTTGATGGTTGGACTTGATCTGAAAGGTCTTTTCCAACCTTAATCATTCTATGATTGCACTATAGTTACAGGTTAGATTGAAGCTCTGAGCTGGTCACTTTAACATATACCTTTGATAATAAAGAAGAGAACAAGATAGTTTTAGGATTTTTAACCTGACTAATGTTAGATGTTTATTTTAGTATCACATGAATTGCATTCTGTAAGTGCTTCATTTAAAAAAGGAGTCTTGAGAATGCAATGTCTTGACATTTGTGTCTGGCTTACATGAGTCCTTATCAAAGCAATTGATCGATCTGAGATTAAAAAAAAAGGAAAAAAAAAGAAAAAAGTTTTAGTCATTAATTAATTTAGTCATTAGTCACAAAAACATTATCAGCAAGACAAACGTCATTGAAATTATTAGCATCCTAGATTGTTTAATTTACAACTGTTTTTTTTAATTATGATACACAAACTGTATGAAAACTGTGTTATGTTATCAATTTATTTGACTATTTAAAATCCAGATGAAAAAAGCAGTAACACCTATGTTGCTTAAGTATCAAAATGAGAATATGTGTAAAAAAAATCAATCATAGTTATCTTAAGCACTTGTCTGTGATCAAGGATCATATTAAAGCCATAGAAACAGAAAAGGGTGCCAGTTTTCTCAGAGAATAATACAATAAACATGAAATGTATCTGGTTTTATGCATTCTTTGTCTTCTTCATATTTTGGGTTTTAATATTAGTTTCACCTCTGCTCATCTGTCTTACTACATAGTTTTAATTTTTAACTTTTTTTTTTGTTTAAATATGTATTAATGATTACAAATCTTCATATTTATTATTCTTTTTTTATTATTTTTTCTTTTTCTACTTGGTTCATCACATCTGTCTTTAAAGTCATGCAGGACATTGTGATTTGAGCTAACTTGATTTTCTGACTTTTTTTATCTTGGATTTCATCCCTTTAATCTTCCCTTAGCATGTCAGGACCTATTACTGGTTTTCATTGGCTCGTGTTCCTTTATGTCCAAAAAAGTGCTATATTAGAGTTAGAAATTATAACCTCCCTGGCACTGGGAGAAAGAGGGAAAGAGGAAAAGAAAGAGAGAAGGAAGGAAGGAAGGAAGGAAGGAAGGAAGGAAGGAAGGAAGGAAGGAAGGAAGGAAGGAAGGAAGGAAGGAAGGAAGGAAGGAAGGAAGGAAGGAAGGAAGGAAGGAAGGAAGGAAGGAAGGACCAAACTTACTAAAATTTATTTTACCTTTACATTAACTGGATTTTAGAAGTTTTAGAAGTAGATGAAAAACATTTTGGATCATAATAAAGTTTGATGTCAATGCAATTTAGAAGAAACGTAAAGAAGTATTGAAAGTAGGTTCAAATTTTATTGTGAAAGAAAAGGAGAATTTCATTCCTGCATAGTCAAGCAAACTCAGTTCAAAAATAGATCAGCACTAAAGAGGCTTTCTGTATACATTAGTATATACATTGCAAATTTTACTATACCATTAGTACAATTTTTTATCATACAAAGAAAGAACACAGAAATTTGCTGATGAGAGTAGTGAAGATACATTTCTTAAAAGATTATTCTGGTTTTCATTGTTATTTGTATCTAAAACTAAATGAAAATATCTTTTTCTATCTCAATCATAGGAGAAATAAAACATATTTACAAAATATCAATGCTGTAATTGAGCTTGTTCTAACTAGACTCACAGTGACACTAAAACCTTAAATTGAATGACATAGGCTCATGTAGACTGTGTACAAAGTGTTTTTTACACAGTCTTATGTGAAGTACAAGAATAAGTACTATTTGACTGCCGTATGATAGATACTCAAACTAGGGGTTTTGAAGACTTTAATTGTGAAGTTCAGAAAATATTCATAAAGACATAAATATAACTACCCATTCTTGGATCTCCTTTCCTGTTTGAGAACCACTTCCTGGGCAAGCTGGTACAAAACACAGGATTTGTGGCACCTACATTTATGTCCTCTGAGTTACATTGCAATATTAATATCCACATTTTTTATAAATCCATCCAAAGTTAAGCAGTAGTCTAACTTCACTTCAAACTTATTTAGGAAAAAAAAAAGTAAGGTTTGTATTAAGTAAGATGTTTTCAATATTTTTCACGTTATGCTATATAGACAATGACAATCTTTCCCCCAAGAAACCAGATTCGCCTTCTCTACAGCCTAAGTTTTGGCAAACAAGTAAGATATCACAGCCAATCTAAACTTGTAGACATCCATTTTTCAGTCTAGATAATTAGGGCTGTCAAATATTCTGCTGCCAAGAGACTCAAGTCTAGTGGACTATTTGTGTCTGTGTTTCAGTCTTTTGTCTTAAGCTGTCAATGTACAGAACTCATCAATGTCAGTGTCAGAATCTAGAACCAATATTTGTGGCAAGGCAAACACCTGTAGTTTAATATGTTTGTGTTATAGACTGTCAACTTTTTCACAGTCTTACAATTTTGAGATTGCATTTAAAGTAACACTGAAAATAAAATGACAATCTGAAAATATATCATACTCAAAACAAAATGTTTATTACATACCTTGTAATTATCTTTTACAAGTTTCAGATGTCTGCAGCGTGATTTTGCTTTTAAAGTAACTCACTGGAAAAAAAAACAAAAAACCAAAAACAAAACAACAAAAAGCAAAAATCTGTCTTGAATTGTTATTCAGATAAAATGATGTGTAAACAAGTGACAGAACATTGTCGCAAAGTCAGGGAAACTTGAGATAAATTCCTCAGAAAGACGTCTATAATTATCAGCTTTGGTCAACCTAGCATTCATATCTGTTACATTTGAAAATAAATGAAGGATTTTGTGAAATCTGTCATAAACCACTACTCCATAAAAAAAGCTACAGTTTCATCTGTCCGTACTGAAATTTAAGAAAAATCTAAACAAATTTATTTGTACTAGTTGATTTGGAATAATCAGTTGGAATAATGATGGGAGAAGTTCTATGCATACCTCTAGGTACTGGAAGGACTTCCCGAAGCCTTGCTTATGTATGCCACAAATTGGAAAACTCTTTTACTTCTCTGTCAATTTTTATTTGATGTCAGTCAAAAATGAAACCCTGGGAAACTACACAGAGATATTTGGAACACATCAGGTCCTTTCCTAGATAGTCTCATTTAGTAAAGAAACTACACTGTGAATCATTGTGCTCTCTTTTTATCTCTTCCCATGTGAATGTCATAATTTAATGCTTTCTCTTTTCTCCAATTCCATGTGAGGAAAACAACACAACACGAGACAGAAACGAAAATAAAATATGCATTTATTATCCCAGAAAACTTTGTTCAGAGAAGCTGAAGAGTACAGCATTGAGTGACCTTGCCTGTATTTCCTTTTAGATTAGCACATTCAGAATCAAACTAGAGCAGTTAATTGCTCACAGGAATCTATGCTCACAAGTACAGACTATAGGCATGTTCAATGCATTCATTTCTTTCGCTTACATAGACATTGATAATCTCAGTCAGACCAGCAGCTCATTCTCTGCTCCATGCAGAGGAAATGGCCCGAACCTGCAAGTGAAATGGATTGCCAATGTGTTTCAATTTGCAACATTGAATGCCTGCTGGCAAAGAGAGCACAAGGAATGCTAAAAGGTAGAGCACAGGAATGCTCATTAGGGGGGGATGAGAAGTTATAAACAGGTCGCATATTCCTAGCAGTGTCCATAAAAAATACTCTGTTAAATAGATAAACAGACTATATCTTTGGAAAACATGGACAGATATTTTGTTCATAGTCTATTTTAAATGTTTACAAATTTCTGAAAAAAAGAGAAAAAATTATCCTTTCTAATTCCCTGCTGATGAAGATAAACATTCACATAAATCTGCATTAAATGCCTCAAATGATGTTTTTCTTAAGCCAAGGTGTAGAATTAAATAGATTTTAGGTCAAAAGTGAGGGATTTTCTAGCGATTAAGGAACATAATCTAATGTTTAGCAAAATTGGATTTGACTCCCAACTCTGTTGTAAACTCATTATATTACACAGGCACCTAAGGATAATTTTTCAAAGCTAATTCAGCACATAAAGATACACATATATTAGTGGGATTTTCATAAATGTCCGATATATTTGTACCACCAGCTCACTCACTGTTTTAGATAGTAAGCTATCTCAAGATCTGAGCCCTAGCCATCTTCTTCCCTGCTGTGGTCTCAGGTCATCTGCCTGTGAGGGTGTAAAATAAAACATACTTATTTCACAGAGGAAGGAGAAGAAATGCATTCAGAATTTAAAAGCAGTCAATATGCAGTACTGGGAGCTGTATACATTACCTGGGATAACTGATTTTAATCATAAACCACCTCAAAAGGTTACATGCAAAAGTTATAATTTCTGTCTGCTGCCAGAAAATGTCATTGGTCAGGAGAAGGAAGCCTGAGTGACACAATACTCTCTCTGACACCAACATGTTTGAGGGGCTGTTGTTTTACCTCTGCCTTTTCTTCCAGGAGTTTCTGATGCTTTTATTGTGCACATTACTAACTAAATGAATTTATTTTAGTGAGGAAAATATTTCTCTAGTGAAGAAGAGTGGGAAGTATTTGTACCAGTCTCCCAAATACTGTGTGGGAATCTGTAGGTATCTGGAGAGGTGACATCACCTGCTGTGTTCACTCCTTTTTTACCTATTCCATATCTTTTTTACTATAGCTGCTGCAAGCACTCAACCTTTTTCTCATCCCATTAAAAAATCCCAAACCAAACCCAACCCCAAACAAAAAGTGACCATTGTACTTAGGACTAAGTATGATCATGTTTTGTCCCAGGTCTTTTTTCATCATAGTGTTTCTGGGGCCTGTGGCATAGTGGAAATTGTGGAAGAAGGGGATTATTTCCAGCTGTCAGATTGAGACTTATTGAATAATATAAAAAGAAAATGAGGAAGATTTATATGGGCATATGCATACGTATATGTACATAAAAAAGTACTTGCTATAAGCTATGTTTCCAAAATCTCTGTATAATTATTGCTTATGTGAGACCCCAAATTTCTGGAATTTAAAAAAATTCAAAGTAAAATTCACTCTAATTGTTTATTGTTTATTAAAATAGTTTAATATAATATGCATGGTGTCTTACATTATATTGTAGAAAATATAGTGCATCTAATTTTCATTTGGTAATGAAAAAATAACAAAGCATCCACCACTAAATGAATGAAAAAAGATAACTGGATAAGAATGTATGATCTTTACATAGCTAAGAGACACACTGTGCTTTCCATTTTTAAACAAGGTTCCCCACTGGTTTTGGAGACATAAGTTCCCAGACATAAACACCACAATAAACCTGTGGGAGATATGTCAAAACCCTTCACTTTAAAAACCAGTATCTCTTCTCTAATTGTATTGTGCTTAACTGAAGTTTGAAATTATTATAAAATACAATATATAAAATTTATTACATTATATTATATATATAAAAATAAATTTTATATTTCTGCTACTTATGCCAAAAAAAAAACAAAAAACCCCCCCAAAACCCCCAAAACAACCCAATAAAAATAAGATAGAAGCAAATCTGTTCCCCTACTCTGATAAACCACAAGCTGGCAAGCTGACGTGGCAAGTCTAGATGGATATTTTTTCATTTATTTTATTAATGGAAATATCTTCTTCTGTGACAGGTGGACAGTATAAGATTTAAATAATTGATAACACTTCTTCTCTAAATGTTCTTCAAGACATTATCTGGTGTCAAAAGGTTATATTCATGTCCAACATTCAATATTCTAAATTATGTCACTAGAGCCTTTTTTTATTTTTGCATTCCTCCCTAGAGTGTGATATTTCTGATGAATACCTTGTTCAGAATTTCAATAATATACATGCACGTGTATTTTAAAATACAATTACACACAGAGTAGCTCCTTAAGCATGGTCTGAACCGAGCTCTGTAACACTGTGGCGTGGTTCATGAATGTCTGGTTCTTTTGGCAGACTCATTTCAGTCATGCAGACACAGGTGTCTGGTGCAGTACAAGCTCCCACAGAGTCCCCATGTGAGATGCTTGGCCTCCAGAACAGCATGGATTATCGAACTGTGTATGTGCCATAAAATGCCTGAAAATTCTTTGAGGATGTCCCAGATGCCTCAGTATATCAAACTACTGAATATTTGGTTGGCACAATTAAATAGAGCCCAAAGTATCTGTTCCCAGGGAAAGCACTGTAGGATTTTGTAGACATTTTGCCTTTGACAATACACCCACATCTGCATACAAATTTAAGAAGGGCACTTTACTGACTTATCCATGTCTTGTTCTGTGTTCATCTCACTTTATGTCATCCATAAAAAAGTTTCAGAGCTATTACTCGTTGACTGCCTAGGCTTTGTAGTCTCTCTATTGTTAATGGAAAAAGACAGGCACATCCTCATGAATTTAGACATATTTATTTAGACTGAATAAATTACATTGTGAAGGTACCTACAACTCCTAAAATATGACAAACTCTCTAAAGATTCAACAGCTAGCTCACAACTACCTTTTAGGTAAATGAAGCTCAATGATATTATTTGAACCACTGATGCATGGAAGAAAAGCTTTCAGAAATAAAGTAATAAGCTTGGGAAGGGATATGAAAGACCAGAATTATATTTCATTTTTTAACTTGATGTAAGTCTTCCTAAAAGTCTGAATTGTGGACACCTATTCACATATACATATTTCCAACTTTTTATTAGAGTTGCAACAACAAATTGCCAAATCAATGGGGAAAAAAATACCTGCTCTGAAAGTTTATTATTTTTAGTCCAGAGGAGTTTTGCAGAATGACAAAATCATCAAAGTTGAGAGGAAACTGTGGAAATTGTCTAGTCCAACCCCTCTGCTATTGAGCTAAGGTCTGTTGTCCCAAGCTGTGTCAAATTGGGGATTGAATATCTAGTAGAATGGAGACTCTGCTTCAACAGAGAGCAGTCTCTCTGGTCAACATGCTCCAGCACTTAGTAACCCTCATAGTAAAAATACTGTTTTCTCACATTTAAATGATGTTTTCTGCATTTCAGTTTGTTCCCATGTCCTCTTGTCTCTTAACTGGACACTACTGAGAAGGTCTGACTGTTTTCTTTACTCTCATCCCCAAGTATTAAAACACAGTGATAAGTGATAGTAAACTCTCTCAGTTTCTCCTCACATCACACATGCTCCAAGACCAAAATCCTGTTCCTTGTCCTTTGCTGGACTCTCTGGTATATCCAGGTCTCCTTTGGTCTGGGGATCCAAGGCTTACACCCAGCAGTTCATATGTGGCCTCAGCAGTGGGGGGTAGAAGAGAAAGATGATCTTCCTTGATCTCCTGATGATGTTTTTACAATTGCAGCCCCGAATACTGTTGGCCACTTTTGCTGTGACTGTGATCTACTGTAGCAGTGGGGGAATTCACTTGCGATATTCTGCTTTGTATACAGAGTGAAATTATAAGCTATAGAGTTTTGGTTTTGATTATTTTTTTCTATTGTACTGAAGTGGGTTTTATCAGAAAATTAAATAAATCATTTGCTTAAAAAAGAGAAATTTTGAATTGTCAATTAGGATAACTTATCCATTATATTAACGATTAATTGATAAAAAGTAGCTATTAGTAATGCTTTACAGAAAACAATGCATTTGAAAAAGACAATACAAACAATTTATGATGTCTTTGATTTAACCCAGAATGTAAATTAGTAGTTCAAGCAAATTACCTCACTTGCACACATTATTGGTTCATTAGCATCAATATCTTGTCTTTGGCAATGCTACTGAATGATGATTCACAAAAATGCTTTACCCAATCACTGTCCTAATTTATCTAGGCAGCTGTGCTATGCTTTTTGTGAATAGAAAACCACTTTATGCTATATATAGAGACAAATTAATGTCTTTCCATACAATGTTTGATCCTCATCTTTTAGAGGACGTCATTGCAAATTCCAATAGTTCATACAATTAGTTAAAAATATCATGCAGCAAGCTGCAACTGCATATCCATATTTTCAGAAACATATGTTAAAGTATGTGAAGCAGTTTCAAAAAAGAACAGGAAGTGATGTTGAATGTTAATAAATAGGTTTTGTTGTGAAAGATTCTGGGATCATTCTTTTTTTTTACTGTGGATTAGAAGGATTAGGGGAGAATGGAGAGTCTTGATTAGTTAGAACAGGATGCTTTTAATGTCACTGTTCCAGATGATATGATAATCTTAATTGAAGTTTAAGCTTAGATTATGGAAAAATTTCTACCTCTTTTAGCAAAGAAACCCAAAAGTCAAAACCACTTCATAATATGTGCTGATTATTAGATATGAATGAAATAAAGAATCATTAGCATTTTTTAACAAATGATTGCCATTTAACCACTAGTACAGCAAGCAGTATAATAGCAGAGGAGGATTCTATTGTCTGTAACAGGTTAAAAAAACCCAAACCAAATCAAACAAAACCCCATAGAACAGAGGACTAAAACAGACTTCAGAATTTTTCTCTTTTTTTTAAGGCTTTGATCTTAAGAAATTATATTTCTTAAATGCTGAATGATCTTCTTGCACTGAAACTGAGATAAATCAAATCTCCGCATGGAAAAGTAAGTTTGATTCCAGTCACAGTTATGGTTCATTTACAACACAAAGAAGATAAGTACCTAGGAAAAAAGGTCATGTGATTGTTTTCTTACAATTAACTGTTAACATTATTGGCACTGGTACTAAGCTTACGTTGTAAAACAGTATTTTTGATTTTTCTTACATCAGCCAATTTTGCATGCAAAGTCTGGTATGCTGCTTATGACTATCTTTCTTTTATTATTTATTCATATTAAAGTATAAAAGTATACTTGCACTTACAATATTTCAGACTTAAAATTCTAGAAATTACTTAGGAAATTACACAATCCTTTGTGAAATTTTCATATTGCTGAAATAACTGAGAAAGTGAATTTCAGATACATATAGAAAGCGTGCAATGATTGCCTAGGAGACATTGTCTGAGCTAAAATTATCGAATTCAGACATCTTAAATGACATTTGCCTTTTTCAATCTTTAATCCTTTCCATTAGTTTCATTTCCTGTAACATTAATGAGGTAATTAAATACAGTTACAGGAATATCTCCGTTCGCACTTTAATTACCCATTTATGGCACTGTTTCTTTTACTGTGTTGGCCTTTCAATAGTGAAAAAAAAAAAGTTCAACAGCTAATTGAATGTTAATTCCTAGCTCATTCAGTGTTTGGAGGCTTTTTAGCTACTTAAATAGACTGCCCATTTGCTATAAAATTTAATTTCCTCACTTTTGAATTTTTAGGTACTCTAATTTGCTCTTTTGTTAAAAGTAGGGAAAAATTATCCACCCCACAAAAAGGGAAAAAAATCTAATGGAACTTTGAACTGTTAAGGTGGGACAAGGATGAAGAAGGACAGATAAGCTAGATATCTCTTAAGAAACTAGAAACAGGTCATATAGTACAGATATGGTACTATTAGAAATGAAAATAATTCAACTTTTGACATCTATTGAATTATAATTTATGAAGGAAATTATCAGATAAAATCCTGTAGAAGAAAAATAACTATTTAAAAGAATAGTATGCACCAAGGTTTAGAAATAAAAATTAAATTAGAAATATAATAAAAAAACCAAAAATGAAAACAAAATTATAGAACAATATAAATATAATACAAAATCAAATTGATTTTAAAGATGCATTATATTTTGATTGTTTATTTTTTTACTTATTATTTTAGGACTTACAGGCCAGAACTAATTTACTAACTAATGAGTTTAGATTTGTAATATTCCAGTGAAAGTGTCAAAGACCATTATAGTATCAGTCCCACAGAATATAAACAGTTCTTAATTTTCAAATCTTTCTTGTTTCACTGGAAAAAAACCCCAAGTATCTCATCTCAATATGTATAAAGTTCTACAAAAGGATCAAACTGTATCAAAAAAATGATGGCTTCTTCAACTTTGATCATGTAAAAAATATGGGGGTTTTTTTAAGCATCTCTCTATTCTCCCTATAATGTTTTAAATTAAAATTGAAGAAAAAGTTGTGTGTTATATATTATTATTTGAATCCAGTTCGAATTTTACTTGGCCAGAAAGTTCTATGTCTTTGGAACATTCTTGATTTGATTCATCCTCAGCCTGTCCTGAAAGAAGAAACTCTCTCCATTTTTTACCTTGCAAGAGGAAAGTACAAAGATAGAGTAGAAACTGAATGAGACAAAAACTAATCTCTGTATTTATTAAAAGAAATCCAAATGTTCCAACTTATAAATTTGTTAAATAAGAACAACTTATTTTTCTTATCACTAATAATTTGTAATAGTATGCATAATAATGTTAATTCTCCTAAATTATTGCTTGCTAACTAGTTTAGCTTGTTTTGTAAATATTTGTTATTGGATTTAAATTAAAGATTTTTTTAAAATTAAAATACCTATATTTTAAAATGCACTTCTGCATGTTTGGTTGGTTGGTTTTGGGTTTGTTTGTTTTTTTCCCACGGTGCCTGAATGTAGATATTTATGCTAGGTTTAAAAAACAATTGTCTGAGGCACTGACTCAGCACACACCTGAGATTAAGCTAACTAAAGAAGCCAGGAGAAGCTGCCAGACATAAAATGAGAAACTGCTGGAAGTCATAAATAAAAGAGTAAGAAGTTTACAGGAGTTACAGATAGCACTCCGAGGTGCTGAGAGAGTGGCTAAGGGAGAGGTTTGAGAGAAATAACCAGACATGTCAGGGAGGTGAATGGCAGCATTGTGGATCTTCTGGAGAGCAGCAAGGCAGGCAGTGCCTCAGTTCCTCCATCTCTGATACTGCATAAGTAAGGGATGGTCTAGGTACCAGCACTGGATAAACCAAATTTGAAAACAGACACAGTAAAATTGGAATTAATGGACTGCTTATTTGGGAACAGAAAAGGGCAAAGAAAGAGAGATATTAAGCAATAGAATGTAAGGTCAAGAAACAGGAAAAGGAATGGTGAGATACTATCATGATTTAACCCCAGCCAGTAACCATGTACCAAACAGCTGTTCACTCAGTCTCCTGCCACTGGGGTGGAAGAGGGAATAGAATAATTAAGGGTAGAAAACTCCTGTGTTGAGATACAGACAATTTAATAGGGAATGCAAGAGCTGCATACAAAGCAGCAGGGCCCGATCACTTCCAATGGTTACCCAGGAAGACAAATACCATCACTCCAAATTTCCCCCTTATCTTCCTTCTTCATCCCAGTTTGCATGCTGAGCATGAAGTCATACAGTATGGAACATCCCTTTTGAGACACCTGTCCCAGCTGTGTCTCCTCCCAACCCCCCCATGCACCCCCAACTTTATTGCCAGCATGAAAAGCAGAAAAGGCCTTGCCTCAGTGTAAGCCCTGCTCAGAAATAACAAAAACATCTCTGTATTACCAACCCTGTGTTCAGCACAAGTTCAGACACAAAGCCCTACACAGCCACTGTGGAGAAAATCAACTTTACCCCAGCCAAAACCAACATAATGCAAATCAGGTGACTGGGGCTACCTGGGGATCCCTGCCAACCATTCCTGACTTACACCTGATCACTGCAATCTAAATCAGAATAATAGCCCAAATCTGTGGCTCTGACTGTATAATATGAATCAAATCATCTTCCAGGGCCAGGGTGATCCAGTGTGCTTTTTCTAGCTAGCAGGAACAGACAAACTGTTATCAGACATCCTGATAGTAGTATCTATGTGTCTAATCTGGGCCAGATACCATCAGCACCTGCCCATCCCTTCTGGACACCTTACATGAAATATTCTGGGAAATAAAATAAGCATTGAGATGTTTATATGTAGCATTGTCCTAAGAACAGTCTGTGCGACTAGCATAGTTTTAATATTTTAATCTCACAAAGGAAATGGTAATTACAAATCCTATTTCAAATATTCACAGTAAGATCAAGTCCTGCTCTTTTATTATATTCTCCTGTTAAATTATTATCTCTGGATTCATGCTATAAAATATGCATAATGTATAGCAATACTAACTATTGTTAGATTTCTGCACGTGTAAACCATAAGACTCATTGCCCCGAAAAGAAAAATAAGGAGTGGTAGCTTCTTAGCATGAGGAAATAGCTGTAGAGCCTTTTTAAAAATAAGGATCACAAAAGTGTATCAGTGTAACTAATAGTATGGTGTGTTAGATTTTTTAAAAATTTTTTGTTTTGTGAAAAAATCTATGATATTTGACTGAAAGTGTTGAAATTGATAACCATCACTATGTCTCATTAGTTGTCGTGGGTTTTTTTGTTTGTTTGGTTGGTTGGTTTTTTTTAAATTCTTGTGAATATCTAAAGGAAATTCTGTGCCACAGCTGCTTTCTCAGGTAAGATTGTTTTTTATATTTCAGTATTTTAACCCTATGGGAGCTTATGTTAGAAATATTGCACTTGAAAGCTCCCTTAATTTCCAAGCAAAATTTACGTCCTAAACAATGATTCAACTTTTGTTATATTTGGTTTTAGGGTTTAGTGTTTTATTTGTCTATTTTATTGTTGTTGTAGGTTGGATTTTTTTTGTGTTTAGTTTTGTTTTAATTTTATTTTGTTTTGGTTTGGGGTTTTTCCAGGCTTTTCTGTTTGTTTGTTTGCTTGTTTTTTTCCCAACTTTCTTCTGAAGGATTGGGAAATAGTATCATCTGAATACTATCTTTTCCACTCTACTACTGATCAAGAG
>VZSR01003803.1:38251124-38283999 GCA_013398615.1 Brachypodius melanocephalos
CATTTATAAGGAAAAAATAATTTACTGTGTAGAAACAGAAGTTTTTTCTATATTTGAGAAACAACAGGAATTCTCCTCAAATTCTTATTCTTCCAAGGTCAATTATACACTTCTTCAAATAACATCTTCATCTGAATAATGGATTTATTTATAACAAATATTTTACTATCATAATACTTGGAAAGTGCACATTAACTCTATCCCTATATATGATTTTGCTACAGTAAGCCAGCAAAAAACCAGCTGCTTTGTATACACCCTACATCAAGAAAAAGTTGTGAGTTGATCAGGGTGTTCAATTTAAGCATTATTCACTCCTGAAAGTCAGGGGATGTTAGTGAGCTCGGTTTACATGCTGAAGGACATATTTATTTATGTGTTTGTTTGTTTATTTTTATTTTTATTACTATTATTAGTTCTTTATTTATAACACAGCATTTTGACCATACTTTTAAAGCTTAATATGCTTATGAGTGTATTTAAGACTTTGTGTGCATTGCATAAGGATTGCTAGAAGATAACTCAATATGTTTGTAGGTGAATGTGAACTATTTTTTACTGCATATTGTCCTGTACCATCTCAAAAGAAGATGGAAACATAGAGATGATGCCAGATCTTTTCCCTTTGCATTAGACAGAAAAAAATGTCTGTCTCCATGAATCTGTGCTGTCTCTTTTGAAAGAATATAAAAAATCTGTGTTCTCAGAAACTCAACAGCTGGAAACTCTCAGAAACTGCATGTCAGCAGTCAAATTCCTCCCCATGTGCCTTCTGGGGTATTGTGCTCTGTGAGAGCATTTAACAAAAGACTTTGCCTTAAAGCACAAGGTAGTCCTTGTTCCATGTATTTGCAGTTTGCCTATTGCCAGCATCTATTTTGTTCTGAAAGTCCCAACTAAGAAAAATTGGTTGCAATGATTGTAGGAGTTACTGCTGAAAAAAAAATAATTTAACATTTGGAAAATTAAATATAGAGGTTTTCACCCAGGCAGTGCATCTTACCAGTCTTAGGCTAACATTTTAGTATAAATGTCAAACTCTTGAGCTCTATGTATTTGTGGAAGCTAGAGATAGGAGAAAGGCTAACTGATAAAAAGAGCATGGGAATGAGAAATGGATTTTGGGGGGGTGGCAGTAGAGAAATTTGGTATTGAATCAATTATTCTTTTCCAAATTATACCAAGGTGCAAAGAAATCCATCAAACGATGAGGAAGTTTTGATAACACATTTATCTGCACCTTCAGTTTCAAACCACTTTGCAAAAGAACAGATAGAAATACAGTCTAAAAGCAGGTAATAATGTATTTTTTGATTTTAAAGCACAGACTTAAAAAATAGAAATATGAAGGTGATTTAAATATGCTCAAAACCAACTAAATTTCGAATGAACAACTGTGTTCATTTAGAAATTACAGATGTTCCTATTTTTTAACTTGTAAATTAGAAAAAGAAATATTGATATACCTTGTCCTGGCTAATGAGTTGGACTATCACCATAAGATTAAATAAAGTTATTAGAAAGAAGAATAAAGAAAATATTTTCTGTCTTGAAAGTACAAATTATTCTTTTGTAAAGCTTAGGAACAAAAAGAACATAAAGATTGAGATATGATCCTAGTTATGAGCACAATCAGAGATTAAGTACTAGCCAGAAAAATACAAAACATAATATAAAACAAAACAGTTGAATTATTATTGCTGGAATTATTTTCCCAACAATCTTTCTGTTGGATTGGAGAGATATGAGTTTGTTTCATGGACTGGCAGTAGGTCTGGGGCACAAGTTTTGTGATGAGTGGATGAGAGAGCTGGGAATGTTTAGCTTTTAGGAGAAAAGGTGGCTCAGGAGAGGCCTCATCCTTCTTGATTAACTACCACAAAGGAGGTTGTAGTGAGGTGGGAGTCCATCTCTTCTCTCAGGTAAAGAATGACAGGACAAGAGGAGACAGTCTCAAGTTGCCCCCAGTGGGGTTTAGATTGGATATTAGGAAAAATTCTTCACTGAAAGGGTGGTCAGGTACTTTAACATTTTGCCCAGAGAAGTGGTGGGATCACTGTTTCTGGAAGTGTTAAAAACCCCATGAGGATGTAGCACTTAGGGACACAGTTTAGTGGTGAACATGGTGGTAGTAGATTAATGGTTGGACCTGATGATCTTCAAGGCCTTTTCCAACTTTTGTGTAGCTATGATTCTATGGCCATTACATTGGACAGAGTGTTAACCCAATTTGAGATTACACCAAGTGAAGTTTTCGTTGTTTTTTTTCTTTTACATGAGCTCTACTTTACCATTTTATGTCAAGATACCTGTGAGAAAGTTACCTGTATGTTAGCTAATACAGCATAGACTTCGTGTATTAAAGATGTGACCCGAATAAACTTCATAAATGCATAACTAAAGAATCAGTGGGTAAGGAGATATTTCTAATTTCAAGATGTTGTCTTTCCATTAGCAGCCAGTGTTTACTTTATTTTTCCCTTCATTATCAACATGGACTAAAAATACCACCCTTTCTGATATAATTTTTTTGAGTGATTGATTTATAAGGCATAAGCTGTAAAAAACAAGGTTATGCACCTTATTTTTTTGATAAATATTTCCTTTTATTTATTAAAAATTTATATTTAATATATGAAACAAAAACCCTTTCACTAAATACAAAAAAGAAAATTCATAAGAATTAAAAAAAAAAATCCTAAAATAAGCTGGGTTTAGTTTCTTTTTACAAAATATATTTGCCCATAATTTTACTGAGTTATTTTCATGACACTGCTTTGATGATTTTAACATGTGTAATTTTTAGGTTACACTTTTCCTTTAGACATTCTGCACTGAGCAAGTTGTCAGAATGTAGCTGGCTCAGTCCCCTAAGTAGTGTACTTGACAAACAGAAAATTTCTTTTTAGAGGATGTTTATTGACTAGATCAGCTTCAAATTAGCTGATTTTAAACTTCTTGTTAGAGGTGCAACCATAGACCCTCAGCCTCAGGTATTCTATTTTGCAATCATGGATTTTATGACTGCACTATGTTGGTCAGGAATTTTCTTCACAGTGGCTCATATGGGGCTGTGTTTTACACTTGTCACCAAAACAAATTTTAGCTATTGCTGAGCAATGTTTATGCAACAGCAAGGCCTTTACTCTTTCTAAGTCTCTTCCACCAATGAGTAGCCCTGAGGTGGGAGAAGACTGGGAGGGGACATAGATGGGACAGCTGATCTCAACTGACCAAAAGAGTGTTCCACACCATATGGCATCATAGTCAGCAATAAAAGATGAAAGGAGGGAATTTTTTCAACATAGCCATTGTTCAGGGCTTGAATGGTTATCAGTGTGCTTGTGGGAGGTGGTGATTGCAAGAATCACTTGGGATTTTTGTTAGGAGTTGGTGTGCTGGGCTATTTTCCCCCCTTTATCTAATAAACTATCTTTATCTCAACCTTTGGACTTTCTCAGTTTTGCTCTTGCAGTTCTGTCTTCCATCCCACTGGAGCAGAGTGAGAGAACAATTGAGTCAGGGATCATCTGACAGTTGTAGTCAGCTCACCAGAGATGTGAAACAGTAATTGACTGATGGAAATGTCCAAGCAGCCGTTTAAGAAAATTACAAGTGCTTGCTGTTCTTGGACCACTTTAATAAGGCTCAGCATGAGTCTGCATCTGCTCTTTTCGGAAAAACACCACCCCTGTCTCAATATTGGTACCACAGAGCCACAGAAAAGTGATCAAATCCAAAATGAATGAGAACCCTGTCACTGATCAGCACTGTGAGATACTACTTATCTGTCTGCTTCTGTCAGAAACAAAGTGAGATAAGGAAAACAGGTGTCTTGTCTGGGTGACCCAGACATCTTTCCATGGTTTTATTAAATTGTCATCTGTTTCAGAAAGGTGTTCTGAAATTTTCAACCACTTTGTTTTGAGATTTTCATCCACTCAACATAGCTCTCAGTTTGGTTTTACAGCGATAATGTTAAGGCTGGAGATTTAAGGCAGGTTTTAGGTGTCAAGGGAAAGGAAAGCAGTGGTGGAAAGCACCATGATCTAAGTGAAAATGTCCTTGCTTGCTTCTCCATGAAGAACCCTGGCAAGCAGTCTGTGACTACCTATGATGGATAGACCAGCTGGGAGAAACTGCAGCAGTCTGCACATCAAAAAGGTGCACAAGACTGGAGGGGGTCAGTGAGTGGGAAAAAATGCTGCCTGGTTGCAGCAACATCACAGAGCCTTCTACTGTAAGTTTAGGAAGGTTTCAAGTTCAAGAACCTCCTAACTGATATCCTGTCTTTTTGAACTCTTAGGAATCTTTATCTAGTGCTCGATCTTCCAGGGACCTGCACAGTGCCACCCAATACCATGACAGAGATTACATGGTCATGATGTAGAATTTTTTTTTTT
The DNA here is from genome assembly GCA_013398615.1 of Brachypodius melanocephalos. Lineage (NCBI taxonomy): Eukaryota > Metazoa > Chordata > Aves > Passeriformes > Pycnonotidae > Brachypodius > Brachypodius melanocephalos. The sequence goes on from VZSR01003803.1 coordinate 38,255,528, forward strand.
GAATGGCTGAACCTCAACTACAGAATTCTTCAGTCGTGATGGAAGCTGAAATCCTTGATCAAGTTTGAAGCTCTTGGTCAGGCTGTGTGAAAACCTGCTATTAAATGAAACATTGTGGCTAAATCTGGGATAAACCTGTGTTGGTTTGGCCAGATTTCCGTTTTCTAGAGCATTCTTCATGTTGGTTCTTCACTGACCGATCACTTCTTATCAGCTGTCCTCTTACACCTCCTGCTCTCACAAGAAGTTCTTAATGATCACCTTTCCAGAGTGATGTAGTGTTCTAAAAGTCAGTCCTGTGCAGCTCATTAACTTCTGTATGGGAAGCAAAGATGCTAAAATCCCCCTACAACTTACTTTTTCTTCCTGAAATTTTACTCACTTTGTGCAGCAAAGGGTTTATCAATACTAATATAAGAAGAAGAATGTACCATATCAAAACTATTCTGGAGAGTTCTTTCTCAGAAAAGATCCTACCACAAGTCAATAAGTAGTTACTGCCATGGGTTTTGGAATATTAGTTTATTTAACAAAACATGCCATTAACATTTAAACAAATATTTGGTGCCTGTTTTATTTTCAGCAGTTTCCACTGCATAAAACTTGGTCATGATTTCTGACTTGTAATTAACTTTTCATTTACATTGATCATGCAGTTAATCTCAGTAAGTTTTAAGCCTTTTATGATTGGAAAATGTTCAGAACTACTCAAGCAAGAAAGTGTTTTGTCCACCCTTATCACAGTATGAAAAAGACACAGCAGTTAATTTTATGTTATTGAATTATTGGGCTGTCTTTCTATAATAAGAATAGAAAACAGTAGAATGCATCAAGCTGGCTGATGAGAGCTCAAAATAAGGGTGAGTAAGAGCAGAGCACCAGAGATACATAACCTTACAAGTGATTAGGCTCTTTACAAATTGATCTAATTTTGATTTTCTTCTAATGTCTCTTTTTCATCTGATTTTCTTTCTGATTTCCTTAAAGTTTTTCTCCAGCTTGTCAACTCAGAAAATTTTGTTGGTCATTCTTCTTCTATTGTTGTTTCATTATGTTGAATCACTATTTTTAACCGCTCAAATTATCCTCCCAGATATATTCTGCTGCTTATTTTTTCATCAATATCTACTCTATAGATATGCTTTCTGTATGTGCTATTTTTATTTATAAACATCAGATTTCTGACTCTCATTTTGTTTGAAAATGTTCTACATCACCATATGTCACCAGCCAACAATGCTCACAATTGCCTCTTACACAGTGATTAAATAACTTCCAGTTCTTTAGAAGGTAAATAATGTGTGTGTCACACAGCATAAAAAACTAACACACACAAAAAAACCTCATTTCCATACATTTGTCTCTATGTAAAATTATCTCCATAGTAATATTCAAAATTTGAAATCTTTATCAAGAGAATAAAGTTTTGGTAATTGGGCTTTTTTTTTTCCCCCAGAAAATGATAAATTATAGGAGATTTATTTTGAAGATGGTCAAAGGTGTACCATATGTGTGTATATATACATACATAAATACATATATGTTTCTGTGTGTGTATATCTAGCAACAGAGGAAGGAATGACTACCGGAAATTCTAACATGAAACTGAAAAACATGCAGAAAATATCTGTTTTTAAGCAGGCAGCAAAAAAACATGTAGGTGGTAGGACAGAAATGTCACTACTGGTGTCACCCAAGGTTCAATACGGGGCCCATTATATTTTCATTTTTCATCAATGACTTGGATGAAGAGACAGATGCCTCCCATCAAGTTCACTGATGACACAAAGCTGGGAGGAGTGGCTGATACCCCAGGGCTCTGTGCAGCCCATCAGAAGGACCTCAACAAGTTGGAGAGATGAACAGAGAAAATTCAATAAGGGAAAATGCAGGGTCCTGCTCCTGGGGAAGAATAACCCCATACACCAACACAGGTTGGTGGCCAGCCCGCTGCAAAGCAGCTCTGTGGAGGGGAACCTGGAGGTCCTGGTTGATAACAAGCTATCTGTGACCCAGCATTACTCTTGTGTCCAAGAAAGTCAATGATATTCTAGGGTACATTAGGAAGAGCATTGCCAGCATCTCAAGGAGCTGATCCTGCACCTCTACTCAGCCTTAGTGAGGCCATACCTGAAATACTGTGTCCATTTTTGGGCCCCTCAGTACCAGAGAGATATGGAGCTCCTGGAACAGATCCAACAGAAGGCTATGAATATAATTAAGATCACCAGCTGTGGAATCTGGGCCCGTTCAGGCTCAAATAGAGATGTTTTAGAGGGGATGTCATCAAGGTCTGAAAATATCTGAAGGGAGGGTGTCCAGATGTTGGAGCCAGGATCTGCTTGGTGGTGCCAAGCAACAGGAAAAGAGACAGAGGGCAGAAACTGATGCACAGGAAATTCCACCTGAAAGTGAGGAAGAACTTCTTCTCTTTGTGAGTGCATACAGTTCCCTTCCACTGCATACTGGAACAGATTGCCCAGAGAGGCTGTGGAGGCTCCCTCATTGGAGGTATTCAAGAACTGAATAAAAGAAAACAAAAGCCTGTTCAGTGTGTTCTATGATGACCCGGCTTGCTCAGGGAGGTTGGACCAGATGACCCACTGTGGTCCCTCCCAACCTTGCCCATTCAGTGATTGTATAATATCAAACTTCAGGAAGAAACTCATCAGTATTGATGTCACGGATAACAAAAGACAGAAGAGGGATTTGGGCAAGGAAGATTTGAATATCAGTGGGTAGAGATTTGAATATCTTCACAAGGAACCATTGGAAAATCTGTCAAGCCATTTTGCCTACTTGACTACACTGGCCTGCTACAACTAACTACTTGCCAGGGGAGAAGGCTAGCACAAACATGCTTTATTTAGAGTAGATTCCTACCTGGGTCACTGATCATCAAATTTTCTGGATCCCTCTTAAAATTACAGAAAGAAATTCCATTTTGAACCACTCAAGGAAGAGATAACAATTTTATGTCTCTAGTTACTTTATGTGTTTTTAAAAGGACTACACATGCCAGAACTTGTGTATGTTGTTTCGTAAGTGATTTCTACTGAAGAGAACTTACAGAGGTTATCAGTAGACAGCTTTATTCCACAAGAGTTTTTCACCAAAAATGGACAGTTTGGCATGTGAAAGTCTTCACAACCTTCTAAAAACTCTTTATACATTTACACATCAAGTTATTCTACACTTCTTTTTAATAATCAGATCTGTTGTGGTATTTACTCGAGTTCCATATTAAAATGTAATCAGAGGTTAGAATGAGACTAATTATAGTTTTATGTTTAATGAGTCAATCACAATTGCATTTGTTTAACTGCAGTTGAAAATATCTCACTTGCATTTTGACAAATATTCATGGAATCAAATGAAAAAAACATTAGACAGAAAATATTATGTAGCTTATCCATGGAACTGTGAAAGTTAAATAGAAATCATTCTCTTTTTTGGGTTTTTTGTTTTTTTTTTTTTTTTTTTTTTTTTTTTTTTTTTTTTTTTTTTAGATTTTCTTTTAGTTATCTCAGTCTTTGGTATAAAAAACTTCAACGTATCTTTTTTCTGAAGATTATATGAAGATGCTCAATTCTTTATCTTGTCTTTATTTGATCTCTATTGATAGGATAGTCTATATTGATAGAGATTTAAAAAAAGTTGGCAGCATATTTTCCTGTAAATGTACGTTGGGGTAACTGAAACTATACACATTTGGATCAAATTCGGTACTGCAAATGGACTGAATAAAGAGAAAATACTGAACTGGTCTCATCAAATTATCTGTTAATAGCTTTGCATCCTGAGCTTCCCAGTTTCTAAGAATTTTGAAAAAAATCCTCTTGTGATCTGTAAATGAATTAATTATTGCATTTTAGTTTGAGTGAAATACTTTATAGAATTCAAAATATTCTCAGATAATTTTCATCGTCTAAGGAAAATACATTTTAGATGGTTCCAAAACTTTTACTAATGATTTTTTCTTCAACCATAAAATAAAAGAAATACATTATCTGTACAATTTTCATTAAATATTCATAGGTAGGTAGCTAGGTGGGTAGCTATATATTATATCAAGACATACCAATAGCTAACCATATAGTCTCAAAAGGATTATCCATGACAGGTTTGTGCCTAACTTCCCTAACCAAAACATGATAACCACTACATGCTTCAGACAGTAAAATTGGGAATTGTAAGAAAGGATATTGGCTCTGGCCTGTAGAGAAATATCAAGGAGGCAAAACTGCCTGAAGTCTCATATTCCTCAATTATATAAGCCTCTCACTTTGAGTTCTATTAATCGAAATCTACCTGTATTTTCTTTGTCCAAGGTCTACCTGTATTTTCTTTGTCCAAGGTAGAGTTAATTATCTTCACAGATCTGCATTCTGGGTTGACCTTGGCATGGGTTGATTTTTAAGTCCAATACTGCATTATGGTAGAGAGTCAGAAGACAGAATTTAAAGTGTTAAAATACATATAAGGTGTATTTGACATCCGTAAATTTTTAAAATGTCTTCTATAATTGCAACAACCAGGGAAAAAAAAAAAAAAAAAAGGAACCTAAAGATAGTATCTTTCTGTTTCCAGTGAAAATTAGATACATTGGGCACTATGTGAGAAAAGGTGTCTTCTTATATTTCTTTTGAATTACTTTTTAATTACATTGTTTGTATGTAAGCAATAGCAAGATATGGGGTGATACCATAAAACATCATCTATTTTAGGCTTGAATCCATTTGAGATAATGACTGCAAAAACACATTTCAAATCAGCCTACTCTGGCTATAATTTTTTTGGCTATTTTCCAAATGGTAAGCATAAATGAAAAAGAAAAAAAATCATAGTGAAAAATACCTAAATTATAGTAAAGAGGAGCTTTTTTAATAGTGCAATTAAAATTTTTGGTCTAGGTAAGGGAGTAGAAGATGAAGAAAGGTTTTAGACTGAAGGGAACATTCTAGTAAAGATGACTTCATTAACGCCTGACTGCATACCTGTCTGAACTTTAATATTCCTCTTAAATCAGCAGAAATTAAATTATTATATTCAATAGCTTTTTGGTTGGATTAAAATATGAAAGTTCATTAAGAGAAAAATAGTCATAAGCAAAACCAGTCTGGGAACAGCTCTGTAAGGTTCATTAGTGTTGAAGGAGTTTGAGGAATGATAGGTAGTTCATATAACTTCAGGGAGTGCCACAGTATCTAACCAACATGGAAAATATATTTGGCTGCATATCTAAGTATGTAAGATGTATTCATTACCTTTATGGGGAAAGTAATATATTTAACATCTTATTTAACAACTTTTGGGTAAAGATTCTTTAAAATAAATGCCGAAGTACCTGTAGCATCCTTTTTTTTTTTTTTTTTTTTAAAAGCTTGGGGGTGTTTAGTTCAGTGAAGATAGATTCTACACAATATTGTGGCAGCTCAGTAAGGTTAATCTTGTATAGTGAACTGCCGTAAAGCAAGATTTTCCATGCAAAAGGTGTCGCATTTTCTCTCTGTCCCATATCCCTCTGTACCATCATGAATCATGGAAAATAAATCTTGGGGAAACCTTGTAAGTATGGAGAGTCAGATTGTGATTCTTAAATGTATTTTTTCCAGGAAATTCTCCATGACTTCCAAACAAAAACAGAGGCATTAATTTATGCCAAACTCAGCTTAAATCATAGGACAGCAGATTTGCTATGCCCACACTTGGCCTTTAATCCTGGCTGTCAAACATATAACCCCTCTCTAAACCTAAGACATAAATAATGTTTCTTGAATAAGGATTTGTATTCTCTCATTTCAAAGTATCTAGGATGGTGGGGGATTATTTTACAATATATGAGAGTGATAATTTTCATACTACAAAACTGAGGTTACCACCTACCAGACTGAAGTGCATTTACAAAAAATTGTTTGAAAATGCTAAGGTGCCTGGGACAGGCAAAGAATCATATTTGGTACAGCCTCATTTATAATATTTCTTAGAAGTGATCCCTACAGTGAAAAGCCTCTGAAGCCCATCTGGTCATTATCTTGGACAGATGATTTTTGGAATAGCACAAGGCAGAGTCAGGCAGTGAGTAGGAGGCAAGTTGTAAGGAAGGAGTTCATGACCCAAATATTCTTGTCCATCCTTTTTTTTATTTAGCAGAGTAAACAGCTGCTATACATTTTTAAAAGTCTTGTGCTCAAAAAACATTGCATGGGATATTTTGATTTCTTTCTCATTTTGGTAGATGAAACAAAACAAGAAGCATCCAATGGAAAAATGAAAATTTAACATAACTTTATCATGAGAGTAACTGAGTAATTTCTTTTTCCATTTGGTGACACATTATACCACAGAAGGCTGTACATCTTATTCTGGAGTAGTTTTCTGCTCTGTATTCTGCATATACTGTTCTGACAGCTCTATTTTGATTTTTTTGAAGTAAACATCTCTGAATTTATAAAACAAACTAATAAAATAATTATATTAATTAAAATTTCAAACTTCAATTAAATTATAAGGCAAGCAATTTTAAAAGCTTAGAATTAGAAATGAAGCATTTTGCGAACACCAAAGAAACCCCAGATATACAAATGACACTTTTAGATCTAACGTGTAGTGAAATATTATTTGAGATCTTAATTTCTACATTTTTTATTACATATCTCAAATCAGGAGCCCAGTGAAAAAAAGGACTACTTCAGATCCACAAGCCCATAATTGTGGGCCTGATATTTCTGGGTCTGAGAGATTCTAGCCTGCTAGCAGCTGCTAACTTTTCCCAAGGGAAAAAGTTCTCAAGAAAGATTCTTCTCAAAACAACTTTGGAAAACAACCATCTTTTCTCAAAACAATCCTTCTCCAGGTGATTTTTTGCTGGTTTTCTGACCAGGAATTGAATCCGGATTGTGGCGGTGAGAGCGCCGAATCTTAACCATTACACCATTTGAGAAAGGATTGTTGTTTGCCAAAATTGTTTTGAGAAGAAGCTTTCCTGAGAACTTTTTCCCTTGGGAAAAGTTAGCAGCTGCTAGCAGGCTAGAACCTCTCAGACCCAGAAATATCAGGCTCACAATAATAAACAAGGAAGAAGGCTGAGCATGAATTCCCAATGAGCATATGGAGAAACAGGCATATAAAACACAAACCTACAAAAATACACAGCTGATCACACCAATCTCAGACAGACGCACACATAGTTCACATGAATACAGCACAAACAAATTCTTTTTTCTCCCCTATGTGACTCATCAGTACAATGGCCAATTAGTGGAAAATATTTATATATAGATTGTACAGCGTGGATGCTTTTAACTCAGACACCTGGTCTGCCCAGTAGTAGCTCCTGCTTCCCAGCTGCTGGAATGTGCACTGTGCCCTTGTGCTGTAGTCCCATTACAGTTTCTGGTGCAAGCCCCCTTGTACCCATGCAGCACAGCACAAACAGACACAAACACAACCACTCTGCATCCCTCCAGAGCTGGGATCTCTCACACAGCCCATCCATGTGTTGGTTCTGGATCTTTGCTCTTCCACAGTTGCTTCAGGTACAGATGGACAGACATACAGATGCTCTAGTTCATCTTGGTTGACCTCTTGGCCCTCTTTACTATACTTAAATAAATAACGTCATGGTACATTTTAAATTAAAGAAGGCATTAATTTACGCAACATTAAAACAGATAGTCACTGTATATGCAATTATAGAAAAAACTTAATAAGACTTTTAGAGAATTACAGGTTAATACTGAAGTTAAAAAAGTTATTTAGAAGTGATAAAATTTATCATATATCAATTCTTGCAAAAATTGTATTAAGGAAGCTCAGTTTATTTTGAACTCTTAATTAGACCATGTTGTCTAGACAAGACCATCAAAAGAAAGATAACACATAAGAAGAGTCCATATGCTGGAAAGCTAAAAAAAATACTGTTCTTTGAAATAAATTCCTCTGTAAAAGAGAAGAAAGTTATTTTAATAAATATACGGATGATACACCGTGGAATATCACGAAAAAATTCAGAGAACAGCAGCCTAATTAAGCATCTTTTGTGCTGACTCATGGGGTACTCTACAGCTTTTGTTTCTGTGAAAAAGAAAAAAACAACCTACAGCTCTCAAATGAATGCACATAAAATTCAAGCAAATAGAAGAAGTCACTAAAGGAGGAAGGAATACACAGTGCACTACTGCAAATGAAATGTGTGACAACAGAACAGATGTTTATGCATAGAGTATCCAGGAAGAAAACAGAGGTGACATAATTTATGGTAACAAGAGCATTTACATAATTCTGTGTCTTCCTAAAATGAAGCAGTATCAAAACATTGATGTGAAATAAGTGCCGTGACAGTTTTACTGTAGAGGTAAAGTGGTGACTAACCTGGAAGACAAGGCAGACTGTGGAATTCTTAAAAGGGTAAATGGAATATCTTTAGGATACTTCTCATGAAAGGAGAAGTCAGCCTGACATTGCGACTTTTGATCTTCATCCTCTACTGAGGCAGCAACTCCCACAGCACAAAATTTCAACTCATATATAGTTGGAATGAATGAGGAATCTGCAGTCTCTTCAAGTCTAACAAACATGTTTTTTTGAGTCTCACATTTCTTCAACCTATGAGAATGCAAACTTCTGTCTAAGTAGCTTCTGGTTCACAGTAACTTCTCTAGAAAAACTCAGTCATTGCAAGCGTAGGTGGATGTCCTCTTTTGCTTCCTGTGAGAGGAGATTGAGATAGCAAGCAACACTGACCTCAATGAACTACAAACCTGCTTCTGTTCATACATAAAAATATCCACAAAAAAAAAAAGAGAGTAAAGTGGTTATAGACCTTCCTACAAATAAGAGTGATCAGTTCTCATTTGTCTCTTTGTCCGTGGCCTGATTACCTCTCTCTACCTCCATTCTACTAAGCAATTATATCTGCTTTACCAACTGTCATCAATATCTTGCAGCATACCAAAAATGCTAAAAAGGAAGAGATGATTGTTACAAAGAATATCTCTGGAAGGCAAGTGGAGGTAGCTCATCAAGGATCACTAGTCATAAAGCCTCTCTAGGGTATGAATCATATGACAGTGGACTTGAGTGGGTGGTTATTTTTTTCACAGTCAGCTAAGGTATTGAAGAAAAATCTTAATACCAAGAATTTTGTAAAACCATGGCAGCTTCAATAGAAAAATCAAGACAATTGACATATATTCAGGACATTTTCATAAGTCTGCTTCTCCGAATATCAGGAAAATGATGCCCCAGTATGTTTCTCTGGCTAATGTTATCACTGGCACCATGAAAGCAGCCAGGGTATCAGAGTGCATTCCTGCATAAGGCAGGCACTGAATGGCATCCACAGCACCAAGCCCACTGAAGATGTAACTCCTGAAAAGCTTTCTAGGAAAAGGAGCACCTGCTAAGGGTATCAAGGCAGAAAACACTAGTTCAGACTTTTGAAACATATTATTTCATTATTATATTTATATTTAAAATTTAGAACTATATCTTCCTGAATTTGAGGTTTAATTGTTCTTTACTTACTATTGTTTAAAGATAATTTAAAAAGCTGCCTGGTAATTAAGGTCTCCATCTTGTGGGCATAGAGTTATGTAGGCTCCTGTTCTCTTTTCCCTCTTTGCACCTTTTAGGACAAAAGCAGAGAGAGTTGTTTGCTTCTTAACTGAATTTTTCTTTGTGTGCTCTACTTTAGTTCCACCTTGGTATTGTCTGAATAAAAATGCTCTCTGAGGTTTCATAGTATTTTTAATTGTCTCCAGAAAATGGACTAACTTTAAATTCCTCTGCATGAACAGGTGACATCACTAAAAGAAGACAGGATTTTTAGTGTGGGGGATTGATCTGACTTGATGGCTGCTAATAAATATAAAACATCTGAATGATCTTGCAAATAAATGTACTAGATACACAGTGATGCATATCCAGGGTGATGGTCTAATTTATGTGACATGCTCTGTAGTGTTTTGGTATAAATTATATGTAGCAACAAATTCAGAATTTTAAAATGTAATGTTGATTTATTTTTTGCTTTCATAAAAATTCCGCAGTTGTTTCTTGCTCTATTTTTCCCGCTACTTTCACAATGGATACACATAATTTCTTTTCTCAACTAATGTTCATTGGGACATCATTGCACCTGGGAAGTCCAGGTGCAAGTTTCTGGTCAGTGTTCTATTGATATTGCAGGAGCTTTGACAGTAAGTTTCCACCTGTGTCAAAAATTCTACACAAATCAGGCAATTCAGGTACATCAAAAATATCAAAAATGCTGAAGTGGTATAAGGGGGCTAATTATAAGGTTTTACATTAGTACAGTTCACTCCACATGTTATATTTGCTGGGGTGTGTTGCCTTGGGTTTTCTTTCAAGACACAAGATTTGACCATGACTTTCCATCTCACCAAGATCGGCGTGGCAGCCTAGACATGGCTTGGCAAAATCTTGCAAGGATACCCAAAATACACACTAATCTTTCTGTGGCCAGAATTAAACCCACAATTTAATCTGGTTATCTTGATTGTAGGCCATCCTTTTTTTAAATTATTGTTATTATTTTTTGTAATTAGACACCAAATCCAGTAAAACGTAACACAAAGTCTTAGACTACTCCCTTACATTTCCAATATCAGTTACTGAAAGATTTTACTAGCCACAGAGAGTACCTCAGGTCATTACATTTCTATATTACATATGCTATAAATATTTCTTCAGTTCTATACATGTAAACTAGATAAATATTTACTAAATTCTGATTATAGATTCTGATTCATATCATAATTGTTTTGTCATATAGATCAACATAACCATATCAAATTTTATTGTGTTTTTTTTCAGTCAGTACTTAGAGATAAACTTCATCTCTTTCAACTGGTGTGAAACCTTAAGCCCCAGGAATGAACTCCAGGTGCTTCTCAATTATCCAGATGAATAATTACGTTGTAATCTTGAAAGTACTTGATATCTCAAAATCTGGAGTAAGACTGTGCAGGGTACGGACTGAAATTAGAGAGAATATCATTCTCCTGATTGATGATTCTGTTTCTTCAGCAAAGATTGTAAAACAATTTTTAGGCAAGTAAAATACAAAAAATGTTAAGGTTTGTGATTGTATAAAACTGCTTTAGGTTTTTTTAGCTTATTGTTAAGGCTTTAAGTCTGCCAGTCTAATAAGGGTCTTAAAATTCTGCAATTGTAGGTGAATACATACATGCATAGAAATATGTATGTATATACTTAATAATATAAGAATATCTGTACTCTTACCAGCTCTTGCTCTGGATAAGGAATTTAAGAATTGAAAAGAAAAAAAAAAAAGAAATCAGAGGGAGCAGCCAAAAGAAAAAAAAGAGAAAAATATCTTTATGTAAAATCATGCATGCAGAAAGGAAAATAGACTTCTGCTATATTCAGTGAGTGAAAAAACCCAACCAACCAAACATGGAAGAAATAATGTGTTCTTTTATTATATGCTCTCTGTAGTAAGCCATCTTTTAAGTATGCACTACACTGTAAATTGTTTCCTTTCTCATTTTTACATCATTTCAGTTTTATGTGTTTCTACAAGTAACGTTCTTCTCTTCCCCTAAACCAAAAATATTTATGATGAAATCAATTTCTTAGGAAATTTTGCTATTGAGAATTTTTTTTCTATTCCAAATAAGAAAAAGAAGCTTGAATGTCTCCAGCTGAGAGCTTTTTAGAAATCTCACTGTTTATTTTCCTTCGTAGGCAAAATATTTTGGACATACCAGTTCTGAAGTGTCAGGATATTGCAGAAATATGAAGAATGGGGGAAAAGAGCTGCTCTGTGCTTCTGCTTCCTAGACTTATCTAATATGCCAGTATTTGGCTTTGTGCTGTTAAAAAAGTACAAGACAAAGGAAGTTTTTTGGCATAAACACCGAGTGTTAAGTAATGATAACTGTGATTCTTTATTGAGCTGCAGATTTTTTACTGGAGTTTAAATAAGGTCCTTTCAGGATAACAACTTCTGTCTGTGTATAGACACAGGTACTTCAAGTGGAGTCTGTTTCTGTAAGATAGTTAAGTCTATTTATGCACAATCTCAACTTCCAGCACTTTACAGTAGTTTTGCATCAACTTTTCAATTTAGAGATTTGATCTCATTCTCCAATATGTTAATCACGAAAGTTGTTTCAGGATTCAGGGTGTGGAAGTTATGGCATTAAAGTCAAAAAGAGTTACCCAGCCTCAGAGGAAGTAGACTAGAACTCCTGATTTTCCTAGTGCAGTCTTTCATAGATTTATTTTTATTAAATGATCTTGATGTGTTTTAAGAAATAATGTATACCAACAGATTTTACCAATGAAAACTGCCTTTGCAGGAAAACCTCTACATATTTGCTAATTAACAGACTAATGTAGCCAATAACTATGACTACATCATTTTCTGGATATCTTTTTGTACAAGTTCCCTCAAAGGATGTCAATATCAAACATATGTGACTAGATTTTTTCAGCAGATGTCTTTTCATATATTTTCATTTCCCAAGACATTTGGCAGATGAAAGAATGTACAGGTTTTCCTGCATGGAAAACACGTCACTTTAAGACAGGTAACACGTCAGTATAAGACATGAAACCCAAAAGACAAATAAATTTATAACAGTAGTAATTATACTGGCAGGTCTAGAAAACCTTCAAGTATTTTGCATTACATGTTCTTCACACAGCAATTCTTGTTAGCATAATTTACGCTTGTTTTGATGCAGGAAAGAAGGAAAACTAAAGAGAAGAAAACGTGCAGATTAGAAGCAGAAGGTTTCTAGGCAATCTTTACATGGTGATCTGATACATATTGAATTTGCTGTAATTTGAGGAATGATCTTAGGTGTTAGTTTGCATTTTTGCTTTAGGGGGATTTTGATTATATATTGTAAGAAATTAATTAACTTCTACATTACTGACTCATCTGGCAGATTTTAATTTAAAATTTGTACTTAGGACATGAACTAAGACAAAAATAAATTAACCTGATTATTTCACTTTCATTGGAGTCATCTGTGGGTCAAGGTCACAGAGTCTGATACTAAAATTAATTTTGTAGGTGACAAAAATAATAAATAGATACATTCAAATCACTACCAATAATTGTAACTTGGCAACAGCCCCTGACAACAATTTCATTCCACTTTTGGAGTTGTAGTCATGTCATTCAGAGTTTGCTAATCTTGACAAGACTTTCTGGTGTGAAACCTGAAGCCTCTCATAATTTTTGAAAGGTGCTGCCTCTCCTTCTCCATTCAGCACAGGGAGAGAGCAATCGTTGAGTAGCTTAGTACCTGGCTGGGACTGGTACAGTGCTGTCCTTCCAAAAATTCTTCACTAGTCAGTGTGGAGGGGTGGGAGGATCTGAGAACACGGACCCTGTAAGTTTTCAGGGTGTCTCATAGAGTACTGTGAACCAGAATGGAGAACATAGTTGCTGTGATTTACCCTGATAGATAGTTCAGCCCCACAGAGCTCACTGTCCCACAGTGGGGTTGGTGTCTCTTCTGTCTCTTGTACTGGTCAGAGAGGATGTTGGAGGGAAAAGGGATGGACAGGAAGCTGGGAAGGGACATAGACAGAAGGTCTGATCTGGCCAAAGGGATATTCCATACTGTATGGCATCATGCTCAGATTATAAACTGAGGGCAAGGCTGGCCAGGGGATGTTGGTTGGGAACTGGGTGGGCATCAGTCAGCTGGTGGTGAGCAATTACATTGTACATCACTGTTAGGGAAACTTTCCTGGCTGAGCATACAGGAGTGTTTTGGTAATCACACTGACACCACCTGAGCTAGGACCACAGACCCTTCGCAGTGAGCAGCTCCACATGCACTGTCTGCTTACCAGCTCAACCCCAGGTTTCACAGAGCAGAATCTCAGGTGTCTGGAGCCTTCAAATAATTTAACTGTCATTCAAAAAGAGAATAACCTCTTGAGCTGGTGCCTTTGAGGAGAGACCCTAAACAAAGGACTCCCTGAGCTCTTGTACCCTCACAACCTGTATGTGGTAAAGCCTGGAGACTTCCTGCTGAGTCCTGGGCTCCTGCTGTGTCTGCCTCTGAGTCTTCATCTCCCCAAGTGCTCATGCCAAACTGTTGGCACTGGCTCACGGCCTCCTCTGAAGCTCCAGGCACCCAGAGCTCAACCTGCAGCTCACACAGCAGCTGCACACCAAGATACCAGCACTAAATGTGTTTCTTAACATTGAGTAGCTTTTTATATCCTAATGCTATTATTATTATTGCTTTTATTCTTTTATATCCCATTAAACTGTCTTTATTTCAACTAATGAATTTTACTTTTTGTCTAATTCTCTCTCCCATTCAACAAGGGGAGGTGGGTAAGCAAATATCTCTGTGGTGTTTAGGTGCTTAATGGATTAAACCACAATCATAGACTAAATTTTACCTTTATCTCTAGGCACTATAAATCCATATTCAGAAGGAATTTAAGACTATTATAGTTAAGGAAGACAGTGCACAACTTCACCTAAGAATGCATCGCCTGCTTGTAGAATTGAAAGAAAATTACTATGACTGCACTACATCAAACTCTTGTTAAAAAAATCTTCTTGCAGTTCTTGATTTATTTTCATGTTTATCAATACATGGGGCATTGTTTTCTCTTCCTAGAATCACAGGAGCATTTAGCTTAGAAAAGCCCTATAAGATCATCAAGTGCAATTGCTAACTCAACAGTTTCAAGTCCACCAGTAAACCATGTCCCTAAGCACTGCAGCTACACAAGTTCTAAACTCCAGGGATACTGAGTCTACCACTTCCCTCAGCAGGCTGGTCAATGCTTGACTGTTTTTAATGAAAAAGTTTTTTCTGACATCCAATCTAAACCCTCCCCTGGTGCAACTTGAGGCCATTTCCTCTAATCCTGTCAGTTGCCACCTTGGAGAAGAGGCCAACCCCCACCTCGCTGCTGCCTCCTTGCAGGCAGTTGTAGACAGCGATTAGATGTCCCCTGAGCCTCCTTTTCTCCAGCCTGAACAGCCCCAGCTCTCTCAGCTGATCCTCACCAGACTTGTACTCCAGACCCTCCATCAGCTCTGTTGCCTTCCTCTGGACCCTGAATGTCTCTGTTGTTGTGAGGGGCCCGAAGCTAAATACAATATTCAAGATGCAACCTCATCAGAGCCAAGAACAAAGGGAAAGAATCTTCCCTAATCCTGCTGGCCTTTTCTGTGCTCCTATGCAGTATTTCTAGTTCAACATCTCTTTTGGCAGACAGGCTTTACATTCTGTCACACTACAGATTAAAAAATTCTCTTTCTTTCTCTATTTTTAGATTTTGAATACCTAGCATAATTAAATTCTTTAATACTTCAGATTTTATTTTTAAAATCTGGGTTTTTTTAGCCTAAGATGCCTTATGTCTAATGTCATGATTACAATCTACAAGTTTTTAAATTGGATTGTCAGAACATGCTAATTTCAGAGTTTTTTTAGAGTTTCTTCCAGATGGAAATCTGTCTTCTCCCACGTGACTTCTGCCAACCTGAGATAACTATGCTGTAATGCTATTTTAATGAAGAGAGAGACTTTTAATTGAGCACCTGGTTCCCCAAATGTGTCTGATTTTTACATAATGGGTAATATTTTGACTGGTTTTGAAGTGTACTTGTGTAAAAGTGGCTGTAAAGAAAACACAGACCGAGTAATCCATGTAGATTTTTAGGAAACAAATTCTTCTAATAATACTGAATTTTTTGTAGTTTCGTCTTATGAGAAAAGTCAATCCAAACCCAAGTTGATCAATCACCTTCTCTATGCACTATTCTATCCCAATCACGCTAACAGAATATTTTATGGTCTTAAAAATCCCCAAAACCCAAAACTATATCAAAGGGAATTTTCTTCAAGATAGAGGAATTGATATAATGTCAGGGGTTTACAACAGTCTGGTAGATGATGCAAAGTCTTGTACTTGCAAATCTTCAAAAAGTTGTGATGCGTAGATGTAGGTAAATCATCTCATGTCTGTGGATGTTTAGGCTTCTTACATATGACATCTATAGTTTATATATGAGTGACTTCCATATTGCAAGACAGTAAGTTGCTGTTCTCAATAAAATAGCATTGCTGTAGTTTTGATTTAAAGACAAGCCAGATTAACTTCTCAGAGAGACAATAGCTTCATTAGACCATTTTGATTTAACAACGAGTTGAGCTTTCCATAGATACTTTTTTTTTTCTATTAATGAAAGAGAAAAACCTGCTTTCAAAACTATATACATATGCTGCCATAAATATTTCATATTTAGCTTAGTCATTTGACTTGTAAGTCATGTGGTTTAACCCCAGCCAGCAACTAAGTACCACACTGCTGCTCTCTCATCCCTCTCCTTTCCCCTGTGGGATGGGAAAGAGAACCAGAAAAAAGGGTAAAAACTAGTGGTTTGAGATAAGAACAGCCTAATAACTTACATAAAGTAAAATGTAATAATCATTAAAACAGTAATAATAATAATAATCAAAATAATGAAAAAGAGAGAGAGGAATAAAACGGAGGAACATTAAGTGAGGCACAATAAATTGCTCACCAAGCACTGACTAATGCTCAGCCTGTCCCTGAGCAGCAATTAGTGGCTCCCAGCCAAATCCCTCCAATTTAGAGACGGGACATGATGCCTTACAGGGTGCAATATGCTTTTGGCCAGTTTGAATCAGATGTCCTGTCTGTGCTTCCTCCTGGCTTCTTGTGCACCTGCTCACTGGCAGAGCCTGGGAACCTGAAAAGTCCTTGACTCAGAGTAGCACTGTTTTGGCAACAGCAAAAACATTTTTGTGCTGTTGGCACTATTCTTACGATAAATCCAAAACACAGGATTGTACCAGCAACCAAGAACAAAACTGACTATCCCAGTCAAAGACAGGACAGAAAGCGCAGATGACAAAAAAAGGGATAGGGAACAGGGAAGGGGCTATGGATCATAAAAATAAATCACATATACAGAAACAAACTTGGCTGCATGCCCTGGAAGTAAGAGTCAAACAGTGTTTCATTGCAAAAAGAGAATGGAAATAGATTATCATTAATAAGCAAATTTGTGACATAGTCATTATGTAAATAACTCATCTGATGGATGTTGTTGATTTCATGGATTAAAATGTTTGCTGTGTTAGTTGCAAATGAAGTGATATGAATAATCTTAAACTTTAGAGATTCTTACAAACTCTGAGTAAAATGTTTTATTTCTGAGTTAGTACATTCTTCAAGGAAAATGCTTTAATTAAAATACTGCCCCAAATGACATAAATTTTAAAGGCATAAATCTGTAATATTTTACAGATTCACATAAAGATGTAGAAAGAGTGAAAAATGCATGTGGAGAATATAAACAGGTGCAAATATATTTCAAATACAGCAATTAAATGATAGGCATCTTTTTAACTGCAGATGACCTGCAGTAGAAGATAACACTTTATAATGACTACTTTCACTGCTAATAGTTTGTCGTTGGTCTTTATATGTTATAAGAAAAAAGAAATTTCTAGGTAATTTCTAAGTTTAATTCCTAAGAAACTGTTTAGGTGAAATTCCAGGAAGTGACCAGCAAATTTTATTGAGCTGTAAAAACAAAAAACCATGTAGTAACTAATTTGCAGGAAAGATTATTTTAATGAAATATATATATTTCTTAATTTAAAACGAAATTTCTATTGCAATACCATTAATAACAGAATCTCAAAATCGTTTAGTAAAGAATCTTGACATTTTGTAGACTAGAATTTTTAATGAAGGATTTTGTCAGATTTTGAGGATGGGCCTCTGCAGGGCAAGGAGATGGACTCATCCTTGTGGGACCCTTCCAACTCAACATACTCTGTGTTTCTGTGATTCTGTGATACATGTGCTCTCTGTACTTGTGCTAATGTCAGTCTTCCTGCTGGTTAAACCTGGCTAAATCTGGAGCTATGGCAGCCTCATCTTGGCCACAGTATATTTTCCTCTTCTAATATCTGCATTTTCATCTAACAATATCCATCTGATAACTGAAGAAGATACCTTCTAACATCCAGGTAATCCCTTATTTGTGTGCATCATTGCAAAATTTCCTTTTAAATATTGTCAGTACATATGAGGAATGATAGAAATTAATCGTGAATTTAAAATTGCTTTACTATCCTTGAAATTAACTCATAATCTACTGAGAAGACAATTTTAAAAATGTTATAAACAAAGACATATAAATTACAGTTTGCTATGAAGAACTTTTTTTACAATACCTACTCACTAGTTTTGTTCATCTTGTCCCTGTATTCCATGACGTTTTTGGAGCTTTAGGTTCAAATGAACTTCAAAGCAGAATTCAAACAGCCCAGTGGTGTTGCTTAAGCTTTTATGTCCACACCAAGGGAAACTGCAAGCAGCTATTTGATACAATTCCATAATAGACCCATTTTGTTTCTTGAAAGGTGTCTGTGCATTAGGAAGTCTGCTGAAGGGTTTCAAGACTGGAGAAAAATCACAAGCCCCAGAAAATGAGCCAAATTATACTGTTTCTAGCTAACAGCACGGAGTGCTAAAGCATGGTTAATGGCTAAATTACTGAAAAAACCCCAAACCAAAAGCATAAGAGAAAGTTGGCATTGCAAATGAATCAATGAGCGGAATTAAATTTTTGTAGGAGTAGTCTGTTACTTATTGTACAAGCATTTTTGGTTTTTCAGTCAGTTTTGAAACTGATATTGCTTTCTTCTACCAGACTAAGTCTAATGCAGGGAAAAAATCTGATCTCTAGCCCCTCTTAGCACTTCATGATCTCACCATTGCATACTTTTTCCAGTATTTTTAAGTGCAAATTTGCTTTTTTTGACCTATACAAAATTATTTCAATTAAAAAAAAAAAAAGTTTTCATTGCCTTTTTCATATTGATTATTTCTAAGTGTGCCAAGTTCAGGTATTTGAATATAATGCCAATAATGATTTTTCCATATTGTTTGTTAAAGGCAAAAATATTTCAGATTTCTGTGGGCTTTGTTGTGAGCTTTTTTGTTTATTCGTGTTTTAATTCTGTGTGACATTCTATTAAGTACAAATACTGAAATCTCTTTATCTTCACTTAGCTGTAATTTTCTTTAGGAATATACAATGATATATATTTTCATACTTAAATGAACTGCTTCTGAAAGTGCATATCAACAAAGTTTGCCAAGGATCAAAGACTATAAATGTCTTCTCAGAACAACTTCACAGCATGACCGACTATGTCTCTGACAGTCCATATCTATGTATTTCCTGAGTAGTAAATTGCGTCTGCCCCTGAACAGATTTCTGAAAGTGCAGTTTTTTGTGAAAATAAGAAATAGTACAAATTAATTTTCACCTGTGACCTCAAAAGTAGCTAAATCATATAATTAATTTACTGAATGTCATTGCTGTTCTAAGAATTTTTCCATGTAAATATGGAAGCTACTGATTTAAAGTGGGAAAAAATATGCTGATCTGAAATCAAAGCATTGAAAGCTGACAGAAGTGTCATAAAAAGTTCAAAATCTGTTCTAATTAACACCCTGGAATAGTTATTTAGGTGTTGCGTAACTTTTCATTTAGAACCTACCCATGTAGCATTTGACACCTCTTTGACCATTTTGCAGAAATCTATTGATAAAAAAGGTTTTTCCAGATCAAATGGTGAACTTGACACTTGATATAACCTGCATATCAAAAACTGCACAAGCATAAACACTTTATCCTCATTTACTGGAGGATAGTAAGGCCTAAAGTTTGAAGTGTCTTGTGCTGTTGCTGTTTGTATTTCCCTGATCTGCAGCCTGCAATATCATCCACAGTCCCTTCTGTCTTAGCTATGGTGCAGCTTTATCCCCTTCTTGCCATACCTTACTTTTAGTGTTGCCATTGTTGAGACCAAAATTGTTGTTGATATAGTAAAAGAGTAACATAAAATGTTAATATTGAGGATTTCAAAATACTCTTTGGACTTACATCTGGAAACTCCCTGAATGAAAGCCAGTCAGACAAAAGACTTTCTAGCTTCTGGTAAATGCAATTTTGATCCAAATTCTTCAGGTTTAATGTGACAGAATGGTGCTGGTCAGTGATATAACATAATATTATTTCTGGGAGATTACTCTTTCTCTGTTGTTGGAAAGGGAATTATTAGGAATCAAAAGGATGATGTTTAACAAAAATCAAGCATTTATTGTTTTTGTCCTAGTTTTGCCCTTTTTTTTGATGCAGTTTAAAAATATGGTTTTATTTTCCTTTATTGTGTTTCCTGAATCATTAGATTTATTTTATAGGAAAAAACCAAAACAATTCCCTCCTTTGACCCTGCTACATTCAGACAAAAAAGCCTAATTAAATTCACAGATCCTCTGTCTATTCTCTGATGCAGTATTTCTAAAAGCCTTTACTTTTACCTCTTTTCTAAGCAGAGGTAAAAACATTATTTTTGTGTGAAAATATGCACATTCCTCTCAAATAATTTTGAATTATTATTTCTCTTTCCCCTTTAGTAATTAAAGGTTAATTATTATTCTGAGAATTCCTTTAGTTAGGAAAGAAAAAAATGTAAAAAAGAAAGGGAAATATTCATAGACTAGACTTCCTATTTCAGAGCTAATATTCTTAATTTAAGAAGAAGATCTTTGCCTCTTTTCTTTTGAGAGTATAATTACTATAAAACTGGGTCGTACTTTGGATGACTGAATATTATTTTGCTAGAATACTGCCATTCACATTCTTGTATTTAGGACTTTATGTTATTGACAGGTTCATGGCACTAATTTCAGAATTTATATTTTGAATTTTCAAAAGTCTGACTTGGAAGTCTGGTTATGCTTTTTACAGACAAATGATCCATGAAAACCTTGATATACAGCTGACTTCAAATGGTTCACAAATCAGATGTGTGTCTTTAGATGTGAGTGCTCTGAGTTTACCTGCTTCTGGTTTTGCATCTAAGAGATTTTTCCATTAACAATAAACACATGTGCAACTGGTGGAGTTGAACTTTTAATTTTGTCTTTGTGTCATTTGTTTTCTCATAAAATTATTTTCACTTTATTCAGCAAGTGTTCCTGAGGTATTAAATTCTTACATCTCTATTTACCAATTAAAAACATGGCTCTGCAGATTATTTTCTTCTGTGGTCTATTATGTAATTTATATATATATACATGTAAGAGCAGTCATAAATTTCTTCTTAATTCCTTATTTCTAAATTTTTTCCTTCTTCTTCATTTTATTACAGCTTGCTTGTCTAACTTAAATGCTTTAAATGCTTGTAATCTCTTCTAGCTTGGTCCTTATATTTCTTTGATTTAGAGGTCTTTACACAATACTATCTCTAATTACATCACTCTGATTAACAGAATAAAGTTAAAATCAAGGTAATTGTCTCCTACTATTTTTGGTCTTTAATACTTTTATTTTAAACCCAAACCAGGTCTAGTGCTTGGATTTTTTTTTCTTTATTTATTATCAGCTAAGCTAATTTTTTCTTTTTTGGCTTTTCATTTGTACTTCTGTTTTTCTCATATCTCACTGCCATTTATTCACCCTTTTGCTACTTTTCTTTCTTCATTGTAGCACTCTTTTTTTTGTATAATATACGAGGCACATTGATAGTAAGTGTTCTTCATCTCTGATTAGTTTATATTATCCAATCACAACAGCTATTGAAGCTGAAGTACAAATAAATAGTTATATTCTATAAAAAACAAATAAATACTAAACACAAAGTCAAAACTTTAGTAGAGGACAGGTATGCAACTTCCTTTTTTTCAGAAAAATGAAATTTCAGTAAAATTCCTTTCCAAGTATTCTTTACATGCTTTTTAGTAACAGGAAAGTGATCTATTATTTATTTTAGCATAAAAATGAAAGGAAAATAATAAAAAAAACAAACCTCAGTTTGCTGTATCTTAATATATGTCTCTGATCTTTAGAAAATCCTGTAATGTTGTACATTTTCAGTACTATTTTTAGTCATTGCAGAAAAAGATAAAATGAATTTGAATCTTTATATATAAAAGAATCTTCCCATATTGTTACTTGGATGGTCAGTGTATATAATTTATTGAATGTGAGATCTATCTAGTCCGGGAAATGGATACACTGTCGTGTTGGCTCAAGAAATTTCACAAAATGATGGGAAATATCAAGTGGGTCAATATAAAACACAAACAGGAAATTATATATAACATCATTGTTTCTTTCTATTTTTTTAAATACAAAGAGAAAAAAGTAAGTTTGTAAATTTATTCTAGGGCTAATCAAAAATCAGAAAAGAGAAAAGTTTGAAAATTATGAAGCCTTTTGAAATGGATCATTTGATCTTTTGATTGAAATTTTTTTTAAAAAATGTTAATCAGTCTCCAAAAGGCTTCTAAGAACCAGAGTAGATTAGTGAGACAAACTTCAGGATTCATTGAATAAATTATGGGTATATTAAGCAAGGTAGCATCAGTAATCACGGTTATTCAAGTTTGCCACCTGCCTAGTGATTAGCTTCCTATGAGCCTCATCATCGTAATGTTTTAATGAGGGGTTTGGATGAAAGTGAAGTGGTGGCTTGACAGCTTTTTGTGGGAATTCTTTTCCTACTGATTGTGTGTAGCATGGAAGAAATGAAATGGATACAACATTATGGAGTTTTTTCCATTGCAGCTGTCCTGTGGGTTATTTCACTGGGGTGAAGCTTCAGTTGGAGCTCTATCTTACATAAAGAATCTGATGTAGTATTACAGTGGGTATGTAGACACTAGGAGGATTGCTTCTCATTTTTGGTCTCCCTAAATATTGTCTCTGTATAGGTTTCTTTTTTCAAATCAGAAATAAAATTGTTCACTGTTGATGAATTTGATGAAATTGTAATTAGCTCACTGTTTTTGAAACCTGAGTATTTTAATGAACCTCTTTGTCTCTTAGCAACTTAAAATAAATTAAGCTCCCATGAGAAGTTTCTCAAAATCCATATGTACCCATTTATCGCAATCAGGTTCTAATGTGGGTTCCCTGGACTTCCCCATAGAAGACACCCTATCCCACAAACAGCACATCCTGACAAGCCTCATAAGACTTATCTAAAATCTCTTTCTTCCTGCAGATCTCTACAGGCTCTCAGGGTCATATTATATCCCATAATGCATTCCCACCAGACTTGCAGTAATTCACTTGCAGTAATACACCAAGGATACAAGTCAACAAAAGTAGATTTGTGTTTCATCTTACATTTTGATCTCTGAAGTGATGCTCAAGGAAAACAAATTGAAATGCAAAGTGCTTGGTTTTGGGAACCCATTTGTGTTTTATTGTTATACTGAGATAAACAGGTCTAGCCAAAACATTTGATCTACAGAGAACAGCATTCCATGTGAGCTAAGAGACTGCTTCCACTGTTTAAAAAGATGAACAAAGATCAGGACAGTTCCAAGGGGCGACAAAGGGACAGTGCAGACTTCAAAAAGGCAGAAAAACTCTTTACAGGAGTAATAGAAAAACAAAATAACACTCTTCACTCTATCACAACCCAAACCTGTACACTATTCTTGAAAATGAAGAAACATACTTAGTTTTCTATAACTGGATTTTTAAAAACCCCAACCAAACCAAACAATCTATATTTTTTAATATGATTTTTCCCCACGAAGTAATCAGGTTGAAAAAAAAAAAAAAAAAGAAAAAAAAAGAAAAAAAAAAAGGCAGTGACCTTTGAAGAAGAATATAAATGGGAAATGCAGACACAGTTTGTTGCAGCAGATCTCAGTAGTCCATTGCTGACCCCTTGAAGTAAGCAGTAAAAAAGAAAATGTTTCTGATATTATGTCATCAGTATTAAAATATGAAACAGTTGACATTCATTTACTGTTTGAGAAACTGAGAGACACAAGTTTTGACTGGTCCCATTAAGAGCTTTTGGGGTTTTTTTTTGATAGTTTGGGTTCATGGGGTTTTTAAAGTTAGCATTTACTTTCCAATCTATAAGTAATTTTTAATCCTTTTTTTACAGTGCAACCCCATTTGTTCTGCCAAAACATCCTATGGCTTGTTGTTGCCTGTTACTTTATCAGATGTCACAATGAACAGTACTGAAGTTCATACAGCATGCTTTCCATGCATGATCTCTTTTTCTTTTATATGTTACAAAAGACACAATTTGAGGGAAATTATAGATAATATCACTGTGTTTTGAAAGGGTTATACAGTATGCTTTATTTTTTTTACTTTTCTCGCAAGATCATTGGGGCTTTTTCACTATTTTATCATGATGAAATTTACCATAATGAATATGTGGATTAAGAAATATGAGGGCTTATATTTTAACTTGTTGTCCTGGTTTAGGGCAAATTCAAATTTTGGAGGAAACCTCCAAATGGGGTTCTCTTAGAAAGCAAGTTCAATTGGCCCTTCCCCCAGCTGGTTCAGGAAATGGTTTCCTCAGATAAAAGTGGAAAAAACTGTTTGTTTAATGAGCAAAGTATTCACAAGCATTAAAAAATGAATAATATTAAACAATAAACCCCCTCCCTGTTCTGAAAAGATGGCACATTCAGAAAAATGGCTAAAAATTTTGATAGTGTTTGATACAGTATACACATAGAATCATAATACTCCTAATATATCAACATATATACCTCACAGATATATGTGACAATTCCTTGGCATTTTTGGAAGATATTGTAATTGGCTTATTTATGTTTGTTTCCAATTTTTGCCCCACTCAGAAATAAAGGAGCTGAGGTTCCATCACTTGAGTAGAATAAACACAGAAATGAATAAGACAAAGGATATAAATAACTACAAGCTATCAAAAGTTTCTCCTTTCTCCAAAATATGCTCCAAAATAAATATTATCCTCTCACATCCTTTTTCTATCATCCATTTACTCTGTGGAGTTATTTATAATTTATTGTTTACCCATACATTTATTGCCTACTGCTTCCTGACATGTATGGGATGCTATGTTATGTCTTTTGTCATAACAAAAACCGTGACTTCTGCAAGAAAAGAGATTTACCCATTATTGTGTTGATGCAGGTGCCCTAATGCTCCTGCCATTGCTTACTATGATTTAAAATAGCAACAAAAATTATTTATCTGAATACATCCTTCATTCCATTTAGCTAGGCTTTTTGGTTTTCTTTTCCCCGAGAATTCATAACAGACATTACTTGGTTGAAAGAGAAGTGATAAATGTTTTATTCTCAAAAAACAAAATCTCACCACTAAAATAAGGATATGAATCAGGATGCAAAGTGGATGGATTTCTCAGCATTTGAAGCATTTTCCAGGTTATCAGATTTCTTACCTTTCATCACTCTTTAGAAAAGTATGTTTTCATATGTAGAGCCTTACAATTCAGTCTGGAAATTTATCCTCATTCTCCAAGTGGCAGAATAATTCATAGTAATATAAGACATGATTATTACTAATATGTAATAAAACTTGATTAATAGATAGTACAAGATTTTAAGAATGTAGTTTTTATTTTTAAAATATTATAAATATTTTTACTTTAATATTTGACTATTTAGTTAGATAAGTAAAAGCTTAGATCAAAGAAATGTCATTAAAAAATCTGCCTTCTTGTTCTGTGATCTGAGTTCAAAATGTAGCAAAATGAACAATTAAAATTGCCACAGCCACTAATTCTGTATTTAGAACTTGTTACATTTTCAAAGGAATTGATACATAGAATAATGATAACATATTGATCCTTCTTTGAAATTAGAATGCTCATAATGAATTATATTCTAATAATTTAATTTTTAGATGGATGTATATTGATCTGACAGTGCTCAATGTCATCATGAGTATGGACAAGTGATGAAAATGGATCATATAAAAATTTATCAATGATTCTTCAAATATATTTACAAAATAATGATTGAGAGGTGAAGTGTATTATAAATTTGCTTAATTATAAGAACAGTTCTAGTGGCAAAGTTTATTATAGATTATCCAGTGGAGGAGAATTATGTATTACTTCTTCGTCCATAAGTAATAGATTAATCAAACTTCAAAAGGTCTTGTCACGTGGGAGGCAGCAGGAATCTTGTTTTTTGAAGCAGTGTGAGAAGATCATAAAACTCAGTATTTAAAAAGGATTGATGTGCATTCTGCTTTTATAATAACTATATCCATATTAATAGCATATCTTATAGGAAAATACATTCAAAATATTTATCTGGATAAAACCCATTAAGGTTGTAGCACTGTTTTACAGCACTGACTAACTTCTAATGCAAGTTTATTGAACTACATGTTGATGAAACTGAATAAGTTTGGTCAGGCATGCATTTCTCTCTCTTATCAGAGTTCTATGGTTTGATTGTAAATTAATTATTTGTAAAAGTACTCCTAAATTCATGCAACATAGCATTGATAATCTGACTGAATAAGAGACTCTAGAGACAAATATAGCAGGTAAGACACTTGTCAGGCTTATACACGCCATTTTTCATTTTGTCTTTGACAATTATTATTAATAAACCTTACTATCAAAATATCCAGGAAATCCTAATGTGCTTACTCTTCCATCTGTCAGTATGTACTGGACATTTTCTACTGATTTACACTGAAGACAAGTTTTAAAATTCTTTGCACTGATAACACAAGGATGTTAAATTTCTTTTACAGGTTTGCCCATAAGAATTTCCCTACCTGTCTGAGAAAGTGGATGAGTCCTGTATTGAACTATCTTTTTTTTTTCTAATCCTAATGAGTTTATATAAAGAATGTTTTATGTGTTATTTTGTATTAAATGTTTTTCACACAAAATATTTGAAGAAAATGAATGATAGAGAGTTAATATTTTCTGTGAGACTAATACTTTCATAATTACATAAAATTCCTGTCTAACAGTTTCTTCTTGCTCGGATTATTTTTTTCTTTTAATTTACTATGATAAATAAGCAAATGTAGGTAAGCAGGAGTTCAACAATAAAGATTTTTATATTAATATCAAAAATGTGTCAGAATTTTCATTTCTATGCAAGTATTTTAATTGTTTTAGACCTCCACGTATGGAATAAATGTTGCAATAATCTTTGTTTTTTGATGTACTTTTTGTCTTTCTAGTCTATTCTGGAACAATTGTCTCCAAGTAGTTAAAATCTGGTTTAGAATATTTTTGGTAGGTGTTTTCAACTGGTTTAATGTCCAAACCACTGAAAAAATGCCTACATTGCAAAAATAATGCTTATATTTATTTCTGGAGTTCTTGCAGATTATTTAAAATTAGTGAATGTCTAGACCCTTTCAACTTGCCTTTTATATGTCCTTCTAAGTGTATGAAGGTACTGAATATCATCGCATCTGCTAATACCTCGTTCATTGCTTTTGATTCTTTGGGAAGTCACTTAAGTTTGCAACATTTCAGACTCCAAAAAGGATCAAGTCTTTGTTTAGAGGCTGAAGAGAGTCTGCTGATATTATTCATGTTTTTGCAGTTAACTATGCCCATGAAACTTTCTTTATGTATAACATGTTTTACACATTTTGGAACAACAGATGATAAATCAAAGAAGACATGAGAGGAAAAGTATTATGCATACAGTAGCTTTTCTGTAGCCATACGAACCAAGAACCTCTAACTATTAAGGCAAGACAGCCAAGATAAGCTGATTTTTTAAATAAGTAATGTAATATTAATTTTGAAGCCTGATTACAACTAGTGGTTTCCACATATTTTGTTAAAATAAATTTTCATTTTATGTTTAATTGGGTTGCTGTCATTATGTTTATTGCTGTCATTTTGTCTTACAATAAAGACCGTTATGGCAAAGAATTTTTTTCACTCAAATAACGTTAATGTTTCCATATTTTTATACTGCCTTTATATGCTTTTATGTTTAGTGAATTCTGAATATTTAATGTCTCCATTCAATTTAGGAAAATATAATTATAATATGCTGAACAAACAAACTATTCTTGAGCCACTCTTGCTATCAGTCTTAGCAAAGAAGTTTTTGCGCAGTTAGAAAACACTATGTTTTTTTTTTTTAAAAAACTACTACCATTCTTGAGGTACAACATAAATCTATGTAACTTTAGTTTCTATTTCTTTTCAAGTAAAATACAGACTGGGAAAATATACTGAAGCAGAAGATGATTTTTTTATCCTTTTTCCATGATGTCGGCTTTCTTTATTTTGTTTTAATACAAAGCAATGTCCAATAAGACAGAGATGAAATGATGTGATTAATAGGTGCTCTCTGGCTCATGCTTCACTGAGCTCTATCATAAAAGTACTGTGGCTAGAACAGTGAAAATGCGTACCTGAAACAGGAAGCCCAGAAAACACATGAAAAGTCCTAAAAAAGGGTTTCAGCTTTTCATGGAGTCCTTCTCTCACACAAATTGCACTTTACTGGTAACTTCAATGTGGTTAAAGGTATAAAGGAAATTTTACCAGCAATGTAGTAAAAAACTGTTGCCAGAGTGTCATGGTTTGGGTTCGATTTTATTTCTCTCC
>VZSR01003803.1:38289720-38350969 GCA_013398615.1 Brachypodius melanocephalos
GGCTGTATTGGGTAATTAACACAGCTGTTACTTGTCAGGGGCAAAATCATCAGTATTCCCTTCTCCTACACAGTCCTACATTTTAATGGGAAGTTTTCCTAATATACCCTTTCTTGGGGTATGAGTATGATGGTATGGATGAGTAACATAAATACTTACATAATAATTGTGGGTGTTTGTTAGCTTTGATATAATTGCTTTGGTGTTGCTTAAAAATAGCGCACTATAGCTATAGCTGTCCACACAGTGCAATAAATAATTCTAATTAAGATATTTTAGTCTAATAATTATCAAAACAAATGTAAATAACTAATTTATTTACATAAATATGTTTGTTTTGCCATTTTCAATCCTGAAAAACAAAGTTATATAAAGGTTTAATTACACCTATATAATCCTTTAGTCATTAAATATTGACTAAGCCTGGGGCTAGACTGGATCCGGGCACACTCAGGCTCCTGTCTGAGAAGGTGGGCAGGAAGCAAGGGGGTCCTTTCTGTGTCTTGTGATTCAAGGGGATTCTCTAATGAACTCTGTGTGAATCTCCTCTTTTGCCTGTAATACCAATACATTGACACAAGGTACTGTACTTAATTTTGCTTGCTGACTGTACTTCTTCATGAATCATACATTATTTTTTTCTTTTAATTGCATATATCAACAACAGAGAATTACATCAAAAACTGATAGTCCCATTCTAAGTCCTTCATTTAATCATAATTTGATATTATTATTTTTCTTATTGGCTCTGAAATAGACAGACTCTGAGGAGACAAATGTGAAGAACAAGATACCACTCTGCTTCTAGTCTGAAACAGAAATAAAGCATTGTGTAATGTATTATTTCAGCCTCAGGGTACTTCTTGTGTGTGATGAATTCTTTTATTTACAATAATTTCACTTTAAGGGCTAAGAAATCAGGGCATATAAATCAAATAATACTCAAAGAAATGTTTGTATCAACATCCATAAAATTATATTCCTAGAGAGTAAGAGACAGTAATGAAATAAATATAAATCCTTAATACACTTGAATGAATCCAGCTGATATAAGAGGTTAAGCAAAAGCAGTGAAACCCTGAGAATGAATCCTAATATAACTTTTGTCTGTTAATGTTTGTTATGATTTGGGGGTTTGTTTTTTTTTTTTTTTTCTGGTTATGTAATAATAACAATACAACTGTTCTTCAGCCTTGCTTTTCTAATGCTGATGTTCGATGATATTCTCATGACCAACATAAAATGCAGTAGTATTTAATTTGAAATTAAAATATTAAGTGGAACAAAGGATCCTTATGCCACATAATCTGTTTTGTTTCACAAGTCAAAGACGTTTTGTTTAGTTTAATTTCCCTTTGGAATTTCATTTTAAGAAAAGGGAGTATTTACTTTAATCCTGAAGGCCAAATATCCCTTTGCTTCAAAAAGATATTTCAGCATGATGAGTTCTCAGTGTTGAGAAAACATACAAGAAATCGGTGTTTCAAAAAGAAGCAGCTAAGAATTTACCCTGGAAATCGCCCTGAAGAACCTGCAGAATCATGATGAAAGCCCGTATAGATAATAGAAGAATAGAGGCAAAATTTACTTTTCAGACCCTAATGCCAAACATGGAAGACTACAGAGACTAAGTTATTTGTCAAATAATGAAGAAAAAGAAACCCCAAATGTCATGAAAGTAAGACAGATTTTAATATGATTCAATAATTAATTTGCCTCACCAAGGTAAAATGGGTCCTTTTTTAGATCTTATAAATAGATATGGTGGATAAAATAAGCCC
The DNA here is from genome assembly GCA_013398615.1 of Brachypodius melanocephalos. Lineage (NCBI taxonomy): Eukaryota > Metazoa > Chordata > Aves > Passeriformes > Pycnonotidae > Brachypodius > Brachypodius melanocephalos. The sequence continues at coordinate 38,291,502 of VZSR01003803.1, forward strand.
TCCGAATGTTCTCTCACTTGCCAATGATGGTCAGAACAAGAAAAAAATACCCTGAAGTACTGACAATAAAAGCATTAAATGTAAAACCCATAGACAGGAAAAATTGAAATATAAAACAGTGTAACACTACTTGGGAGTTAAATAAAAAATATATAATTTCTACTTTGCAGCATATTAAGAGTAACAAAAAAATAAAAAATCCTCCCTAATAAATAAGGAAAATTCTCTCCTAGGAACTACTCCTAATCCTTGGAGTAATATAGTAGTACTCAGAATTTGGATATATTTAAGCTCTGGATTTAAGTAAACTTCTGACAAAACGTGACAATATGTTCATAACTGCTGTTAAAATGTTTCTTTATCAGCTCTGATCCTCAGGTAATCCATCTACATTCTAAGCGGAGCTGTCTTCTTCCCAGAATGTATGTGCTTCATAAATTGGAAATAGAGCCACATAAAATAGGTACAAGAGAGCTATCTAATAGAAAATAGATCACTGAAAGAAAGAAAAGGGCAAACAACCAGGCTGATACCATTTTAGCTGAGAAAAGGCCCCAAATTTACAACTTCTAAACCAAATTCTGAATGCAAAGGATGGAGATCTAGGGTGTTTGACAGTTAAAGAACTAAGGTTCATTTATAGAGTATTCATTCCAGTTTTTCAATTTACAGTGCTATCTCGGCTCTCCTATATGCAATGAATGTGACTCAGGGTGGGAACACAAGAGAAGGGGATATTTTCTGCCTCCAGCAGTTAGAGAAGCTGAGATGAACTGATGGATTTTTTTTTTCTCCTATTCCACTATCTGCCTAATACAGTGATTCTGCAAGTGGTTGAACAATAAGCCAAAAATGGATTTTCATCTGTCAGGGACTCTATAAACTGAGTACAGCTTGAGTCATTTGTAGCTGCTGTACTCTCATAGTGAAAATGCCATCAGACATGTTCACCGTGTCTTCCTATTTCCTTTGCTTCTTCTGCCCCCAACAACTTTTTCAATTATTTCCCAATTATGGATATTTAAATTATTCTACATTTAATAGCTGATCTTTTTTCTTTTGTCAAGTGTTTGTTTAAAAAAAAGATTAATAATTTTCATACTTGAAATTAAAAATCAATGTAAAATGTAAATTTTGCCCTCTACTAATCTTTTATTTATGAGATAAAAAGCTTTTATGTTAAAAGAAAACAAATGTAACATATTTGAAAGCAATTTACAATTTTGGTTTATATATTTTAAGAAGATATTTCAATTTAAAAAGACAAAGAAACAAGCAAACACTCCACAGTCTCTTCTATTTCAATTTTAGTTTATCATCTTCAGAGGAGAGAAGGGTTAATACAAAAGTAAAGCAAAATGAGCTCTTTCTTCTTCAATGTCATGCTTTATAATACTGTGGGTTTTATATACGGATTTTTACTCCACTAAGAAAACAAAATACTTGCATGTACCCGTGCTTACGAACAATAAAGGGCTTATGTACAATGCAAAAATTTTGAAGTCAGGAAAGTATGGGACTGCAAACCAGTGGACTTTTTCTACATAATATTTCTAGCACATGAGAAAAAGTTATAAGGGCTGGGATAAATATGGACTTGAAGATAGCTCTAAGATCAACTCTATGCAAGTAGAGAATAGTTAAAAAAAAAAAATCCCAAGCACAAAAGGGGGAAGGAAACTGTAGTTTAAACTGCACATTCTTTTCTCCCCACCTCCTGTTTCAATAGACAAAGAATTAATTTTGGTGTTTTGTTTTTCTTTTTTTCTTGATAATAATGTACTTGTTTAATTTTGCATTGCTTTGGTATTCTGCATGATCATACTATAAACTTAGCATTCACTCATTCAAAAGTGAGTTGTAACTAATTTAATCTCTAAAAATCAGCTTGAGACTCCACACATTTAAATTCAAGGTGACCAAGAGTTAAGTACCATTATGTGAGTTTGCATGGTGTCATTACAGAGCAAATGGATCTAGTCAGTATAGAGGAATTCAGGCAGATACTCAGCTCACACCAAAGTAGACACATAAAGCAGACAGGACAGGATACATTTGCCTAATTGTAGTAATTTAGCATCACTAAAGATGCCCAAAGATCTCAATTTTGTACAGCACAGTTACATTACCTGCATAAGTTTGGCAGATGGAAAACAAGACTTTTGGCAGACCCCAGCTGGAAGTCCAACAAGAAAATTTCCGAATTACTGCTACAGTAACTGGAAAGATACGTGTGCTTCAGCCAATCAGTTCATTCCATATGAAGACAAATGTCTAAGAGAGCTATCATGAGTCATCCTCTAAAATGCCTACATCGTGAAAGGAATATTCAGGGAGATATTGAAAAACTCCTGGAGGACAATGAAGTCGTAAGTTGCAGCCAAACATGATCTGCTTGTTGAACATGATCTCCTTTTATGACAATGTAACCCACTGAGCTGATCTAGGAAAGCTAGTGGATATAATCTTTTTGGATTTCAGCAAAACTTTTGATACTGTCTCCCACAGAATCCTTCTGGACAAAATGTGCAGCACTTCAGGGCAGAGAGGCCCCACAGAGGGACCTCAACAAATTAGTGAGATGAGCAGTCATCAAATGCATGAAGTTTAATATGGGCAAGTGCTGGATTCTGCATCTGGAATGGGACAAACCCGTATAGACCAGAACAAGAGGCTGGACAGTGCCATTGTGGGAAAGAACTTAGTTTGAAACCACCTGAGGAACTTGAATAGACACAAGTCAATAGGACCCAGTGGGATGTATACCAGGATCCTGAGGGAATTGGCCAATATTGTTGCTAAGCCACTATTCATTATATTTGAAAAATCATGGTAGTAAAACCAAGTCTCCATTGACTGGAAAAAGGGAATATTTTACCCACGTATAAAAAAGGGATAAAAGAGGACCCTGGAAACTACTGACGAGTCAGCCTCACCTCGGCTCTCAGAAACTTCATGGAACAAATCCTGTGGGAAGACGTAGAAGTACATGGAAGGCGAAGAAGTAATTTGTGACAGCCAGCATGGCTTCACCAAAGGCAAGTCATACTTGATCATTCTAGTGTCTTTCTACAGTGCAAAGTCTGCACTAATGGACAAGGGAAGAGCTGTAGATATCATCTACCTGGACTTCACTAAGGCCTTTGATACAGTCTCCACAACACTCTTAGCCTTAAATTAGGGAAATATGAGTTTGATCGATGGACAATTTGGCTGTGGCCAGTGGGTTACAGTCAGCAGGTGAGTGTCTAAGTGGAAACTAGTAACAAGTGGTGTCCCTCAGGGCTCTGTAGCAGGACCAATACCATTTAGTATCTTAATCAGTGACAGACAGTGGGATTAAGCACACCCTCAGCAAGTTTGCAGATGACAATAAACTGAGTGGTGTATTTGATATAACTGAGGGAAGGAATGCCATCCAGAGGGAACTTGACAGCCTATTAGAACCTTGTGAATTTCAGCAAGACCAAGTGCGAGGTGCTGTTCCTGGGTCAGGGTAATCCAGTGGTAGTCCAGCCTGGGTGATGAACACACTGAGAGCAGCAATACCAAGAAAGACTTTATGATACTGATAAATTAAAACCTGGAACCAGCAATACGCACTTGCAACCCAGAAAGCCAACCGTATCCAGGGCTGCACAAAGAAAGTGTAGGCAGCAGACTGAAAGCGGTGATACTCACTTTCTGCTTTTGCAAAAATTCACCTTCAGTACTGCCTCCAGCCCTGGGACTGCAGCACCAGAAATACAGAGCTGTCAGAGCAAGCCCAGAGGAGAGGCACAAGAATGATCAGAGGGCTGCAATGCATCTCCTATAAGGAAATGCTGGGAGACTGGGGGTTGTTCAGCCTGGAGAAGATTCTCATGAGACCTTACCATGACACTTCAATACTTTCAGTGAGCTTGTAGGACTGATAGAGTGAGAATTTTTGCCAGAACCTGTAGTAATAAGACATAAGGTAGTGGTTTGAACTGAGAGTGGCTTTAGACTGGATAGGAAGAATTTTTTTTCCACTGAGAGTGGTGAGACACTGGGATGGGTTTCCCAAAGAATCTATGATTACCTCATAGCTGGAAGTGCTTTGAGCAACATCATCTAGTTGAAGATCTTCCTTACTCTTAGAAGGGGGATTGGACTGGATGATGTCTAAAGGTTCTTTCCAACACAAAGCATTCTATGATTCTATAAACTTCAGATGTTTGCTAAAATAAGAAGAAATTTTGGAAAAGACATGGGAGTGAACACAATAATGAAACCCCAGTCAGAAAGCAGTTTTATATGTACAAGAGTTTCCTGTAATGCAGGCAGGCCAATGAGGATAACAATCTAATGCTTATATCTATAAGCAAGAAAGAGATCATCAGGAATTCTGGCAATACTATTCTCAGGTATTTCTTTCTTAATCTATAATGAAATTCATTACTTATTAATAAAACTCAAACAATTAAAACCCAAAGATTACAACTTATTTCATGAAGTGCTATTAATCTTTGAAGAATTTGGTCCAGCAAAGAATTTCAGAGAGGGTGTTAGTGTGGAGTTCTCCTATGTCCCTCATTCGTGATATGCCTTTGAGAAATGAAAATGCATAGTGAAGTAAACAAAAACCAACTAAAGAAAAAAACCTAGTTGAAGATCAGCACTCTTCCTGCACATATGTCTCTATTTAAACAGTGTTACTAAACAATTCTCAAATAGAGAATAGTTATTAAATTACCATTTTAAAACACATATGTTAATATTTAGGATCACAAGTTGTCATCACTAAATATTGTTTTACATAAGCCTATTTGAAAATAACCTCTAAACACTCTCAGTATTTTATAACTAGATTTATTACACAAAGTATTTGCACTTACAAAATGTAATCAAAATATTACACAGTATAATATACTGAATGGAAAATGACAAATATAGCAGTTTATCTCTATGAAAATCCATCCAAAATTATTCTATGCGAAGAAAAGTCCATGCTGTTTACACATGCATAAAAAGATGAAAAATATTCAGTGTTGTTTTCCCATCTTTTTTAGACACTAATTTTTTTTAAATTGTACTACCCTGCACAGCTTTTCCTGTCCTTTCAGTGCAGATGGTAAATCAGACATCCAACTTCGCATATGCGGACATATGCACAGCAGAATGTCTTTCAGCCATGCAACCATAGAAATCAACTATTAACAACTACTATTTGTAATTAGGTGATGAATCATATTTGGTTAGGTTTTACTGGTACTGTAGAAATTATATTTATAGATGAGGGTTTACTCCATCCCAATGTCATGCAGGTATGTATATACTGAAAATTCATTGAGGTATGTTCATAAGAGAAAGATATAAACAATGTGCTTATTCTTACCTCTCCTTGTGTAACATTCAAGTTTTTTCATGCACCTCTTTCTATGAGGAGAGGAGAGGAGAAAAGAAGAAAAGGAGAAAAAGAGGAAGAAATGGAGAAAAGAAGAAAAGGAGAAAGAAATCTCACTGGACTTTGCTTGGAAAAAACTTCTCAGACTGTCATTTAGGTCATGAGTTTCAATAAATAATATATTATGTATTTGTGCTGATGAGTTAGGTCTTCTAATCTAAGCTCCAAGATACTAAACAGAAAGACCAAAAGACTGTCAGTCACCAAACACCACTCTGATTTTTTTTTTTTAAATTTGAAAAAAAAATCTATTGTATTAAGGAGTGTAATCATGATTCAGCTAATATAACTCAAAAGCACTCTTTGAGCCACTTGATGTAACAGAAACAAAATATCGTGCCAATTAAAATAATATACCACTTTATCTAAAACACAGTGATTTATAATTTTTCACAAAAACAAAGAATCGTTAATTTAGATTTATTTTATTTTTTGATTAAGAGTCATAGATAGATGGAGATCATCTAGTTGAGACATTCATGAAAACCAGGGCAAACATAAAAGTAACATCAGGTTACTCAGCACTTTTTCCACTCAACTTCAGAGTGTCTTCAAGGCTGCACATTCCACAACTTCTCAAGGCTACCAGTTCTGGTATATGTTCATCTTGCTTTTCAATAATTTTTAATAGATTTTTCACTTACATCTGTTCTAAACTTTTCTCAGCACTCCTTTTACCTGGAGCATCTCATCTTTTCAAGTGCGTCTCAGAGAGGATTTTAGCTCCATCTCTATAAGTATCTGCCAGTTAGCTGAAGACTACAATTGGGGCCCCCTTAATATTTTCTTAAGGCTGAGTAAATCCATTTATCTGAACCACTCTTTGAATATCAAGTGCTCCAGCCTTCAAAGGGTAACAGTAGACCTCCCCTGAATTTATTAAAGTTTGCCAATGTTTTTATTGTATTAAAAACCACCAAATACCACACAATACATCAAACAGCCTCAGAAGTACTGTGTGCAGGGGGAATAAAACCTTTTCCTCTTCTTGTTAGATAATTCTTTTTAAAACAACTAAACCCACTGCAATAGCAGGCATTTAGTCATTATAATCTCAGGAACACACTGCTGATTCATCTTCAGCTTGCTATCTGACAGGACTTTAAAACCATTTTCTGCAAAGCTGCTTTCCATAGAGTTGGCATCCACTCTGTGATGTGTACAGGGTTACTCTGTCCCTGGTACAGGATTTTCCATTTACTTTTATTAAACTGCATGAGGTTTCTGCCAGGCCATTTCTCCAGTTTTTCCATGCCAGCCCTGCCCTCCCATGTATCAACTGTTCTGCTAACTTATTATTTTCATGCTAACTTATTAGTGTTTGAGTTTCTTATATTCTGTCACTAGATACTGGGACCTGGGACACATGAGAAGAAATATTATCAGTAAAAACAGAAGAAAAGAAAACCTGAAGCACTTCAGTCGTTGTTGTCACTGCTGTCTCCTCCTTTGTCCCTTTCATTTTGTTTCCCTTCACCCCTTTCTTTTGTTGCTGCCTGCACCTAATTTTCTCACATTTAACAACAAAAATGAAATCTAGCCACCTAGAGCAGGTACAGGTTGGTCTCTAAAGGCCTTTGAGAGCAAATATCTACTTTTAACTGGTATTAAATTATAACAACTGAGCTTTCCAGATAGATCAGGAATTTCATCTCCCTAAATCTATCTGAATGAGAAGTCTAAAATATATATATAAGATTTATTAAAAAGCCATACCAAACTGACAAAATAATATTGTGTAGGATACTGTATTTTGTAATAAGGAACAAACACAAATCACAAGGCCAGCAGAGATATTTTTGTGTTTAAATTAGGCTTTTCACCTCTACTATAGCACACAGGATTATTTGTTAGAAAGAAGACCCTGAAGTTCTTCCATGTAGTTGATACTGGTAGTTAGCACTGATGGTTATGGGTTTTGGTGTTTCTTAGGCGTAGAGGTTAAGGTGACCAGGTTTGTGAGTTTTAGTTTTCCAATATAAAATTAAATTTTCTATATTTTATATTTTATTTAATTTTTATATTTTATATTTTCTATACTGCAGAAAAAAAAAACAAAACCAAAACAAAGCAAAAAACAACAAACAAACAAACAAACAAAACCACAAAAAAACCCCCCACAAAAACATAAGTAGTAAAATAAACAAGCAAAGAAACAAAACTAAGCAAAAAATCTCCCTTATGTTCTTGGACCAAAGCCTAGATATTTCTTTCATCTATAGTAGAACAGACAATTATTTCACAAGTAAAGATCTATCTTACTCTTTTCTCTTCTTACTCATATTAATCTTGTTTCATATTTTCTCAATTTTTACCAAGATGTTTAGAAAGAAATCAATTCAAGCAGCCTGACATTTTGCAGAGGAATTTTTGTTTGTCTTTTAATGGTATTAGTATTTATAGGTTGCTAAAAAAAATTATGCATTTGTGTCAAAGTAAGATTTAATGTTCCTAATCTGGAAAGAATGCAGCTCAAAACCATTAATCACACAGTTCTCATAAAAATATTCCATTTTCCCAAATAGTGATGTTAATAATTGTATGAATTATTGCTGTTATTAAAAGTTAATTAAATAATAAATGTTTATTTAAATTAAAATAAAAGATTCACTTTAAATTTATACTCGACATCGTTGTACTTAATAGAAAATTTGCTATTGACTTCACTAAGCTTTGCCTCAAGCCTCATTAAACACAATAGGTAATGCTATGGTGGTTAATAACAATGCTTTAAATTAACAAAGATGAGTAACCAATCTTTGTTAACCATGAACAGCTGCTTTGTACAGAACATAAACTGAGGTATAATAAGAACAAATATTATAATTAAAATAGAGTGGAGACGCCCTGAGGAGAAAATAAAAGCAGAAAATATGATACTACCTTGTTCTCTTCTGAGATATTTCCACACTGATAATAGACAGTGTGCAGCCAGAAGAAATAGTTTCTGGGATAGTCCAGACTGCAGAAATAGCCCAGTGTAGATAAGGACCCACATTACAGGGAAGTATTCCTACCAGCAGTGAACAGACAGGGTGAAGAGAAACTATACAAAATTCTGCAATGGAAAACACAGTACTATGCTTATCCAAATGTCCTTAAGAAGAAGAAAAACACCAGTGATTATTATCATGAAGACAGGAAAACAACTGGATACAATTTGATAAGAGTAAAAAAATGTCATTTGTAATGAGAGAGAATAATTTTGAGAAAATTAATTTATGGGTTCCAGCACAATGAATTTAGTAAAAGTCAAAGTACAATGTACACATGGTAATGGCTTGAAATTTGGTGAAATCAAAAAGCTTATGCAGGTGTGTGTAGCAGACAAAATCCAAAAAGTGTTACATTCAAATTAAAAGACATATCTGCTTAAATCAATAGTAACATGTATTACTGATTTTTGCTTCTGTACCCGGTAGATGGATGTCTTCTTTTGCAGTTTTACTATATAACAGTACATTGTTAGAAATTGCTAGAAATTTTTACATTTAAAGTAATTTGTAGAAGGCATCCAAATGCATATAGGACTGTAAAAAAAAGCTTAAATAGGCATCATAAATTAGTGTTGAACAATGGAAGATTTCCTAGCAACAGATTATGTTTAATCAGATGCATTCATGAAAAAAATCTAAGGGCAAATTCTTACAATCTTATTCAGCATGCTTAAAATATGTTTTACTACCATCAGTGGTAAGGAAGATTCAGGTTTTCATAGTTTTGCACATAGGTCAAAACCTGGAAATTTGCTTTACAATATCGTTGAAACATAACACACTTTTCAACCTCTAAAATAAAGGGAGAATATTCCAAACAATTATTTTTCCATATTTAGGTTTTATATGATTCTTTATTTTTAAAACACTTAAGGACATTGCAACTCCTCCTGAAAAATTAATGAGAAATTGAGTGATGCAGATTCTGATAGGACAGTACATTTCAAGCATTATTATAAATTTCTTATGTCTTAGTTCATTGAAGAACCTCAGGAAATACTTAGTTGAAAACATTAGTAGTCTGACTTAAATCAGCAAGGCTAATTCTGCAGATCTACCTTTGAAAAGGGTCGTATTTCAAATAACATGAAAAGTGTCATTGCTTTATCTTCAGAGTACTTGATACTTTCTGCATTGTAAATAAACCTAAGAAATGTGCTTGAAACAGTATCTTCTTAAATTATAAAGCAAGTATTCTGCCTAAATTTCATTTTACTTAATTTCAATATCTATAAAAGATCTAAGGAAACTAGAAACTAGAAACTCTCATGTCCTCTTACATTCACTACACAGAGATAGCCAAAAAGAGCAGGAGTAGTTCATGACTATTATTACAAATAAAAATAAGATAAAAAATTAATAGCTCTCCCAGTTATTACTAAATTACTGCATTATCTGATAATTTTATGATGGAGTAAAACACCTCACCAATCAATCAGACCTAAACATATGCAATGGGTGAGCAACTGGCTCCCAGGTCAGGCTTAAAGGATTGTAATGAATGGAGTGACATCAGATTGGTGACCTGTCACCAATGGGGTTCTGCAGGGCTCCATCCTCAGCCCTCCACTCTTCAACACCTTCATAAAAGACTTGGATGTAGGACTAGAAGGAAAACTAAGCAAGGTTGCAGATGATACAAAGCTGGGAAAAGTTGTTGACTCTCTCAAAGGCAGGGAGGACCTGTAGAGAGAGTCCTTGACAGATCAGAGGACTGGAAAATCACTAACATGAAGCTTGACAAGGGAAGGTGCTGGATTCTGCACCTGGGATGGGGCATGAGAAACAGGAAAGCAGTGCCATGCAAAGGGACTTGGGGATTCTTGTTGATGGCAAGTTGAACATGAGTCAATGGCAAGTTGGACTTGAGTCAGCAGTGCCCTGGCAGCCAGAGGGCCCAGCCACATTCAGAGGTGCATCAGGCACAGCATCACCAGCCAGGCCAGGGAGGGGATTGTGCTGCTCTGCTCTGCAGTGGGGCAGCCTCTCCTCTAGTCCTGGAAACAGTTTTGGGCACTACAATATAAGAAAGATGACAAATTATTAGAGCGTGTTTGAAGGACGGCAACAAAGTTAGTGAAGTGCCTTGAGGGGAAGCTGTATAAAGAGCAGCTGAGGTCACTCTGTCTCTTCAGCCTGGAGGAGACTGAGGTGTGACCTAATCACAGTCTACATCTTCCTCGTGATGGAAGGAGGCAGGGCAGACACTCTCTGTGCCAGGGCTGGAGGAAATGGCCTGGGGTTATGTTGGAGGTGGTTTGGGTTGAATGTTAGAAAAAGGTTCTTTAGTCAGAGAGTGATCGGAAACTGGAACAGGCTCCTCAGGGAAGTGGTCACAGCACTAAGCTGACAGAAGTCAAGAAGCATTTGAACAATACTCTAGGGTACATGGAGTGACTCTTGGGGCTGGTTCTGTGCAGGACCAGGAGTTAGACTTGGTAATCCTTGCCGCTTCCAAATCAGCATTCTGTGATCATGTGATCCTGTGATTCTGTGAAATAAACAACTATGTGTATATGTGTGTTCACAGGATTAGAAAATTACAGATTGCTCTCAATGGAGTGTTTAGAAGACTGACAAATCAGACATATCTAAAATTTTTAAAAAAACAACCAAAACCAAAATAATTGCTCAATGAATCTACATGTGGCAGACTTCATGCAAGTGGTCAGCTCTTACCAATTATTCTTCATCAATGTTACATGCAAAAACTTGACAAGTCTGGATATAATAGCATAATTTAGCAGCGAGTATATTGAACCACATCATAAGATCAGCAGTGAGGGCTACTCTCTGTGACAGTCCTCAATTGCAGAGTTTGTGATCAGGTTTGAGATTCCTTTGTTAAGCCAAGCCAGTCTCAAAAATGTGAGCTTATCTTGTTTCTTCTCCATCTTTGCTCAGCCTTTTTTTTTTTGTCTCTAGACTATTTTTCAGAGATGATATCTAATTTGCTTCCAGTGATGCTTTCCTTAGTATTCATTTTTGAGGTGTGCTTCTTCCACTCTCAGTAGGAATTCTATATATTTCAAATCGTAATGGCAAAGCAAGCCTTGGTGCATTTCCTGTTGCTTTCCCAATTGCTCTTCTTGCAATTTCTCCTTCTTCTTTCTTGTTTATATGTATTACCATGCTTCATAAGTGAAATTACATGTTTTTATTTGCCCTTTTGTAAGTAATATTGCTCACATATTTATACAAAATCTTTCTGCATTGTTTCTGGCTATACTATCGTAGCATCACAAAATATTTAAGTACATTTTTTCTCAGCAGCATTTGAGCAAGCTTGCATTTGCTTTCAAAGAAAATTAATTTCAATTACATGCTGATTAATGGACATTACATTTAGAAGGCCTGGATTTTGTCTACATACTGAGTGCTTCCAATTTTCATCTCATTAGAACTAGGCTGCCTTAATGAGTTATAGTCTTATGAGCATGCACTTCTTTCATAGAGTTTCATAATTCTTTCCTAATATTTCTGCAATATAGTAGTTTTACAAGCCTTTGTTGACCACTTGTACATATGTATATGCTTCTAAGATATAAAATAAATTATAATGTACTCCTCATACTGCTAATTAAAACTTGACATATTCAAAGGTGACATTATAAGTCATTGCAACTTCTCGTATATTTTCCTACCCTTAGTGGTTTTGTGTCTTCTAAAAGAGTGCACGTTCATGACATACAGGTTTATCAAGGCTGCAAATCTCATAACAGCCAAATTTGCAGTTCTCAAAGCTTGTAATTCAGCACTATTGCCCTAGTCATCCTTGTTCATTTCTGGCAGAAAGACCAAGCCAGAAATGATTTTATGATTCTATGATTCTAGCTGCAGATTCTCTTTTCTCTGTCTTTTGTCACAGGATTGAATCATAGAACCTAATGAGATTTTCTAATCTAAACTTTTCTATTCCTCTTATTCCTTTGCCATGTTCATAATCATGTCCATAGTTGCAATTCATAACTCCCTAGTAGTGGTGTGTATTATTCAAATTCCACTCTCTTAAACACTATCATCTAGAAAAACCTCTTTTGCACCTGTGGTGATTTCTGTCACGACAGCTTATAACAATACATCTGCTCCATCTGCCTTTATCAACACTTCCATAACTGTCCTCTGGTCAGGTTTAATGTATAAATATAAGCCTAAATATGCATAAAATATAAAGTATGAACCTGTTTTCTTCTTCTATATGTAACAGCAAATACAGAAGTTAAAGCAAAAAAAGAGTAACAGGCTTCAAGCATCATACAACTGGTTTAAGCTAGGATCAATAAGAGTAGGCATGATGAGGGCCTTTTGAATCATCTGGAAGAAACTTAATTAAGTCTTGACTTTAATTAAGCAATCCCTACATCACAAGAGTGTACTCAAGTATATGCTTATGTATTTTGCTAAGCTTCATAGTGCTAATATACCTGTGTTTAGCAGAGTAGACAAGGATACTTTTAACCAAAAAGATTTACATCAGAAAATGTCAATTTTTTTTTGTGAATTGTACTTTTATACACCAAAAATAAAACAATTCTGTTGAAAGAGTAATTGGAAAATAACCCCACTGGAACAGATCGAAGCAGCCTAGCAGATACCAGTTAAGGACATAAAATGACCATGAGTGAGGCTTTTTTGGAGTGTGTTCCTTCTCCCATAGTCATCACCAGCTACATCTGTGATTCCAGCACAGGAGGGTTGTAGTTGCCACCCCCACAGCACATTCCCCCTCCTCGCCCCAAAAAAAAACCACCAAAAAAACCCACAAAAAAAACACCACCAACAACAACCAAAAAAAATCCCCACCAAAACCAACAAAAAACAAACAAACAAAAAACCCCACAAAAAAACCCCACAAAACATATCGAAAAAAGGACTATTATGTCTCCAGCCTCTGTCCACAATCTATCTGGATCTTGCTGACAGTGTCAGGTATGTCAGCCCATAGGCAGTGGGAGAAAATCTGCTCCAACGAACCCTAACCAGTCAGAGCTGCCCTTCCCTCCTTCCCAAGGGAGACCTGACCTGCCCTGCCCCATCCTGGAGTGGATGGGGGTACGTGGTCCTTTAAAGAATTCTCCAAAAAGCAGCATGTCTGAAATATTGCTGGTCATGCTTTGTCCTTGGACAGTTTCTTAGACTTTCCTTTTCAATTGTCTGGAGATCGTAATACTTTTGCTAAGCACTTCACCAATAAAAATAAAAATAAAAATAAAAATAAAAATAAAAATAAAAATAAAAATAAAAATAAAAATAAAAATAAAAATAAAAATAAAAATAAAAATAAAAATATTAAAAAATTAAATAAATTAGGAAAACTATTTCCCAATACACATTATCTTAAAAAAAACCAACAACAACAACAACAAAAACAAAAACAAAAAACAAACAAACAAACCAACAAACAAAAAAAACCAAAACAAAAAACTCCCCCAAAAAACCCAGAGTGCATTTGCAGTAAATTTTGGTATATATAAAATAGAACCAGAACTTTAAATGTGTGAGGAGGTTTTACAATTAAAACACCAAAACATTTTAAAAAGACTCCTGTCTCTGGAATTCATACTCTCTGTAGGTCTTCTGACTTCATGAAGCAATTTATTGCTGAAGGAAGTGAATATTTTATTCTCTGAAGTCTTACAAGATGAATTAGAGGTATCATGACTGAAGTAAAACATCTTGGAGAATCACAAAGACCAAATAACTAGTATTGGTCCAAAGATGAACTTTGATTCTCCTGGAGTTCTGATTATTATGCAGTTTTGATGCCTAGAAGAGCCAATGTATTTCAATCTACTTGCTCTTGCCAGAAAATCTCCTTTCTAAACCATGTCATTGGTGTCCTTATGAATATGGATGAGAAGTTAATGAGCAACAATACTGATTAAGAAATTTTAGTTTTAGACTTGGATAAAGCTCCCTTATTTTCTAACTAGGATCTTTTTTAAGGATTTTAAAAAATCCCTTTCAGATTGTGAAAAGGTCTGCTAGTGTGTATGTTAGAAGACAGCTCTTACAAAACAGGTTTTTCGAAGACAATTTTTTCTCTCTCCTAAACTCAGATCATTATTTTACTACTAAGTTAAAATATTGTGTTGGTATCTTTGTTGGAAAATTCATATCAATTTTGAAAATGTCCTGAAGAAATATTATCTTTAATTGCTGTGGTAGTTAGTAGTTTATAAATAGTTATTGTGGGATTTTAAAGACTTAAACAGATAAGATTTTAATGAAAACTATTAATCTCTGTCAGAAGGAACACAGAATTTAATCACAGAATCACAAAATGGCTGGGGTTGGAAGGAATTTCTAAGTACAGAGACTCCACAACATCCCTGGGCAACTTGTTCTGGTTTTCAGCCACCCTCACAGAATAGAAAAAAGAGTTTCCTGATGCTCAGAAGGAACTTCCTTTACTACAGTTTGTACACACTTCTTCTGGTCCTGCCACTGCAGAAAACAGAAAAGGATACGGCTCCCTCTTCACTGCTGCTTACCCACTCCCGCCATCCGCTTAAGTATTTTAATGGAGAGGTGTTTAGGTCTGTTAACGAATTATAAGTAATATTTGATCTTTTTGGCACAATTGAGAGATTTCCTTTTTCTAATTGCTTTTATTAACCATGACTCTCACTAATTACAAACTAAAAAATTACTAAATTACTAATTACTAAAAAATTTTTTTCCTCTTTTTTCTCTATTAGTTGCACAAGATTGCATGAAACAGTTTGATTTTTCCAATTTTTCCAGAGTTTCAGAAGTAACCACTCGGTGGAACATTTCTGGAGGTTGTCAGGGGACCCTGCAGCTTCTGTTAGTTGTTTTCTGATCGGCAAGTTAATTATTGCAAACTGATAGATTTGTTCCTGATAAAATATGGGGCCACCCAGCTCTACTCCTTGGTGGATTGGATCAAATGAGTAGCAGATGTCCTTCAACATCAAGCATTCAATGGTACCGAATACTATTGTACTGACCATGGGATTCAGGGAGGTTATTGGCCAGAAACTAGAGATCAGAATGCTGTCACTTATAGGAGTCATTTCCTGCTCAAGAGTCATCAGGTGCTGGACATAATAAGCATCTTTGGTAGAGTTGTGAGGATAAACAGGAGATCAGCAAGGGTGAGAGCTGGAATCACAGGATACAATGAGGGCAGCTGTCATCAGACCCATTCACACCTGTTGCTCAGTAGTTGGCTCTCTGGGCACAAATTCAGCAGGACCCTCTGTAGATTCAGAGAGCTATGGACTGTCCAAACTACTGACCTAGGATCCCCACTCACTCTGGTGTCTGACACCAAAGGCAACCAACCCTCACCTACACAGGTCACACCAGCCTCTGGCAGCTGGTACTTGCAGCACACGTACACAGGGTTAGAGAGGGAGACAACACAGGGAGATAGAAATTTTAATAAGAATATATAAAAAGACAGGACAGACTGCAGAGATGAGGAACAGGGCTCTGCCAGAAAAGTGCACTGATATGTTTGCATAAAGCCAGTGCCTTTATACCTTTCTCTGTCTGTTTGCCAACTCTCTTTGTTCCTTCCTGCTTCCCCTTCTTCCATTTCTCCTCAGGGGTTTGTACAACTCTATCAATCCTAAACTCCTTCTAGCCAGGGGTAACCCTGGTTTAATGGTCTTACCAGTTGAAACAGTGAAACAACTCTGGTCATCAATAAAACTGTTTTTGAAAACAAATATATTTCTACCTGTTCCATTTTAAGATTTCCACAATTGCAGGTGAGGCTTTATTGGAACAAAAGTTGACATAGTTAGTCTACATCCTTATTGTATCATTTCGTTATCCAGGGCAAAGTGATGTCGGTATCATCCTGTCAAGGCTGGCCAGCAACAAGAGTTTTATCCTGAGTATCATAGAAGGAGTTAGGTACATATGTCCCCTGTACACAAAAGTGGTGCTTTCTATTGAAATGGGTTGGATAGCCAAAGAAGTCAACATAAAGACAATTTTGTCATACATGAACATGACTCATTTTCTTTCTGTAATAGTTCAGTCTGTGTGAACCATTGAATAAAATGAAAATTATCTAACTAAAACCTAGATGAATCTTCCCAAAGGATAAAAAAGGTTCAATGAAAAATCTGCCTATGAAAAGCACAGACTTCATGGTAATCATGTATTTAAGAAATAGTACATATACAGAAAGCTTAGTCTGAATCAGAAAATGAAGAGCACAGTAACTCTGTGTTTGTTTTCTCCATAAGAAGTAAAATTGACAGTCTTTTCAGAGTAAGCAAATAACAGAAAATAAATGTTTTCCTGAAGTTCACTTGAACCCTAAAGGGATACTATGTTAAAACAACCTATCTTCCATTCTTTGCAGTTCTGACTAGTATTCCACAGAGATTCTTTGGTAAGCTGTGAGTACAAAATAAAATGTGAAGAGATCCAAACTTGTCTACAGAATCCACTTATTATTAGCATCCATTCTTACCACAGAACATGTCACTGGAGACTGGTATTGTCCTTAGAGCGAAAGGATTTCAAGAAAGTTATTTTGGAGCGTCTGAAAAAAGGAAAATCAGCTGTCTTTTTATAAAAGCCTGTAATCTCCATTACCCATTTGCTTTTTCTTTAAGGAAACGTCCAAACTCCCCAGTCTCTTTCAGCAATATCACTTGCCAACATTGTTTGCAGCAGAGATAGTTTTAAATTTTATGTTGTTTTTGTAGTAACTTTGCAGAAAAATATACTTTGGAAATTGCTATGAATTAATTCAGATCAGAAAGAACAGTTTTAACTCTACATTACAGGAAATTAATGTAAGTATTGTTGCCAGTTACTAATAAATAAAAAAGGAATGCCCCTAAGGAATCATCTTGACGAATACATAGGGAAGATTAACCATATTTAGAGTAGTAGAATAAGACCTGACTGACACAATATAAAACAACCTTGTATTGCTCAACTATCACCTTTTTATTTTTTCTTTTTCTAAAATAATTAGCATAACAATGTATTACATTAATTTGTGAAAGCCCCTGTGTTTCAGGGAGTAGAGTGGGCTGGAAGTGGTAATGGATGTATTTTGTTAAATTCTTATCTATATCTGTCTTTGCTAATCTAGAAGCTGTTTTAGCTAATGATTTTAAATTACCAGGAGGAAGGTGCCTACAAGATTAAATTACTCTCATTCATAAAACATGTTAGAAAACGTCAGACTTAAAAAAAAAAAAAATTGCTAAAAATGTCACTCTGAAAAAATACTAGATTTTTAAAGCATAAACCAAAATCTTGAGGATGAAACATTTCACTTATCAATCGAGCTTGAGACTCACAGTTTATAATTTTGGGGTTTAAAGACTAGTTTTCAGATGTATTTAAACTAAAGTATTAAAAATATCATGTACCTCTTAATGAATTTAATGTTGCACCCAAAAAAGCCTGAGTATGAACAGATTTAATACATGTCCATCATGACAGATATTTAGCAGACATTTGGGCTGCAAATAAACTGTATATATCTTTTTTCTTACTGACTGTAATTCTAAAATTGTTTTCAAATATGTGACTATAATTGTATGTTCTCATTTTGGTGCAATTTGTAGTGCCCAGTAAACTGTAGTGCCCAGTAAACTGCCTTTTTTTTTTTTTCTGCAACTTTTTCTGCTCATCAGTAGAATAAAGTGGGTGGTATTTGGATTGTTTTAGATGAAGTCTGGCCATTAGGTTTCCAGCAGCCTGCCCCTTTTTCCTTCTCTTTTCGTAGGGGATCCACTTCAACTATTCAACTGGGGACTGAGTACTTCTCCTAGTCATTCCATTTTAGTGTCTCCTGCACTCACCTGGAAACAGGAACTATCGCTTGTACTCCTTTCAGTTCCAAGCAGATGAGAACCCATGTCTCCTACTCTGTGTGCTTTAAACCTACTGGTGAAAGAGTTTGGTAGAAAAGCCTTTACTGTAATTTGTCAATGTAGGTGTATGTTGCAGTTGTGATCGGCTTGGGACTTCTAGAAAATATTCAATTGTACCTTGTCAGGATAGTGTTAAGCATGCTAAAGTCAAGCTTATTGAAACACATCTTTCTGTGACTTTGGTATTTTCTTCCTGAACTCCAATTATGATTGACATTTTTTTGTAGCTTTACTTCTAGATACTTGAACTTGGCAATTTAGACTGAAAGTCTAAGTTTGAATGGCAAGGAAACTTTCAGACTACCTGGAAAAGGATTTATTTATTGCTGGCCTCCACAAATGGGTGCTGCTGGACTGCTGTTTCTGCTGCATCTGATAGGAGAATACAGGAGAATACAGAAGTCCTTTCTGCATGTATTAAAGGTAGGAAAATTCTGATTGTTAAATTTTTATATGTTTCTGTATAGGTAGATCAAGAGTTTGCAATCATCTGAGCACAAATATCAATAATGTCAACAACCAAACTAACTACAAAAATATCATGATGTAATAGTTATTGTTTAATCTCAGGGTTTGTTTTTTTTTTTGTTACTAACAAATAGCAGTATCCATAATCAGTTTAAACTGCTATGTAATGGTGTGTAGTCTTTATTCACTAAGGAATTTAATTGATTTTCTCAAAGGAAAAAGAATCTTACATCTGGTTGTTTGTTGAGCTGTCTTAGGAAGATCCAGTTAGTTGAGCTGTTGGTTAGAATCAAGAATACATTTATTTTAAATATTTATCATTCACTGTTCTGGGAGTATGGATATTTAATTTATCCGAAAATACTTTATATATGAGTATCTATATCCACAAATCTGCAAGATGGGATAAACTACATGTAGTGGTTAAAAATATACTTTGAAATAATTTATGATTATAAAAATAAAATTTTAATTCTGGTCTAATGTAATACAGAAAAAAATGTGTTGTTTTTTTTTTTTTCTTCATTTCATTATCATGATTTTTCCAGAGTTTTGTAGACTGATCATCATCCTGTTACTTGGAAAGTGAATTAGCTTATAAACTTTAGAATATCAGAAGTTTTATATTTAATTGAAGACACTATATATATGATTGTATGTGTGTGTTTTTATAGATATTAGTAAACCTCATAACCCACTTTTCTTAACAGCTATACTCAAGAACTTTTTTTTTTTTAATTGCTGGATTGAGGAATTAACAGGGAACTGCACTTATGTTTTAAAATAACTTTGAGTTTGAGGGGAAAAATAAAAGACTGAAATATATTGTTGTCTTTGGAAACTATATGTGTAATAACACACATAAAAGCAATCTCCTGTTTGCATGTCTGGTTTTCAGTTACAATGTCAGGATATAGACATCTTACTTCTTTGCAGGTAAAAACCCCCATATTTTCAGTAATTTATTCATTAGACACAGGGTGGTGAAATGCAAGATCTCTTTTGTTAAATAGAAGAAAAAAAGTGAATCTGTGTAGGTGGATATATGTGTGTGCACAATGAGAATGCAGTCCTCTCTCTTATTTAAATAAATTTCTATGGGAAAAAAAGTGTGTTTTCTGCCTTCAGACATGAAGAATTATGTAGCTTGAAAAGTAGCAACAGTTTGTTTTCTTTGATGTACTGGAGATGGAGTTTTTGTTGTGGAGTATTGTTTTTTTTTTCCTGTAAACTTCAATAGATCAAAGGTATAGACTTAGTTCATTCAACTAAACATCAATGTCCAGAGATGTACAAAATGCTCTGACATATTCTGCCAGGCATCTAGCTGCCTTTCCAAAATACTACAGGTTCCTTATATCTGCAACCTTCTTCACAAGGTCTTGGGGCGATAGAGGACTGAAAAAGGTCCCCATGTTCAGGTTACTGAACAGGGACATGTTTTGTCTTACAGCAGGGTGACTAGCTCCTCAGTATTGACAGGGGTGAAGGTATGAACCATGTGTGTACACTGTGACTGCTATAGGAGCTCATGCTCCTGCATCACTTATAAATACCTAAATCTGACTGTTTGAATCAAATCTAAATCAAACCCTCAGTACTGAAAACAACTGACTGTGACAAATGAGGCAACTTGATATATCATCTTCCCTAATTCCACTGGGAGGACCTTTACATGAAATTCACGGTACCCTACAAAGAAAAAAAAAATCAAAGGTGGAACTGCCTGAGGGTGAACTTTTTTCATGTTCTTTAACTTAGTTTTTCTGATTTTGACAATGTAAGTAAGTTTCCTTCAGTTTATAGTGTTCCTTCTAAACATGTAATTTTCAGGCAAACACGGTGTTAAAGTACGAGAGAAGCTAGTCACTAATCCAAACTATAAGGAAAATGCACTCTTGTTTTTCTTCCAATTTGAGCGTTTCCCATGTCTTTGAAACTTACAAAATTATTTTGATGTCCAAAAGAACAACAATAAAAAAAATCAATTCATATATTTTCAGGTTTTAAGAGGTAAATTTAGACTTAAGACAGAGAAAAATAAAGTGCAATGAATTACTTCTTTGACCTATGTTGGACACCTCTCTTGAAATCAAACAATTCCTTCAATGATGAAAAGAACTGTAGCATGTCTATTTTTTTTAGATGGAGTAAACCTGGGTCATACTTATACAAGATTTTTTTTCCATGCTAAATTTTTTTTAATATGTGTAGCTAAAATATATGACGTGCAGGTAGTAAGCAATTCAAATATCTGGTTATCTGTTGGAAAGTAAATCTAATCTGAACACACAGACTAAGTGTTCTTTGAAAAATGCCTGGATTTATAAAATGGAAAAATTTTTATGGGAGAAGCTACCTTTTTTTTTTTTTTTTTTGATCATCAGAGATAAATTATTGAATATCTCAAGCTGGAAGTTAATATGGGTAAGAGTAATAACAAAAAAGATGAATAAGTATTACTGTGCGGGAAAGCAAAGATGAGAGCACAAAATAAGACAAAAGAATTACTAACAAAATACCTTATCACTGAGGAAAGCTATGAGGCATACTAAAATAATATAATGGCTCTATAATGAGGTCCGTAATGACTTTAAAATGTTTTAAAAAGGAATCAAAAACACTGAAAATAAAGACATGACTGAATATTACTATAAAGGAATAGATCAAGCATATGAGGATTTTATCAGAAAGATATAACTATTAAATCAGTTCCAGCAATGTAGAGATATTTAGAAAAAAATGTTTTATAAGTGTTTTTCAGAATAAATAGAAGACAGTGAAAAGAAGATTTCAATTTATAGAAAGACAGGAGTTATGGAAGAGAAGGACACACTGAGTACAGTGCAAGAGAGCACTTTTGAGCATATGGGGCTATCTGAGAGATTTCCGGACTGTGCTAAAGATATATTCTTGACATGTTGTCAAGTATGGCAATAAGGATTGGTGCCTTTGTGGAGTCACTGCTTGCAAACAGGCAAGAACTCTTTGGAGTGTGTAAGAGGAAACTTTGTCTGCCGTAACCCTGCAGTTTTAGAGATAAGAGCTTGAGGGGCAGGAGAAAGACAAATAAAATTATAAAGATCACTGACTTCAGAAGTGCAGATTTCAGCTTCAGGTCCTTCAGGGAACCATCAGGAACAGTCTAAAGGGAGCTTGTCTTTAGGCACAAAAAGGACCTCAGAAGTACTTTGAGATTTTCAGGACACCATTCTGAAAGCAGAGGTGGGATCCATCCCCATGGCATGCCAAGAAAAAAGATGACTGCTTTATGTGGGTACTGGGTTTATGTGGCAAGGGTTTGGTAGTGGAGGGACTACAGGTGCACCTTCTGTGAGAAGCTGATAGAAGCTGATAGAAGCTTCCCCCATGTCCGATGTGGATGCTCCAATGCTGAAGTAGGCTGTGACCCTTTGGGAAGCTCATTCTAGAGCAGGCTGTTGACAGAACCTGTGACACTGTGGAAGGGATCCATGCTGGAGGAATCTGCTCTTGAAGGAATGCACCCTGTAGAAAGTTCCTATGTGGAGAAGCCTGTGGGAAGGGCTTGCAGTGAAGGTCATGGAGGACCCTCTCCTCTAGGAGGGATCCCACATTGAAGCACAGAATGTTAGGAGGAGGGAATTGCAGAAACGTGTGATTAAATGACTATAATTTATGTTCCCACCTTGCTGCCTGGGGAGAGATATAGGTATAGAAATTGAGCTTGGGAAGGAGGGTTGAGCTGGGTGAAAGTATTTTAAGATTTTTCTATATTTCTTATTACCCTACTCCGACTTGTTGGGTGATAAATCAAATTAATTTCACTGAAATGATTCTGACTTGAGTAATTTGTCAGTGATCTCTCCCTGTTCTTCTTTTAATCCACAAGCCTTCATTATACTTTACCTCACATGTCCAGCTGAGGAAATGGAGTGATAGAGCAGTTTGGTGGGCACCTGACATTCAGCCAAGCTCAAATTACCACACCAGCCTTTTTAAACAGCAAGATATTAGCAGATTACAACTGGAAAGAATAAGTATGTAAGAGAAGGAAAGATGGAAAAATATCCAGAGGGATACAAAAATATTACCTTTGCATGCAGGGGTGCAGTTAGGAAGCCAAAAGCTCAGCTGGAGTTCAAACTCAAACAAGAGATACCTCTGCCTTACGTTAGTATCAGGTAGAAGCACAAGGGAAGCTTAAGACTGCTGCTGAATGGGGCTGGTAGGTTAGTTAGAAGTGACATTGAGAAGGCTGGGGTACTCAGTGTTGTCTTTATCTAGGTCTTTAAAGGTAAGCTCCTGAGTTTTTATGTCAAGAAAAAGGATAGATCCAAAGAGTGGAGCACCCACAGCAGAGGAGGATCGAGCTCAGGATTAGCTGTACACACTGGACATGTACATATCAATGGACTTGACAGCATGCATCTGAGGACCTCTGGAATTTAACATTGTGGATATGATCTCTTTTATTTTTTTAAAGATCATAGAAATTAGGGAAGGTCCCAGGTGACTGAAATGACAAAAATATTTCATCCCTCTACAGGAAAAAGGAAAACTCAGAAAATTAGGGACCAGGTATCCTCATGTCAGTACTTGGGATAATTGTGGATCTAGTCTGGATGGAAGATATTTCTACACACATGAAAGACAGGAAGATCTTAAAAGGGCTAGACTTACTAAGTTAAGGTGTACTTAACCAGCCTGTTGCTTTGTCTCATATAATAGTTTTGTCAGTGAAGGGAGGAGAGGAGTGGGCATCCATCTACCTCAAATTTTACAGAGTCACTGACATGATCTCACCATTCTGGTTGAAGCTGGTAAAATATGGACTGGAAAAATGGACTACATGATGAATGAAAACTGAGTAAACTGTCCTGGCAATCATAAATAACTTAGATTCTTACTGTCAGAAAAATTAGATAGAGGTACCTCAAGGTTTATATTAGGTCCAAGGCTATTCATTCTCTTTTAAAACTATCTGAATGGTGTTATCAAATGCACCGCACCACAGATAATTCCAACCTTTAAGGAGATAGATACACTGGAAAGAAGGAACGTAGACATAACTCAACAGGCTGTAAAATTTACCAAAAAGGCCTGGATTAAAGTTCAGAAAGATAAATGTGGAATTCTGAGTTGGCCTAATCCCAACCAGCAATACAGATTGGGGTGTGATTATCTAGTTGATCTGAGCATGACCTCTGCCAACAATGAAGGCAAACCATGTCCTGGAATGCATGAGCAACCATATGTTGAACAGAGCAAGGGATGTGATTATTCAATTCTGTTGAACACTTGCTATGCCATGTTAAGGTTTAATACCAGGCAGCAATGAAACACAGCACAGCCACTTGCTCCTCCCTGTAAAGCTGGGGAGACAGTTGAAAGGGTAAAAGTGAGAAAACTCGTGGCTTGAGATAAAGACAGTTTTACAGGTAAAGCAAAAGCCATGCCTTGCAAGCAGAGGAAAGCAAGGTATGCATTCACCACTGCTCATGGGCAGGCAGGTGTTCAGAGATATCCAGGAAAGCAGGACTTCATCATAGCTAATAGTGACTTGGGAAGATAAAATGCCTTACCTTCAAATGTTCCCCTTCCCCCCCACCGCCCCCCTGCCCTATTTATATGCTAAGTATGATGTCATATAGTATGAGATATCCCTTGAGTCAGTTGGGCTAGCTGCTCTGACCGTGCCCCCTCCCACTTTCATGTGTGTCTCCAGCCTACTCTGGTGGAGTGGTGTGAGGAGCAGAAAAAGCTTTGACTCTGTGTAAGCACCACTCAGCAATAACCAAACCATCCCTATATCATGAACACTGTTTCCAGCACAAATCTAAAATGTAATCCCATACCAGCTACTATGAAGAAAATTAACTGTATTCCAGCCAAAATCCAGCACAATACTACACTAAGAGTCAGCTCTTGTGTCATACACGAGTGCTGCAAAAGTTAGCAGTTGCTTCTGTGTGACAACTCAACCAAGCTTTCAACATTCTCCATAGTCTCCATAAGTAAAAAGAAGGCCATGCTCCCATGAAATCTTCTTCAGATTGAATAGACAGTCACTGCTTTCCTCCCTCTATACTCAATCCAGCTCTCCACCACACTAGATAACACACATTTATATGGATACAATATAAAATCCATATTTGAACCATGTTAATTTTAGTATTTATTAGAGTAAATAGATTAGGATTGCAGTCTAGTTATGAGAATTGGATGGAAGAACACTATGTAAAAGTTGAGGGAGTCTGGCTCTGTTTGGTCTAGAGTATTTAAGGAATTAACAGAAGCAGTCCCTTAATCTTTAGTGCTTATCAAAGACAAAGGAAGAACAAAGGAGTGAATAACAATAGGGTTTGAGTCTTTTTTGAGAAACAGAAGTTAGAAATTACCAATATAATACAGTCCAAAAAAGCTCTGTTAAGTAAATGTCATTTATTTCTGTGATAGGATATCTAGTAGATAAAGAGAAATCTGCAAATTACATACTTGGAGTCTTTTGTTGTTGACATGATGATTTCTGTATCGTATTTGGATTGCTACCTTTGCATTAAATGGATAACATCTATTCAGTTAGAATATGGAGAACTATGGTTAAGCTATCATGCCTAAGTCATCTTCTTAAGACATATTCTTCCTTTGCTGTCAGTTTCATAGAATTAGTTCACAGCATCAGGCTTTTGGTCTTGCACAACTGTACTTTGTTGTAAACAAAGTCATCAGTCAAAAAAACTTCCATTAAATGAAACATGGCATCAATTTCACATGTTTAGAAGACTGAACTAGCCTAACTGGTAGTTTTTGAATGTGAAATATGTGTTAATTCCGTTATTAAATGGTTAAAGACTTCTTCCCCTAAAAAAAAAAACAACCAAAAACCAAAACCAAAAAAAAAAAAAAAAACCAAAAACCCCAACACAACTTAAAAAAAGAGAAAAAAAAAAAAACCAAACCCACAAGAAACAAAGAAGCCCTAAACCCATTACTAAGATCAAGTAATAGTATATGAAAACAAAAGAGCATGATGCATGTCAAGTATAACTAGCCAAAACTATATAGTTTGAAAGTCTATCTCATTTCTCAAAAATTATTTCAAGGAAAAAAAAAAAAAAAAAAACAAAAAGAAAATTAATCAGAGGTATTCAAGCTTTAAAGAAGGACAAGTTCTGTGCCAGCCACTGGATGGAGAGAGCCTTACCAAGTCTCTCTCTTCAGAAATGCTTGACAGGTAACAATTCTGCAATAACTCTGAAATCTCTAAGAATACTCACCAAAGTCCACAGTTGCTACCAAACATGCGGTTACTCAAGCCACACATTTATCACTTCTTCAAGAAGCCTCTACTACTTTTACAAAGCAAAGTTATTTGCAAACTGCTCTCTTTTGTGTTCCCTACCCTATGATGTTAAAAAAATTAAAAATTAAACGGAATTTACACAGTGTATTTTTTATCCTACCATTTGGATTGCATTGATTAGCACTACAGTTCATCATTCTTTTTTCTCATCATTCTAGATAAGAAATAGGAAATTACATGGGTGGGAAATTACAAGATAAGAATCTTACTCATGATTTTTTCATCATTTACAGAAACTGGCTTATTCTATGTTTGCTCTGAAGATGTCCATCTAATCTGTCATTCTGGCACTCTAGAAATGTATGGGGTTATTTCACATATTCTATGGCATATTAGAGAGTACTAGAAGATTACACAAAGGCTATTGAACTGAGTCTTTAACTGTCACATCTTAAAGCAGATACTGCATCTGGTTAGCTGAAAAGATCTATAGACTCTAGTAACTGTCCTGTGGATATATTTGAAACTACCATCTGAATTTCCTTTGTGATGAGATATTGGTATTTTAAAGCTATTTAATTGAATCTGAAGGTACATATCTTAATTGTCATGTGACTTTTACTCCAGAAATTATTGTTGCAAGCATTTACGACAGGCTGCAGTTGCTTAAACATGGGCACCTATTCTCACTTCATCTGCTCTAAGGCGCTTTATAGTTACAATACTGGACCAAGGGGACACTCACATGCTTGGAGACCATGAAGAACAAGAGAGATTATGCTCAAATTGCCCAATTTGGCTATTTTTTGGTATCTGTAATCCATTCATAAAGATAAAAGAATTTCAGCCAAAATGTTTTTATGTAACAGCTCAAATTTAATGAATCCATACTTAATGTTCCCTAAGGTTGTATACCAAATAGTAAGTCAATTTTTGTTAATATTTGATATGTTTGAAGACTGAACAATAAGACATTGATACTTGTGGATTTGGAAAGTGGTAGTTAATGAACCACTGAGGGCTATGAGTTGTCTATGTTCTTCAGCACCTTTATGGAGGTGGCTACGAATGTGATGATTTAAGCTCCTTTGGCTTTAACCTAAAAGAGAGGATATGCAATTATTTTCTTGCCATCCAGCCTTTGCTGCAAAGCTCCAGCATTAGAGATGACATCTTCCCAAACCACCTTTCAGCTGTAACTGCCTGCTTGACCTGCTGCAGTAAGTAGGGGATCAGGAAAGTGACCTCGATTTCTGAGGCAGCAAGGAGAGATACCACAACATCCTCTGATACAGAAAAGAAAGTTGTTTCAGGGATGTAGCTGTCTGTGAATACCAAATTAATTTATTCTTAAAGTGTGAGTTACAGTGACATGGAGACAGTAGGGTGAATGGAAAAAATATTTCAGAGGAGTATGAATCTTCTCTCCTTAGAACAAGAGAAGGAAAATTAAATCGTAATTCAGTAATGCAGAAAGCACACTCTTCATTTTCCCAGTAAATATGTCTCCTTTTGTATCAAGTTTAGTAAGTATAGACAACATGGAGGAACTTGTGCTGTTGAATGGAGGCCTTCTACTTTATGGCTCTTTTTCCTCCAAAAATATTCTAGCCAGTATCTGTTATTGGTTTTGATATACCAAAATGAAACCACGATAAATTCTACATTTATCTCTTACTAAGAAAGAAAGAGTTCTGAGACTTTATTGTTATTAAACTTTCTTAAAGAAAACTTTTTTAAAATTATCCCCAGATTTTTAGTGTTCTTTTATACAGTTCTTATGTTAAAAAGAAATAAGAAGTATTGACAGACAGTCATGTTAATAATGTATTTATGGTGGGGTTTTCGTAAAGTATTTCTTGAGCTATGCTTCTTCCAAAGGAGTCAGGAATTTTCATTATAATTATGCCTTGTAAGCCTGAAATAATATTACATATGTATATATTGATGTAGATTTTTTAATATATACACTTTCTTTAAAAATGCTTGCATTTTTTTAGTGCAAATATGATTGTATTCTTCTTACTCTAAAGTGTTCAGAAGCAAAAAACACTGACACTTGTTATATTTTCTAATCCTTCTATTACAGCTATTATTTTGTAATAGTGTTCTAATCATAAATAGTTTTCAAAAGTATCTGGTTAGATTTTGAAAGAAATTCTATAGCAGATTTTGTTTGATGATTTTTCTTTCTTTTTTTTAATACTCACAGAAAAATATTGGTCTTTCTGTTGCCAGTCGGAATTCATATTGTGATTGTTACCCATTATAATGTCTGCTTAGGATTGGGAAGCTGTATAGCCCTTTTTTAGCAAAGAAAACTGGCAAGATTTTACTTTTTCCTTTTCTTTTTTTTTTTTTTTTTTTTTTTTTTTTTTTTTTTTTTTTTTTTTTTTTTTTTTTTTTTTAACAAGTAAGCAAATTCCAGTGAAATAAAGCAAATTCCAAATTTAGTATCTCTTCAGTTTTACAAATGGGGTTTGCTTAGGATGCAAGACAGAGGGTCTACTGCCATCTTGAGCTAAGCACATGACAAAAAAATCCCTGCTGGCTTGTTTTTTTTTCTTTGTTTTTGTTTTTTTTTTTTTTTAACAACCATACATGCAGTAATTGCAAAATACCTTTTTCAGCCTGCTAGGCACCATACCTACTTCCTCCACAGTCTTGTGAAATGCAACAGTCGATGGAAACTAACAACAAAAATTTCACAAGAACTCAAAAAATTCACAAAATTCAAAAGAACCTATCATAGCAAGAAAGAATGTGGCCCATGCTCTTGGAACTCATCTGCCAAGCTTTGTTCCCTGTATGGATTTGTCCAGGCTGGAATTTTAAACCTCCTTCAACTTGAGGTACCTGGTAAAATTAAAAGATAAAGCTTTAAATTACTATCTCAGCATTATGCAAATGCTTTTTCTAGTGGTATTTTCTGTATTTTTTTCCCCAGGGTTGAAAAAATTACTCACTTTGGCAATAAATAAAATTTTGAAAGTGGAACTAAAGCTACTGCTTCAGTTATTCAATATTTTGAATCTGTGAGCATCCTGCTAAGTAAAACGTTGCAATTGTTGTGACAGAAAGTTGTTTTGATGATATTGGATCTTAGTATATTTTGTAAAGATTATTTTAACAGTAATCAACACAGTTTTGCATATTCTGCAAGCTGGGTAAACTCAATTTCTGTTCCAACTACACTGTCACACCAGTGGTTATTACAACACAGCTGGCATGGGTTGATCTCAGTGGGATTCCACTTAGTCTGTCTCTCAAAACTGCATTATTTTATTCAAGAAGAATATTCTTGGGACCAAAATACATGCATAATGGCATGCAATGTTTGGAAATACAATTTTACATCACTAGCTGGGCTAAGAAATATTTCATCAGAGTAAATATGAATGAGTCAGCATTTCATAGAATCATAGAATGATTTGGGGTGGAAGCCAGCTTAAAAAGCTTCTTGTTCCAACCCCATTTCCATAAGCAGGGATGCCTCCCACTGGACCAGGTTGGCCAGAGCCCCACCTGTACTGCCCTTGAATACTTCCAGAGCAGAGGGCATCCACAACCTTTCTGGGAAGCCTGTTCTTATGCCTCACTATCCTCTGAATAAGGAATTTCTTCCACACACCATATCTAAATCTCTCTTCTTTTAGTTTAAAACTGAGATTATGTAATTTTTTTTATGTAGTCTGAAAGGTAAAATTCTCTGTAGTTCTCTCAGCTTGGCAGCAATGCAAAAGCTTATGTCAAACAGAGTTTTGGTTTGAACCTTGTTCAGAAAGCAAAATAAAAAGGAAAACTGCTTGTTATTTGTTTTGGGGGTTTTTTTTGTTTTTTTTTTGGTTTTTTTTTTAATTCTCTATTGGACTACATGAAGAAAGTAGAAAAATGGAGATGATGTTATATATTCCAAATAGCTTTAGGCCAGTCAAACCAAATTGTTACATCAGATAATTCACTCATCATGTGAAAACCAGAACAGAATTCAGCTTTTCCTTTAATATAAGTCCAAAGAAGTACAAAGATATTATTAAATAGCGACATCTAAATGATTTTAGATTTCCTGAAAAATGTGGCACAGAACTTCTTGACTGTGTTATTTTCAAAGTAGCATGTAGATAGGGAAGTTAATCTTTTCAAGATCTTGTGCAGTGAGTTCTGAGCACTTTTAGCTGAAATTAAATTATACTTCTATATATTAATTATTTTTTTCCAAAATTCTAACAGCACTCAGTACTGCCAGTACATGATGGATGAATAATTACAAATATCTTTGCTATGTGTTTTTCCTTAAAATGCTGCTTTGAAAAACCCCCTTTCTAAAATGTGACATTTCTTCTCCGTGGAAGCAAGACAGCATGAGTATGATGACTTTGAGAATGTATTCATTTTAAATAATTATTAAGAAATATTTTTGTACTCTTAATGAATTCTATGGCCTTCCCTTTAGATATTCAAGAACACTGATATTAGAGTGGAATGGAATGGAATGGAATGGAATGGAATGGAATGGAATGGAATGGAATGGAATGGAATGGAATGGAATGGAATTTCAGTTGGAAGGGACGTAAAATAGCCCAATTATCTGACCACCCAGGGCAGAAGAAAAATTAAAGAACATTGTTAAAGCCATTGTTTTAAACACAAGTTTGGGACATTAACTCCCTCTCTATGAATTCTGTTCAGTTGACACTGAACATACCCTGGTGAACCACTTCCAAGTGTCTTTTCTCTAGATACCAGGGAGAAGACATCAACACCTCCTTCTCCACTTCCCCTCCTCTGGAAGCTTTAGAGAGCAGTGACATCCTTCAGCCTTCTTTTCTCCAAACTAGACAAACCCAGAGTTGCCAGCTGCTCCTTATGGAACATTACTTGTAGCTCTTTCACCAACTTTGTTGCCTTCCTCTGGATTCATGCAAGGACCTGAACATCCTTCTTAAACTGTAGGGCTGCAGCAATGATGAATACAGCAGGGCAATTGTTATAGCAGAAAAGTTTTGTGACTTTCTAACTTTCAGATTTAAAAAAAAAAAAAAAAGAAAAAAAAAAAAACAACAACAACTTTTTAGGGCTTACCATAGTTATAGTTGATGGCTATTTAGTCTTCTATACAAATTTTATCTATAATCTCTGTTGCCTGTGGTTAAAATAATTTTCCTTTATTTTCCCTATTCTTTGAATAATGTGGGGCAAACTGTTGTGAGTATCATAAATAAATAGAGCCTGTAATGCTCCTGCTATTTCAAAAGCTCACACATGTTTCTTACCTGTGTGAGAACAATCTGAGAACAATATGGAAAGATAAACATGACATTTGGAAAATTGACAATTTTAGTATAATATTAAAATGGTTTCATTTGAAATAATATAGTCTGCTGTTCTTAGTTCACATTTAAAGGAAATTATGTTCCATAGTGCATATTTTGCTTGTTATATAGGCATCACATTGGAATTTTTCACTTTTAGTAGATGACAGATTTCAACAGGAAACCTTTTCAGCAAGCATATTTTAGAAAAGAAGAAAACTGTGTCTGCAGAAAACTCAACTAAAAAAGACATTAAATTGGTAAAAACGGGGTTTTTAATTGTAGCATAGTCTGTAGTGTAAGGTACATATACTAGTCCCTGAAGCCAGATGACACCATGCAATGCTGTAACTCCATCTGGCAAAAAAAAAATCTTCCCCTGCCTTTTGCTCACTCCTTCCTGGTGGGATGTGGGGGAGAATCTGAAAGGTAAAAGTGAAAAAAATCATAAGTTGAGATAAAGATAGTTCAATAGGTAAGATAAAAGCCATGCAAGCAAGCAAAACAAAACATGAAAATAATTTACCATTGCCAATTGTCAGGCAGATGTTCAGCCCTCCCCAGGAGACCTGAGCTCCTTCACACATTAACAGTGACTTGGGAAGACAAAACTCCTCAACTCTCAATGTCCTTCTTGGGGAGATTATATTTACAGTTATATGAAGTACAGGTTCTTGGGACTACACAGGCAAGAAAACAAACTTCCCCTGATTTACACTAAGGAAACATGGAGGGCAGAGGGGAGGATATGTAAATATTTAATATTGTACCTTTCCAGTATTTGGAATATTAATTAGCAAGTTCTTTTCATACTGACATATATCTCTGTGGAAAACTCGGACCATTCTCATCCAGGTAAACTTTCTATAGTTTTAACTGACTATGTAGAATAAAGTGTGGGCTAATTTTAGCCCCCAAATATCTAGTACATGAAATAGAGGCATTTTTAGTCTGTAGTTTTCCTCCCTCATGTTCTCTTTTCATGATTCATATGCCCTCTAATATTGAAACCACCACAATAAACAAATATTATGCAGTTACTCTTTTCTCTGTCAAAGCCACAGTTAGTGTAGTTTTCATTCCTCGAGGAACATGCAAAAAGAAGTGCACTCCCAGCATTTTCCACAGACCCTGCTGGTAGCTGCAAATACAAGAAAAAACTTACTTTTTCTCTCTCTGTGAGGGTGGTTAAACACTGGAACAGATTTCCTAGAAAGACTGTGCAGTCTTCATCATTTGATATATTCATAATTCATCTGGTTATAGCTCTATATGGCCCTGCTTAAACAGGGATTTGGACTAGATGATCACTTCCAACCTCAGACACTCTATCATGGGATTCTGTGAACATAGGTGTTCTGTTTATGCCCCTAGGATATATCAGATTTGTGTCTGTTTAATTGTCTCCAGTGCACTGCTCTGCATGTGCATTGATTTTTAATTTTCTTTTTTAGCATTTTCACCACAGCAGCAGTCTAAAGTTTTACAAATTTCTGTCTCTGTTTCTCTTACAGAATGAAAAGTTTAATCTCTGTATTCATATTGATTAACATGAGAATGTCAGCTGTAACTTCATATATTCTTGTATTAAGGCTTCCTAATAGATCTTTTATATATTAGCCAGACATGTCTTTTTTTTAGGAATCACTGGTTGGTTTGTTTGTTTTTTCCTCTTTTCTTCAATTCATTCTCTAAAATAAAACCCAGAGGTTGTGATTTTGTGTTTTTTACTTTAGAAAATTAAACTTAGAAAGATGGCTTGTAACATTGACTGATTTCAGTCCAGATTTTCTGAATGAAAAAAAAATCAATGAAAATGTTGATTCACTTTGTTTTTGTTATTTAATTAAAAATATCTCATGTTTAAAAAGCTCTTAACATCTCCTAGGTAAGATTCCAGAGAAATATTTGAAACCACAGATGAGCTTCCTTACTGGAGAAACTGTTCAGATGGTCTTCAGACATCTAATACAATTCAGTTGCTTAGACAAAGTTTTCTGCTGTCATTTTGAAGGTGCTGTTGTATCCAGCATGGGACTGACTCATTATAAAATAGTTCATCCCAGAATTGCCTGTAGTAATGTGTGGAGACCAAGTAAAATACCCTTGGGTGTTTTTCATGGCACTACAAACCTATGTTTAAGGAAGTTCAGTTTTTTCCTTTGTCCTCAGGAAGCAACAGTAACAGGTAGAGTATCTGTAGACAGTGATTCAGTCCATCCAAAGAACTGTGTTAAGTGTTTGAAATAAATAAGATTAATGCTATCACGAATACATTTCCCATGGAAATGTATATGCTCTTAGGAAGAGTATAATATCATTTCCTACAGTATTGTTTGCTTAAAAATAGAAGCTATATAGAGAATCAAAGGCCTGTATCATGGACAAATTCATAAAAATATGTATATGCAACATACATGTCGTATATGATTCACTGACTCTTTCACTTTCCCTTCTTTTTCAAGAGAAAACATTTCATCTCCGTTTTCAATGGAAGTTATCACAGCCATGAAGGGCTTAGTTCACTTACCTAATACCTGTGGGAGTTCCTCTGGTATCTAAGGCATCCACAAAAGACTCATCTATACTACAGAGTATCTGCAGGCACCCTATGCTCATCTGAACCAAGAAACCCATAAGTGAGTAAATGTCTGTGTGCTGAGAACTGAATCAGTCCTAATTTTCTTATACTGATCTTTATATTCATAAAAAATGCTTGGGGTTTCTCTTTTTTAAAAAAAAGGACCAAGAATGCAGTAATATACGTCTGATGTTTTTGATTAGCAGTTTACATCATAAAACAGTCCCAAGGTAAAAAAGAATTTCTGAAAAAGACAATGTCTTTTGTTGTTCCAAGCAGAATTCCATTGTAGTCAGTGTTTTTACAAACTAATTTATTCTAATATCTATAGGGAGAAAGAGAGTAGTGGTGGAGAATGATTGTTCTTACCTAGATAGTTGAAAGTTTCATAGTTTCCAGGGGTTTAAAGTGAGCATAATCATTCCAGAGAAGAAGTACGCTTTACTGGAAACAATGAGTATGACAAAACACCCTAAAAATAGGCAACACTGGAATGGATGGATTTATTTAAGACTTAAATGTATGTTCAAGAAAAGAACTCGCTGTTGCTGCTTGCAAAACTTTGTAAGTGTATACTTTATCAACTTAAAAAGTCATTTGATCACTTAAGACTAATGGTAGAATTTCCAAAGGTTTGTCAAGGAAAGAGAGAATATTCTACATATGTGGCTATAATAATGTGGTAAAAACAGTCAATATAATCAAGATCCACTGAATTTTGACCTTGACATTAGGCAAGGTCAATTCTAACCATTAAATTCCAGGTATTTTTTTTGATTAATTTTCAATGATAGAGTTTTAAACAAATATATTTCTAGAGATATATATGGCAATCAAACTACCTAAATCCCTCAAATCTCTGTCAACTGTTAACTTCCTCTGGCGATCTACTATTAATGTAGAACAAAGACTGATGGTTTACAGATAATTCTTTTATCAAATTTACTCAATTAGAATTTTGGACACAGAGATGGAGCCACAAATAAAATTTAAAGCTAAAGCTAAAATGAATCAAAATTCATTGTGATACATCACATTCACATTCACATTGTTATACTTGGTAATGCATTCATGGACTAGAAGTTAGAAAATTCATTACAAGAATTGAATTCACAGTGCTGAATTAAGCTTTTAAAATTTTTGCATAGGTTAGACGTGAGAATTAAATGGCAGAGAAATTAAAACAAGCTTTGTAAGCCAATGGGAAATGCTGAAAGGAAATGTGTCTCAAAGTGTATCACTCTTTGGTTTTGACACATCACTTATGGTTGCACTTAGTGGCCTGTGCAAATCATATATTTTCTGTAGGAAATGTATCTTGAACACAAAGCCAATCATAACCTGGGAGGTAGTATAAATCCTTTTTAATGGACTACTCCAGCTTGGGTCCCCATG
Source organism: Brachypodius melanocephalos (assembly GCA_013398615.1). Lineage (NCBI taxonomy): Eukaryota > Metazoa > Chordata > Aves > Passeriformes > Pycnonotidae > Brachypodius > Brachypodius melanocephalos. The sequence continues at coordinate 38,326,848 of VZSR01003803.1, forward strand.
GGAATTGCAGGTTCTGCCAGAAAATCGTGGGGTCCTCCATGTACTGCAGGCAGACATTTGCTCAGCTGTGATCCTCCATAGACTATTGACAGATAAACTGCACCACCACGGTCTTCTCCAAGGTCTGGAAAGGAATCTGTTCCAGCATCTAGAACACCTCCTCTTCCTTTTTCTTCACTGAATTCAGATTTCTATCAGATTAGATTCCTTCAGCTCTGGGATCCAAAATATATGTGTGTATATATATATGTATATGTTCTATATTAGAATTGGTATTTATTCCTAAAGGCATTTTAGTCCTGTTTTGGTCATTACTGCTATTTTCATTAGGGTTATTTATTCATATAATTAAGAAAAATCAATAAAATAATGGCACGTCTGAATGTAAAGCAGGAAACAATGCAATCATATAAGACAATGTGTCATGGCTTATCAGGAATATCAAATTTAGTGAGACGAATAATTCAGTATTAAATTTACATATAAATTACACTTGTAAACAACCATAATAGCAATAACTATAATTAATTGCATCAATCATAAAATAGGTGATTATATGTTTAAATAAAATAATGGCTACACCTTTAAAACATACCTGGGTAATTTTACATGGAAGAACAAACAAGAGAAAATGCTTTCAAAAATTTGGCAATAAAGAGAATGTGTACCTAATTCACATACAGCTAAATATTTCTCCTAGTGTCATAAAACCTGATTGTAAAATATCAACAAAATAGATTGACTGTTCAAGTTTTGATCTACTGTTTGCATACATATTACTATACTGTAACATCCAAGAATTTAACCATTTGTTTATGCACATTTTATTTTGAAAATGAGTTTTCTCAGAAGAGTGATTTTTAGTGTTCCTTTAAGAAGCAAGATGGCATTTTTACATATGTCTTTTTTGCATTAAAAATGCAACAAATATGTTAATTAATATTCATAAATGATTTTGTATGCATATATCATTTGCATAAAATTATTAATTATAACTTATGAAAATAAGGGGAATTCTAAAGGGGAATCAAGAGCTGCTTTGACAATCTCCTTCTAATATGCATTTGATATATAATGGATTAGATCTAATCACATCTTACAAGAAATTTTGCATGTTATCTGTTCTGCGGGCCAGAGATTGTTCCCTGGCCTTTTATTATTTGGCCACAGGAGATGGTGAAGATCATTTAACACATATCTGATCAGCTTCAAATTTCCATAGCTCCTTAAGGCTGCATCCTGTCTGCCTATCAGGATGAAATCTCAGAGACTGAAATATCCATTCCTTTTTTCTTCCGTAAGGACATATTAGTGTATGGCCAGTGAGGGAATTGTGATGTATTTGAGGAAATCTCAGCAAACAATTGAAGAACTGGACAGCCAGGGCACAATGGCTGTACCTGCCTCGGGTTAAGATGCAATTTGCAACTCCAATCAGGCTTTCTGTAGTCAGTCACACTGCATGCTGTACAGGCATTACAGAAAAAAAACAAGGACAATACAAAGACGTTGACAGACTTAGATAAAACTTCCATCTTGATATCAAATCTTGAATAGATGAACAAAACATATACTCACATAAGAATTTCATTTCACTTAAGTTTACAACTTCTGAAGAAGTTATAGAGTTGAAGAAACTCAAACATTATAATTTGTATACAAAAAGAATAAAATAAGCTTTCCCTTTACTGTTCCAAGAGCATCTGAATGATGAACTTAAAGTTATATGCTTTAGTTTCAGGCAGCCCTGTGGGGAGCAGAAATCTGGCCACAGTGATCCTTATAGGTCCTTTCCAAAATAAGATATTCCACGAATCTATGATTCTATTTCTTAACATTATGCAATGAACTTGTAGCTGTTAGAACTGACTTGTAAAAGTATTCTGAGGCTCTGGTCTGAAGAGACAGAATAATTCTCCCTGATAGAACAAACGCTTGAACCATAATAGAGCATAACGAGAGAGGTAACACTCCCCACAGACTAGATGAAATAAAAAAATTACTTTACTGGTATATGCCTTTGAGTTTTTTGAAGTGTGGGGTTTTTTCATGTTTGAATGATAGTGATTTCAAATACTTTTGCTGGATAAGAATAGTTGTTTTACTTTCAAGTGGGTCCTTATCTACGTTCCTAGATTTAATGCTCTCAGTGTAGCTGCCAAAGTTCCAGCTATTTTCAGTGGAGTTGGTGGACTTCACTAACAGCCATGAAGATGGCCTGGTTAGAAAAGCAAATTTACCGAGCAGAATAAAATGTCTGCTGAACAGTACTGATTGGAATTGCCTGCCAACCTGGGAGCTTTAGGCTTGGGAACTGGGGTTGAGAACCAGAAACATCTTTGAAAATCTTAGCTGGCAACTTTGAAGTACAGCTGGGTACCTAGAAATCTTGTGGTACCCTTGGTAAGTGCAAAAGCAAAGAAGTTACAGCAGCAATTTATGATCTGAAAAAAGTGGAGACAGTGTGGAAAAATAAAATCGGTAAGATTCTGTAAAATAAGTCATGCAAGGATGCAGAGGCTTGGGAAATGTAGTAGAAAAAAATAGAAAGGTAGAACATGAAAAAGTGCAAGAATCTGTGCAAGCAGAATTTCAGGAATGGGAGGAAAGTACTGGGCTTTTCACAGAGACATATGCAACTGCAAACACTTTGCTGAGAGCTGTTAAGCAGTAAGCTGAATATGTCTTACAGTGGCTTAGAGCAGTTAGAGCAACTCTCCCTTGAACATCATAACCCTGATAAAAGTCAGCTGTGTCAGGATTTAGAAACTAGTCTCATACCCCTGGCTTCAACACAGCCAGACCAAGAACATACAGGCTCTGTCTCAGAGAGTGAAACCATTGAGAAGATAGAGATAATGAAAGGAGGATGATTTCAGGCATTCTGTCCCTGCCTCATGAATCTGGTTCTGGCAACAGGTTTCCTACCCCTGCTTTGTTATGTGAATACAATGCAGATGGAACAGTGTCTCTGAACACTTTATGTTATTCTACTTCTTTCTATTGTTCAAACTTTTACAACAGAGTTCCTGGCTCCTGCCAGAAACAAAGGCTCTTCCCTGCTACCCCAGGTCCAGATGACCACTACAATCTACATTGCACAACAGCTAGTGGAGAAATAAAACATGGCAAAAAGACCAGTGCCAAGATGTTACCAAGCAGAAGCTGGTACTGTTTTTTCTTGATCAGAATGAGGCCAAAGAAATATTTCTGGCTGTGTGCCCTGTGATACTGGGGCCCCATTTGGGACTCTCAGAAAAAGGATATTAGTGGGGATTGTGTCAAGAAGTTTCCAGTGAAGCCCAAATTAATCATATTTGCTTTGAATTAAAGGGGTGGAAAGGTTTCCAAGCATGATTTTCACTTTGGGAAAACTCATTACTGAATGCTTATACAGTCACATTATATCTGTTACATTTTATGCAACTTTAGTAATATTCTCTGTTTTTGTAGGAGCTAGAGAACATACTCCTTTTCCGCAGGGAACTGTACTCTCCAGACATCCACATAGGTCTGCCTGACATACGCAGATGGGAAGACCTAAAAGAAATTGATACATTTTTGGAGCAAGAGCTGAGAGCTAAAAGAGATATCCTGAGGCATCAAGGAAAGCAACACTGAATTTAAGCAACTAAGCTCCATCCTTTATTTTTCAGAAATGTTGATATTAAAAAGGAATGTAGGCTTTACTAAGTCATAAGTGGTTTTTAACATGTGTGAAAATGCTTGGAGGCATGGAGCTCACCTTGGACACTCTCTTGAAATTTAAATTTCTTTGGGAGTTTGAGGGCTTTGGCTCAGACCAACTGAAAAATATTCAGAGCATAAATAACAATTTAGAAACTGAATCATAAGTGTTTCCATCTATGTTATCAAATTCTAAAAATTATTTTCACCTGAAGTAATATATTGATATATTGAATATTTTAGTGTACGGTTGGTTTCAAAACAATCTAGGTAATTTTAAAAACTTTGTTCCTCTAAAAGGCTATTTTTATTAAAAATAGTTGTAACTAAATTCACTTCATATTTATATTTAATTTACATTTAATTTTTTGCCACAAAGAGAAGGTAATTATAGCAAAAAAGTATTTTTGTTCATGAAGAGATTGATTGGAAGAGACTTCATAGTTTCTTCACAGTGTATATGAATACACTTTATTTATTGCTTGAAACATACAATGTGGTTTAGGAGTTTGTAGATTTCTTTGGTTTCCGACTGGCCCTTATTAATTATTTGTGTAAAGATATATATGGCATGTTCACTGTAAAATCTGGTGGCTTGCTGTCTTGGATTACGTAACCAAAAAATGTTTCTTCTATTCCATCTGTTGAAACTGCCTGGGGAGATGTTTTACTTTATCTCTTGTAACTCCACGGGGGAAGGGGGACGGTGTCTTCTCTTAATGGGCCAGCTGTTAAAACCAGGTGAAGCAGTGTTCTTTATGCATACCACAATCCATCCTCCCTCCGGGGAATATCTGCTGTTAATGGGCCATTAAGGCTCACCAATAACATGACACATTACATCATCCCATTGTGAGATGCTCCACCCAATGAGGGGAGCCAAGCATTCCTACTTAGATAAAAACTGAGATGTAGGAACACCAGAATGTCTGGGTTTTCACTGAATTCCCAAAGGAAGACTGGACCCATCTCACCACCACTGGACCCTCTTTATACAGGACCGTCTCTACTCCAGCAGAACGACATCTGCCCCTCCAGGAGGGCTTACATTGGACTGCTTCCAACACCCTGACCAACAGGGTGTCAGGTGGTGTTTCTGACTCTGTCAGGGTTTCTAGGGTTTTGTTTGTTTGTTTGTTTGTTTGTTTTGTTTTGTTTGCTTGTTTTTTGTACTACTACATTTGTATTAATATTTCTAGTATAAAAAATAGTATATCTAGTATCTACTATTTCTAGAACTGTGGTGGTGTGTTTTTAGCTTTTATATGTTTTTAGTGATTGTTTAGTTTTTGTATAATGGTTTGTTCTTGGTACCCCTGTCCCAAAACTCACTATGGTCTTTTCCCAAAGTTTTTAGTGTCAGTCAAAGCCCCTACCCCCTAGGGCCTTGTCAGTCACCCAAAAGGCTTTCCCCTTCTTCAAGAAACTTCGGAAGAGCTGGTCAGTTTACTGGCTGATTACCAAACTTTCCCCCCACCCTCTATTCCCACTGGTGATAGCTGTTGTCTATCCCATTTTGTATGATCTTCTGTATCTCCCCATTGGGCCTTTTTCTTATCTCTTGTAAGACACTCCCATCCATAAAATACTGGTGCAGGAGCCTCTGAGCCGCTCTGCCACCCTGGAATTTCACCAAGTCAAGACCCTAGGCCTGGCCGCTTCCGACAATGCAACAATAAACTTAACAGCAGTGGCAGAGTCTTCTTTCTCCCTCACTTTCGCTGTCTCTGAGGTTTCTCAGTGAGAAGAACTCACAGGTGCCCCGGAGTAGTGGTGAAGCTACAGACAGGACCTTCTGATTTGCCCCGGTGCCAGGGTCAGTCAGACAATTTGGAAAAAGCACCAGAGGCGCAATGTAGAACTCTTATTCCTATCTCCAAACCTTTGCCTGAAAAGCCTTTAATCGCAAAATTATAATATTTTGGAAGTGGGGATGATTTATATTTTCCATTCCAAGGGAAACTCCGTCTTTCCCTGGCAGATACCTGTCTTCCCAAACCAAGACACTTTCTTATGAAAACATAGCACTAGAAAACAGAAAAAAAGTTTTTGATAATTTTGGAAGTATTGAGGTGTTAGCCTAAACTGGCCAAAAAGTATTGTTTGAAATGACACGTGTCTGTTAAGATCACAGATTTAACGAAGAGTCTAATGTTTAGAACATTCATATGCAATTTAAGAAAGTCTGATTCAATTTGTCAAGATGCCCCAGGAAACTTAAAAATGTATTTGCTAGAGGATTTTATTAAATACCAAGCTGTGATGTGTTTGAGAAAGATGAAACAATTTTATGAGCTTATTCGTTGACTGTTTTAAGACATCCTTTGATATATGGAAGAATGGATTTGAAGCTTAACCCTCTGTTTTCAGGTGACCTTTCAGTCTAAATCGCAGGCTTTTGCTGACATCTTTGTTATCTTCATCAACATTCAACACTTTATTGCTTAGAAATTCCATGCAAAGTTCAGGAACCAAAAAACTAGACATTAAAACTTTCTGAATCTCCATCAGCTTTTAGGAACCTTTCAGACATTTTGACCAAATTGTTCAGAAAAAAGGTTCATTCAGTGTCAGAGTGCTTAATTGATATTATTTTCCATTAAAGGAAATCCTCATTTTGAGAGGATATTGCAGTCTTAGTCCTTTGTTTCCTCAGCATTGTTAATAATATCCAACAGAAACAATAACATTCCACTCAGTGTAAAACACTGTAACTTGGGGTTTTTTTAACCAAGTAGGACAAGAAATACATCCATATTAGAATCAAATAAATTACTCAGTTTAGTAGAAGAAGCTTCATATTATACCAAAAAAAAAAAAAACAACCCTCCCCTAGCCCTCATTTATTTATATGACAACATTTATTCCTTTATTAATCTTTTTTTTTTTTTTTTGATAGAAAGATTAAGGAAGACAGTACAATTCTCCAAGCCCCCATTAACCTCCCATCTGTTAGAACTCTGAAGGGAAAGGTAAATTGACTGCTGGGGTATATGTAGCTCATGAGCCTGCAGAGAAATCAGCTGTGGGGAAGAGAGCAACATTTTAATGAGATGAACAGCTTGAAAGTATGAATATTTTCTTTCTTCTGTTTTCAGAGCATTAATCCTCATCATAACTTTGACAAAAGTTTTACACAGTCCTGATGTGAGCATCCTTTCCACTCTAGACACAAAGATAATAATGTCTTTTATTATTATTAGATATAATTTTTATCTTGAGCTCTGTGATACTTTGAATGTGTAAAAATCATTCATACATATCAAGGTCAATTCATATTTTACAAGTGAAAAGACTGAGCTGAGGCTGATTTGGTCCCTAAGATTGTGCCAAATGCATGTTAGAAACTAAAATGTATCAGTATACCTAGTCTTCCTTGCATGGATGTAGTACCATTATTTGGAATTCAAAAAACTGGTACTCTGTTCAGATCCAAGACCTGAAGAAATGCATGGTAGCCTGCATATAAGGGAAAAATAAACTGCTCCCTGAGACCTTAGAGGCAGCCTGTGTCTGTTGTAGGCATGTATATCAGTGAGACTTGTTCAATGAATGAAAAATTACTTATCAATAAGAACTTCAGTATTTAGTTAAGGTGTTTGTAAAACTTTCTTCAAAAAATTCTGACTCATCTGGAATGCAAAAATGTTTTGCATGATAATTTTAAGCAGTTAAGTTTCTGCTGTTGTACTTCAGTAAGAGATACTTTTTCCCCCTGTATCTTAATCATTAGATGTGTCTGATTTTATTTATCGTTTCTTGTTCAAAGAAACTGCTTCTCATATAATAGTTGCAAGTTAAAATTGATGAATATTTGCCTCATCTACATGTTGTGTACTTCATGGGATGACATTTTAGCATGTGATCCATCAACAATACTGAGAACTGTTTCGAAAAATTGGCATCAATTTGAAAGACAACATATTCAGTACTTTTTAAAGTAAATCTCAAAATGGTTACTGTTTATGATCATTCTTATGTGGAAAAGTTGTAGGATAAGTAGGATTACATAAAACTGAAATGGAGAAAGTTCTAACCAGATGATTTATGCATTATATATCTTTCATTTGATTCTTTTCTTGATAATAGGAGACTTGATTTAGTAGCTGTGACATTTTCGTCAAAAAACTGAAACTGAAATTTAATTTAAAGGCAGCATTTCTAATTTAAAATAACTTTTGTTCTGAAAACTTTATAGATTTACACTTGTGTTATGCAGTGTTTCATAGGAATTTTTCATCCATGCCTCAGAGAGCTTGCTCTGTCCATTAGAATGACACAGAGAAGGAGGAAAGGGAAACAGATGGAGGCCTAGAGAAATAAAGATGATGAAATATTACACTACTTCATCAGAAGAATGTACTGATACCCTTCTCTGGGGAATGGTGTGTCAGAAAATGAGGAAGCAATAAAAGAAGAGCTAGTTTTTAAGAAGGACACAACAGTGCAGTCAAATAATTCCATTTGAAGGAGAGAGGGGATGAAACACAGAGAGCTTGGCAGCAGGAGCAGCAGAAGACAAATAGATTAAAAGGGTGTGGGGAATATTCAAGACAGAAAGAGAACTGTGGTGAAAAATCAGATACCAGGAAGGAATTAGGAATTACTCATTCCACCGAGAAAATTGAAGATGGAATTAAGAAAGAAAAGTGACAGTGAAAAATGCTCAGGGCAAGGATGTGGAGAGAAAGGGCCTTATCACAGGTATTGGAATAGAAGAGTGCTGTGTCTGTGGATATTGCTATCTTTCATATAGGGGAAGGCAAAAATTGTCTCATGAGGCTATAGGAGAAAGAGGCAGATTTTGAAAAGCAGTATAAGAGTATTAAATGGTGAGTAAGTTTGATGACCATTAAAAAATAGAATATGTGGATTTTAAAACTGTGACAAAGTTGATTCTGTAGTTTGGATTTGGGGAACTGAAGAAAAATCTGTTCAACATAAATGAACAAAAATTTAATGTGACAGCTCAGGGATGTTTTATGAAAGTATCTTACTATTTTCTTAACCTTGTGACCCCTGTGCCAAATTCTCCAGAACATTCATTTGTGATTTTTAACCCTTACTGATTCAGATAGTTTCTAAGTATACAAAAGAAAATTTCCCATTTATCTTTTCATATTAGGACCAAATTCAGCTAAGGAAAACATACAGAACCACTCTTATTTCTTGTTTCCACAGTTATCAACCAGTTTGGCGTTCACATGTCAAACTGGCATTCAGTTTGACAGTTCACATCAGCCAGATACTGGTCCTGTCTGACTAGTGGACAGAAGTACTGACACCTGGGGGAGGTGGGTCTGTCTGTAGCTGGTGACACTGTCAGCTGTACGTTAAGCAACATTCGCCACCTCATGTCTGTCTGCATTTTATTCATGTAGTCAATCAAATTCAGGGTAAGTAGGTGTGAAGTTCATCAGAAGGAGCCAGTACTTTGCAGTTTAGGAAGATGATTGATCTCACCTGGATCCCAAAGTATACCTGCAAATACCTGCAAGAATTAAAAACAAAAAAAAAAAAACAAAAAAAAACCCCACAAACCAAAACTAAACTTCTGGGAAAAAAAAAAAAAAAAAAGTGCTCATTTCTGAGCAGCAGGGAAGAAAGAATCCTGATTGTCTTGATGGTTTGTGGGCTCTGTGCTGAGGCAATTAGAGCCTTCCAGAAGAAATATATCTCCTCAGTGAGCACTAAGCAGAGGGCAGGTTAGGACAGGTAGGGAGACAGTTGAAAAGGAAAGTGGCACAAGACAGAGCAGACATGAAAAAAACTGCAAGAATGCTGAGAAAAGCAGAGGGGGAAACAAAACCAGGGCTCACAGATGACAGGCATTTTAAAGTAACTTGTAGGAAACCACTGAAATAAGAGCACCTTTATCATATTACTTTTCTTAAAAAAGGTTAATGTCAGCCCTCTGAGGAAAAAAAACCCTGCATGAGTAAGAAACTTCATTTGTATGTCACCATAATAAGATTTTTTTCCCTTCTATTGCTTCTTTTTTCCTATTTTTTTTCTTTTTTCCTTTTTCTTTTCTTTTTTTTTTCCCTCTTTCTTCTTCTCTAGGACATTAAGTCTTTGGTCTACAGACTCAAATGCTCGAATTTTGGTGCTGTATTCAAATAGTCACTCTTATACGTGGATGGTAAAGAGATCCCAGAAAAAGACATATATTAGTCATATATTGCTTGAAAGATTATTTGCAAGCCATAACTGGTATTTGGAAGGGTGGAAGGTTGAGTCATATCTACTTTTTCATTAACTGTTCAATACAGGTCACTGGTAACAGAGTTACCTGACTAGGTTTGTCTCTGATTTGACTACAATATCTACTATATATCCCTATGCTAAGGGACTCTTCGTTCAGTTCTGCCTCAGTAAAAACTGTACTGTTTTAAAGAAAATAGTGTCTCATTTCAACAGTGACTCCTACAACAATAGAGCTGACATGCCTTTCCAGCTGAGTGACAATTCAGCTGATTGATCCAGAAAAAGAAAATAATTTTAAGAAACTAGTGATGAAAGCAGCAAAGGAAGAGAAGATTTTCTTTTTAACAATACCAGCTTGAATAAGAAACCATGCAAAATCACAGGCAGTTGTTTAAATGATGTTGATCTTAACTTGCTTTCAAGAAGAAGGGGGAATGAATTCAGAATAAATGCCTTTCTCTTTTAACTTACTAACCATTTTCTCTAGGCCAAGTCCATGTCTCTTCTTGTTATCTGTTGAAAAGTTAAATTGCATGGAATTTAATTGCATGCCTAAATAGAAAAGCAATTGTCAGCGTCTATCACAAAAATCTCATCCTTTTGAGAAGATAGTACTAAGAATCAATATAAGAGAGAGATATATCAGTAAGAAAAATAATATGATTTAGCTATATATTTCTTTTATTTACAAGTTCATTCCTAGTTTATGCCCTTAGAAAGCAGTGTTTTGAAATGGCATTAAGAAGATATTTTTTAAAATGACTTAAAACTACATATAAGTTACAGACCATTTTCCTTGAGAACTCTTGTGATAAATGTATTGAAACCAAGTGGAAAACATATTCCTTTTCCTGCTGTGATTGCACATTTGTACTCTTGAGTGCAGGCACATGTATTTGCAATTTCTTCCTGGCAGCTTGATTAACCTTGAAAAGTTACAAATTAAAAAAAAAAAAAACAAACAAAAAAACCCAAGTTTCATAGTTAACTTTCCAAATATACTTGAAGAAAAACTACAAACCTAATAATTTATAAATAATGCCAGTAGTTTCATTGGGTTCCTGTATTCTTCCTGTTACATAATGTATAATGTTTCATTTTACAAAATCAATGATGTCAAAATGAGAGGGTTAGAGGTCCAGAGAAATATACAGAATTTGTATTTTGGTCCTTTTATTTGGTGTAGGGGTAAAGGTAATTGTGGAAAGGGCTGTGTGTGGGGTTTAGGGGCTTCTATAAGGAGGCACTGGGACTTTTCTGTGCTGATCCCAGCTTGTTCCAGCCAAGTGGAATGGAGCCACTCTAGGGCATGGCTGACCTCCTCACTCAAGATGGTGACACTTCAGGGAAAAGTGTGTTTATGAAAAAGCAAAGTTCTGCCTGAGAGAGAGAAGGAAGCAAAGAAAGTGTGGGAAACAGCCTTCCAAATACTAAGGTGAGATGAAGAGGAGCAGCTGAAGGTACTCCAGGTAATGGAACAGAGAATCTTCTGCAGCCTATAGAGGAAACCAGGTTGGAACATACAGATATTTTCTGAAGAAACTACAGCCCATGGAGGCCCCTTCTGTGGTGGGCAAAGTATTAGAGGGAGGAGTTTCATAAAGGAACTGTTACAGATTGATCACAACTCCCCACTTCCCCTGCCTTGTACCACTCAGCCGGGTGGGGAGCAGGTAGAGGAGGCAGGAATGAAGAAGAAGGGTTGAGTCTGGGAAGAAGAGGTGAGGTGGGGGAAGGTGTTTTAATATGTTTCTTAGTACCCAAATCCACTTTAACTGGTTGAGGGAAAAAGTAAATCCCAAACTGAGTCTATTTCGCTTGTGATGATAATTGGCAAGTGATCTCACATGTGATTTTTCATCTTGTTTTACTGTCCTTTTGAGGGGTAGAATGAGAGAGTGTAGAGGGCATCTGTGTTTATGTCTGGCGGATGGCCCAGTTCAGCCTACCATTGCCATGAATCAAAATATCCTCTGTACTGGTGCATACTATTTATCTGGAGAAAAATAAATTCAATACAAGTTTTATTTAATGTTGATCTTAGCATTTATTCTTATCATGCTTAACTGAGGCACAGTAATAGAATGCATAGACAGAACAATAAATTACATCACTAAACACTTAAACCAGTAATTGAATAATTTAATATCTTAAATATCTATATGTCCAGGGATTTTTATTTTGATAGTGGTTGAGTGGTAAATATTGTAGTGCCAGGATTAAAAAAAGCTTTATCAAAGCACACCATAACCTAAATATAAAAGGAAGATGAAGGGGAAAGATTAAAAAATATTAAAAAGCTAAGATATTGTTGTGAAGTGAGCAAATCAATGGAAATAATAATAATTATGCTCCTTCTGCAGTCAAATAGTTGATTAGCTTAATTAAGTTAATGTATACAAAATGGCAAAGACCAAGTAGATTCCTACAAAAATGGATTATAAATAGGTATTTAAATTTAATCAAAATTATTTGGAAAAAAGTGAAAAATATCAATGTTCAGAGCAGAAGACAAATACTTAAGATATTAATTCTGACTTCCATTAGAAAGGAAAAAAAGATGAAAGATTATATGAAATATACTATTTTGTATAATAATAATAATAATAAATGAAATAATAATAATAATATATTCTTTTCAAATAATATTTGGAAAACAAATCCTTTGGCTAGGTGTCAGTTCTAGAATTTTCAGCACATTTTATCAGCTGCAAACAAGTTTAGCCCATGACCAATTTAATTTCTCCTCTCTGAATTGTAATGTTGTCCATGACTAGAATTTCTTATTTAAGATACTTAATAGAGGGCTTTGATCTTTCTTTTTTCCTGCACATGAACAGCTGAAAAGTGTTGATATTTTTTCTTACATTGGAAAAGATTACGTATAAAATAGGATTTCATTATAATTGCCTGCAAAGACCAACCAAAACTAGGCTCTGAATGATGCAACTATGCCTCTTTCTTCCCCCACCCTAGACTAACCTGTGTAAATAAATTCATTTTTGGTTTACATAGAAATTGAACTATATTATTGAATTTTTCCTGTTCAGCTTTCTCTGTTGGAAAACAATGATACTGCATCTAAACAAAACTCAGTCTTCTGTGTCCTATCTAATCCCACTGATTTTAAGAGAAAATATTCAGAAAAGTGCTATGTTACTGCCTTCAGGGTTATGGGATTAGTTGTTAGAGAAGCATCTACAATTTTCATTTGCCTCAGCACAACAGACAGAATTACTTCAGCCCACCTCCTACTTCACAAGGCTATGGATGATGGATTGTTGTCTGCAGTTAATGGTGTTACCACCTAACAAGCCCATGTAACAGATGTTCCCTATGTTTTTTGACAATTAAATAGTAGTTCGGGTATTTATGGACTGAATTTATTCTGTGAACCATTAGCTCAATGTTACCCAAGGCACACTTGAAGGAAGTAATTGTGATGCACTGTAATTATATAAATAGAGATACTTGAAGGTATTTAAGCACTTTACTGCTGTTATCTTCTAATTTCAATGAAATTAGCAGTAATTAAAGAATTGGATGTCAAGTTTTTTGTAGTGAAATCTGATTAATAACACTAAAAAATAGAGAAAAAATTAAAAAGTCAATCATGAATGTTATAACAAAGAAATATGTTCATTAGAAAATCAACAATGAAAACTAAACTCCAATATTTCATTAGTTGCAAACTTTGTTGGGTTCACATTGAGATCTGTGGCACGAGCTAAGAAAAAGTTTTATCCCAAGCTAAACTTTGAAACTTGTGAAATATCAGGGCAGTATATTTTAATATAGGTTTGCCTTGTCTATAGTTTTTGACACTTAGTTGAGACATCCAAAGAGAAAAATCTTAGAATTGTAGAATGATTTAGGTTGGAGAGGAACTTAAGGATCGTCTGCTTACAGCATTCCTGCTATGGGCAGGGACGTTTTCCAAGAGATCAGGTTGTTAATGCTCCATCCAACCTGGCCTTCAACACTTCCAGAGATGGGGCACTCACAGCTTCTCTGTGCAACCTGTTCCAGTGCCTCATCACCATTCCTATAAAAAAATTCTTCCTTATAGCCTCTAAACTAACTCTTTCTTCTTTCAGTGTTAAGCCATTAACTTTTGTTCTGTTATTACAGGCCCAGGTAGAAGCCCATTATAAGCCTCCTTCACCAAGATCTCTCAGAACCTTTTCCTCTCCAAGCTAAGGAACCCCAACTCTCTCAGCCTGTTTTCACAAGAGAAATATTCCAGACCTCTGATCATTTCTGTGCCCTCCCCTAGGTCTGCTCCAAGAGGTCCCTGTTTTTCTTGCCAGAAGAGTTACCAGAGCTATACACAGTGCGGCAGGTCACCAGAGGAGAGAGGAAGATTCCAGGTTCTGTGTGGATATAGACACTTCTACAAGGCCAGTCCTTGATAATATAGCTTCTGTAAGAGACAAAGAATGATTTAAAAACATCACTTCTCTAAGTTCCTGATAATTATACACAGATATTGCAGTCTCTGAATTCCATGGCAAATTATTGTTTTTCTATTTCTCAGGAAACAGAAATTTTCTTGGAGGCCAAGGAATGATCATCTGTAGGTTATCCTAGCTGTTGGTGTCACACTATTAATGTGACAGCCACTGACTAAGATTCCACTTTTCTAATTCTATTATGTATCTACTGCTTACACGAAGCTATTGCTATACAGAAAATTGACTTCAAACTTAATTTTCTTAGGTCATTTAAATGCAAGACTGCATTACTGTCATGTCCTTTATCATTTTTTGAAAAGCATGACATTCAGACGTCTGAATTTTTAAGCTTTGACATCAGAATTCGGATGAAATATGTCTACCTTCACACTAAGAGTTTTCACAAAGCTTCAGTCTCCATAAGAAATTAATTTATGACTGTTTGTTGCATTTTGTCTTTTCTGCTGTTTTCTTAGTGTGCTGGCTTTTCTGAGCTCTTTCTGAACACACTGTGCTTCCCAGCATGAAATACAGATTCTACATATGTGACCTTGGAGGATTCTCCTGCAGCCATTGGAGAATGCAGTAGATGGACGCTGCAATACTCTAACTGCTACTCATCACAGAGAATGTCTTTTATTTATCATTTGCTACTCCTTTTCAAATTAAAAAAAAACAAAGGGTGTGCAGAAATTCTAAATGGATATAAAATCAGAGAGATGCAGTAAGAACAAATGGAATATTCTGTTCATCCAATTAAACTTTCCATTCTTTTGCCTCTGAAATGCTCCCCGTAGCTTTCCTACTGATTCATTTGGAACAAATTATGCCATAGATAAGTGGCGTACTGATAGCATGGAACTGTAACATATGACAAAGTAGAACCTTCCATCCATTAGTTCAGAAGTCTTTGAAGTAGGAAATAATGAACTATTGCACTGGGTTCTTCATATGCCTGCGAGTGAATAATATTCCTTATCATAGGTAGATATGCTTGTATTGAACTAATCATCCTTCATTATTTCATCAGTAATAACAAATATCCACTGATTAGTAGAAAGATGTATTTGTGAATTTCATTGTCAAATGACAAGTTAAATCAAGTTCTATGAAAGAGGATAAAAGGTAAAAATAAACTTATTTCTTCACCTGCCAGAAGTTCATGTGAAAGTAAAGGAGGCTACATGAAGGGGGAGAAGTTAAAGACACATCAAATACTAATCCTTAGCCATTGCTTCTTCTGTATTTCTTCAGTAAACTAAACACCAGTTCAAGAAGCATTTGTGCAATGCTCTCAGGCACGTTGTCTGAATCTTGGGGGGTCCTGTGCAGGGCCAGGATGTGGGTTTAATGATCCTTCCTGATGGGTCCCTTCCAACACAGCATATTCCATGAATCTATGGTTCTATAAATCTCATAGCATTGAATAGAATTTTATCAGTAGTTTTAACCTTGTTACATGACAAGATATAAATAATTTAGTACTTCACTTTCTAGATACATAAAAATATCATAAATGAACTGCATTGTTTTTACATTATACATTACTGCTAAGGAATAAACAATGTACTGTGAAAAATATGTCCACAAGGCATATTTCTGGATATTTTAGGTAAGGCCAGCTATTAGGCACCTATGTTGATCAACTAATTGCAGAAAGACAATCTTTTATGCAAAAAATCCCCAAAGTTAATGTGACTAAAAAACCTTACATTTTATTTATGACTTCATGTCAAACTTCATAAAAAAATCCAGTAATCCAGATGTGTCAATTACAATACAGTCAGCTAACCGATAATGGAAAGGTGAAATATAGATTTACCTTACATTTTTTTCTGAATAAAACAGAAAGCACTAAATTTATACTCCAATATAGTTCTTTCTATTACAAAAATCTTATCTGTCTTCTATTAAATATGTATCCAGAAAACAATTTTATCCTTGATTGTGCTGTTACTAGCTCTGGAACAAGTCTGAATACAAGGAACAGAATGATTTGCAGCTGCTAACATGAATTTATTAATCCCTCTTTTCACTTTCTATTTCAGTCATAGTTTTGCTTCTGCCAGCACTTTCCCTGATGTGATGCTTAGCAGTGACAATACCAATTGGCACATATGCAGATATAAATGTGTGCTTGAGAGACAGGCAGGAATTGAATAGAGCAAGCAGTGGCATTTGGTAAAGCCAGGGTTACTGAGGTTTGTGAGTGGAAAAGCTTAAAGATAAAAATCTTACAAAAAATATTATTTTCAGGTAGAAAACTCATTTTCCTCTATATTTGCCTTAACTCTGTTGAGCTTTCTTATTATTGTTTTATATTTATCAAATCCCCTGAGTACGAATGATTTTTTCTTTTCTTTTAGAAAACTGCCTGTTCAAAAAGTCAAAAATAAAACACTCACAGCCATCATTCATTAGCTGATGTTCAGACATTTTGCTCCACACTTTCCATCTTTTTTAAGTGAGAGAGTAGTAAAATTATATTTATTTTCTGAAGTCTGTGTACACATGCCGTCTTTCAAATGCAGTATGTCTGACTACCCTATATATCATCTAATGGTATCTAGATTTTACCATATCAGTTGTTCTTGTGTAAGTTTTCACATTATGATAGAGCTGTGAGAGAGATCAAGAGAGTAAAGAAAGAAATAGCTTGGGTAGTCTAAGGGTTATAGATAAAGGATTCCTACAGAAGTTCTATGGACAATCCATATTCGGACACTGCCTTGGAATTTAGATGGGTCTGAAAACTGGTAATTTAATCATTGTATTAGTTTAAATGAATGTAGTAATTAAAATGGATTTTAAAAAATGCAAACATCAAAGAAAAGAGAAACTATTTAAAACAATAAGAAGAATGAGTATGTGCAATATTAGTATGAAAAATTAATAGATATATTAAAAAAGCAACTTGAGGAGATAAGAAAGATTTCAATTTTTTTTCTCATATATTTCAAAGAAAGTTGCATAAATCTAAGAAAACATCATGTGACAAATTCACTTACTTTTAATTAAATGAAATAACATTTCATGTTATACAGTAATAGTTATTATACCCGTGTTATAAAGTAATAGTTCATAGGTTCTAAAATATATCTCATAAACATTCTAATTATTTTGTTTATTATTTTTTTTTTATTTGGAAACAGAGCACATACTTCTGAAAGAAAAATATCCCTCATATTTCCAAAGACTTTCAAAGAACTATGGCACTTCAGAAAAATATTTTCTTGAATTCTTAAACAAAGATATTTTTACAAAATATTTAAGATAGATATTAAGTGGGACAGTGCTGTTTTTCTGGAAATATGTAACAATCATGTTTAGTAAAGAGGGAATGGAAAACAAAGGTGAAAAAGCAAAAGTCTGGGTATAATTTTTGAATTTGATTTTTTTTTTTACTTTGTTTTCTCTCAGGGTTTTGGTGAGGGGAGTTTAGGGGTAGTTGTGGGGGATTTTTGTTGTTTCTTTTTGTAATTCAAACAAAAGCACGCTGGTATTTCATTTCCTATTAATAAAATTCTGTAGTTTTTATTTAATATTTTACCTTCAAACCAGTCTCTTTTTTGTTTTGTTAGTTCTCTAAAGCA
Organism: Brachypodius melanocephalos; assembly: GCA_013398615.1. Lineage (NCBI taxonomy): Eukaryota > Metazoa > Chordata > Aves > Passeriformes > Pycnonotidae > Brachypodius > Brachypodius melanocephalos. The sequence goes on from VZSR01003803.1 coordinate 38,344,789, forward strand.
CAATTGCAATATGATTGGGTTAACATTTCTGAGTATAAAGACAAATATGTATCTGTTTATATTTGTATTCTAAAATTACAAATAAATAAAAAATGTTTAAAAATATTAAGGGTTTTGAGATTTTATTTTTTATTTCAGCCATTACTCTCTCAATAAAAATATTCCCATGTAACCTTTCTCTCAAAAACTTCAATGGATATGTGTTTTTCCCCGCTGATTTTGAGTTATTAAATCCTTTATTCACTGTATTTTTCCATTTTTATTTCTTGTCTTTCATAAGGACATAGCTTTAAATACTCAGACATTAAAATGTTGTTTTATTCTAATTAGAACATCCACAGTTTAATACCTTTGACAAAGCAAGAACTTCATTCATTATACATACATCTTAGGGAGCAGATGGAAATGCAGTGTGAACAACCACACATAAAATTAATATTCCAAAATTCTTAAGAGAAACAACAGAACTGCACTTAAGAAAGGGAAACCATGACAAACTTGTCAATATTTTTTTTTAAATGAAAGGAAGAGGGAGAGGGCACAAGAAGTTTGTTACGCACTCTTTCTCTACAAGGATGCTTTACTTCCAATCTTAATCATAGAGAAACTTGTCAAGCCAAGGAAGGAAAAATAGACATTGATATAATTTATGCTTCTTTTTAGAAGATAGATGTCTAATATTCTAATATTGAAATGAAGGAGCAAAATGCAGTTGAAAGACAAATCTGTTTAGCAGTATTCTATGTTGCCTTGTGTCTTCCAGTGTGCTAATGTACGCTTATGCTATTCTGCCCACATTTTCTTCTCATGTAGAAGTTTTTAATCAAGAAGAACCTCTGAAGCAGTAAAGTGAATCTTGTTTATTTATAAGAAGTACAGGATGATGTACTTATCATTGCTTCTTAATCCTGTTTTTTCCATTCAGCATCTCTTCAATGGACATATAAATGTGTTTCATGTTTATTGCAGTCTAAATAATCAACGACTGAAAAAGAATGAAGAAGATAATCCCATAAATTCTACTGTATTTAAGTTTATGTATATTTCTTTATTTATTTTTACTCCACTGTTGTAACCAATATATGTTCTGGTGTGTTTTGCTTGACTACTTCATAATAATTCCAGATTACCCCTGTGGGATACTGCCACTGTATTTCAAACACAAAACACTCAAAACATATTCTGGCTGAAAATTCACTGCTTGGTGCTCTTTTGTTTTCAGAACACCCTCCTCATTGTTACCAACTATTAGATAACTAATCATAGTCAATGACATAAAAAAGCAAGCATCAAGAAGAAAATTACTTGCAGAGGACAAGACAGATTATGTGAAGCTCTATTATACAGCAAAACTGATTTTGTTTGCTGGTTTTTAAGAGCAGGAACAGTGAGGGAGGCACAGAGCTGTTAGGCAGTCATGTTCTATTTACAACATTACAGCTAATGGGAACCTAGACAAAGGAATGATCCAAATGGTGACCAAAAGCTGAACTTTGCTTGATTGACTTGAAAATATATATTACTTTTCCTGCCACCACATATGCTAATGAAGTAAAACCTGTGCATGCTTTACATGTATGACAAAAATGTCTCAAACTTCACTTAATTATGAAATAACATCAAATGAAACTTCATCTTTTTCTAACCCTCAAAGAAACCAAATACAATCTAGGAGGAGGGATGTGAAGAAGGGAGAAGACTCCACCTCTGTATCCTGGGATGAACAATGAGCTGCAACCCGTCTCCTCCCTTACAGTGACACCTTACAATCAGGTACGCTTTATTCCACAGTAATATTGTTGCTTATGCTTTCTGATATCAGTGTGTTTACCAACAGAAATTTCTGAACCTTATTCTGTCACAGCTATCATATTATTGGTGAGTCTGGAATCCTTTTGAGTGTGTCCAAACTTAACATGCAACCCACACGATTTCTTCAAATGGGATTGTGCTTGTGACCAGACTTGCAATGTAACCATGCTTTTAGTGCATCTAGTACCTTAACAGACTTATAGTGCCAAATTTTATTTGTAAAGGTCTCCTGGGGACTTGATCAGACAGAGACTATAGTGACTAAGAAAGGGAAACCAGCCCTGCACCCACTACATCTGCTGATAACCCAGAAGGCAAGGGGGTTGCATTTTCTTACATTTTTGCGTGACACTAAGTTTCTATTCCCATTTATTAGGAAAGAGTTGGTATTTTGGGAAAGGGTTGGGAGGGTTGGTATTTGCACTATTTCTGAGACTGCTCATATCCTTCCCAATTCTGTTTGCACCCTTTACCACTTTCCACTCCAGCTGAACATTGGACTTCCTAATTTCCCCTGTGAATGCTTGAGCCTTGCATTTAAACTCCTCAGTAATCCGTGTCTTTTCTACATCCGATCTATTTCCTTTCTTCCTTTAGGCTGAGTCAGACATTCTGGGCTGGACCAAGCTGAACTTTCCTATTACTGATTGTTTTCCTGAGGTTGAGGATGGGCTGCTCTTGTGCATTAAGGATATTGTCCCTGAAGCTTCTTTGAAGGAATAGGCTACTCAGCAAAGTGGTGGAATCACCATCCCTGGAAGTGACCAAAAGGCATGTGGATGTGGCTCATGGAGAATGGTTTAGTGGCAAACATGGTGGGCCTGGTTAACGGTTGGACTTCACTATTTTAAAGATTTATTCCAACATTAATAATTCTGTGAGGACTCATGGGCTTCTTTGCCCTTCCTAGAAAGGGACCTTTTCAGATCTTGATGAAACCAACATCCATCCTCTTGAAGCCCAGGATCTTTGATCTGCTTTTGCTGTCCTGAGGATCTTAAACTCTAATCTGTTACAGTAACAGCAGCCAACATGTTCTCGTCCAGTTCTTTTTTCCTTTGTGATTAGCAGACTCAGTGATACACCTCCTCTTTTTGGTCCATCCAGTTTCTGCATCATATATTTGCCTCCTGGACTCAGGAAGGCACCTGCCTTGTTTGTGCTCACCATACTCTTCTCTCTATGAAATCTCTGGTTGTCAGTCTCATGTGAGTCAGCTTCTAAGATGAAGAGATACTTTCTGTCAGTTAAAAAAAAAGAAATTTAAAAGTCTCTTTTTGAAATAATATCACTAGCAGTCAAAAAAAAAAAAAATCAGAAAGAACACTTTCTAGTCATACTGATCAAGAAAAACATAAATATTAATTTAAAAATTACAGATGAGAGCATGCAGTTTATGTAAAGGTCAACATATTTTTTTCATTTTAGAAAGGGATTTAAAATTTTTAGTTGGCTAAATATTTGAAATAATTTTGAGATCATATAAGTTTATAGTGGAAATAAAGCAATTTGAAATTCTAAAGCTGTCCAATTAATAGCATTTTAATACTGAATAATAATCTTTCAGTCTGCCTAAGGAAAAAAACCTGCATAGTTATGTCTGATGGACTCTGAAACTATTTCTTTCCAAAACATTAGTAACTAAGCGGAGTGTAGAATTTATAGCCAATTGGCTCTTCTTGTGTTTGGACATAGACTATAGAAGTTTCATACTTGTAACTGTCAAAATTTTGATATTCTTTTTATTCTTAAAAAAAATCCTGTGTGTTTTGTTATATGACAAGTGTTAAAATTTACTTCTGCTCAGAGAAGACTAATAAAAAGGAAGTGTGTGAAACTTTTTAGTTCAGAAAATGTAATTATTGCAAACATAATTTATTTTATTTAACATATTACAGGCATATATAATTTAAAAAACAGGTTTTTTTTGAAATTGTGTACTGGTGTAATTACACACAGCTTTTACACAGACACTGTAATGTACACGTCTATATACAAATTATTTCTACCTCTATAATATGTATATATGTAGTCACTACATCTATAATAATTATACATTATAACATCAAATTCAGCCTTTTCCAATGCCCAGTCAGTAGAAACTCAGTCAGTTTTCACAGTAGAAAACTCCAGGAAATATTTTTTTTTACAGGGTGGGCTTTAGAGCTGTGGCACTGGTTGCCCAGTGACTTTTTGGAGTCTTCAACTTTGGAAACATTCAAAAGCCGTCTGGACATGGTCCTGGGCAAAGTGGCCCTGCTTGAGCAGTGGAGGCTTGAACCAGATGACACTGAGAGGTCTCTTCCAGCCTCAGCCTTTCTGTGATTCTGCGGTCCATGGTATAAATACAAAGACTCAACACAAATAGTTGACCCAGCAACAACAGATTATTTTCTTGTATAAATGCTTACTTCTTTAACAAGATTTTTCTATAAACTTTTTGACCCATCTTCAATGGGAATATTAGAACAATTAGTTTCTGAACTGAGCAGACCTGAAGGGAAATTCTAACAGTTGAAATCAATAGAAATTGCTGTTAATTTCAGCATAATCAATACTTCAGAGAGTCTTTTTTTTTAACTAAAGAGTACAGATATGATTAAATTGTGTTTTTCTTATGCAATAAAAAGCATTTAGCCATGTAAAGACATTTCAGTGCTTGCAGCATATTTATTTTTCTATAGATTTGGAAAAATTTCAAAATTTAGACTCAGGAATTTTCCCAGTAAAAAATCATAGGAAGTCAAAGGAAAAAAATGTTTTCTACTGAACTGTACTTGAGTTTTTCTTCACTGTTTTTTTATCCCATCACCTTGTATGATATTTATTTTAACATTGTGAAAATCACCAGCCTAAAGTTTAACACAAAAGCACGTACAGAGCATCACATTCCCCACTAGCTGGCACCATGTCCTGTTTGCTGGATGGTCCAATGTGACGTTCACACAGAGAGGCTCAAAATAGGAAGGATATTAATATAAAACACAGTTAGAAATAGGATTTAGTAAGAGGATTCAGTAAGAATGTAGGACAATCACAGTAGCACTCAGTGTGACAAGTATAATGACCACCTTCTGCTAATACACAATCTGTCCCTTTTATCCCTCTTTTTCCAAACTTATTCTTTCTGGGTTGGTGTTGATCCCTCCAATATTCCATAAAAATTTCTGTATAATCTCCAGAATCTCTGCTCTATTCCAAAATAGCTTTTCCCTCCACCCCATAGTAAGACCTATGTCCCTTAAAGCAGTATCTCCCCTAGTTTCCTTGGATTTACCCACTGCCAAAATCTTTGAAGGTCACATAGTGACTTTCAGCTGCACATTTATAGAAGGAATATAGAGACGAAAGACGAAATTCAATTGTTGTAATTGGAAGATGATGTTGTGACATTCATACTCTTTGGCAGTCATTAAAAAAAAAACAATTAGACTTTAGAATGTACATTTCAAAATCGCAGGACCAAGGTTAAGTTTGGTTACAACTACATAGATCAAGTATTGTGGTTTTAAGTACTACTACTATTTTAGGAGCATATTTCACTGAAAGCAGAGGGCTGCAACAGCTCTAAAATAGCAATGCACTAATCAGAACACAATTCTGGTTTATCTTGAACACAAACAGAATGATATTATGATAGTGTTAACAATAGTATGTACACTGTATAACCACAATATATAAATAGCTTGTAACACCATTAAGTCAAGCCTAGGAATAATCTATAACCATTTTACTTAGTTTGTTACCACTAAAAAACCCAAAGATATATGTAGCTCCAGGTAGCAAAAGATAACTATATTTTTGCATATTGGTGAGAAAAAAAACAGTTGTATTAAAAAATGAATGAAACCAATCCAAACCAAAAATCTTGAAACATTTATTGAAATCCTTGTGACAAATTTTACTTTTAAAAAGGATGTTAAACATAATAACCAAAGTTAGATGTAAAGAGGTATTAAGATGAGGATGCAAAAAATTCTTAAACATGTCTATGCTATTATAATTTTGCTCTGAAGATTGTTGAAATACTACAATAAAAATTCTGGAATGAATATTTTAAATATATGTGTTCCTACTATTTTTTTATTTTCTAAATTTTGCTTATTAAAACTGAATGAGTTTAATAGTTATGATTACAAGGAAGAGGTTGGTATCCATTACATTTGTTATTGTTGTTTCAAAAAGCATTTTAGTGTAAGAATGTATCAAATTGCTGAGAATTTTGATTATGCAGTTAACATTAAGCTGTCAGGAGAAAAATAACAGTTGTTTGCTAGATATAGCAAAAGATATAAACACAAAGATATATTAATGAGGTCTCTTTTTCTCAAGAAAATATAAATAGTAAAAATTGCTTTAAAAATAAAAT